>CM053595.1:304562535-304574065 GCA_028646575.1 Pseudocheirus occidentalis
ATTTGGCTTAGGGAAGGAATGGCATAAATTCTAAACTGGGCATCATGCCACACAGGAGAATAGGGGGCATGGGGATGAGAAGTGGGATGATGGAGGGGAGGGGAGGGTGTGGGGGAGGAATGCTGGAAGCACACACTTCAGTAAAGGGACAGGGACAGGGTAGAGAACAGAACAAGGGGGTAGGGACAGGAAGGAGGGACATATGATCACTGTCACAATATGTCCACTATGAAGATGTCCTGTATAATCACACCTACACAGCCTGTACTGAATTGGTTGTCCTTCCAGAAGGGGTGGGTGACAAGGGAGGAACCAAAAGAATCTAGAATTTAAAGCTCTGCAATACCTGCAACTAGGAATCAAGATAGACAGGGACTGGGATAGGGAGGTCCTCCCTACCCTACCAGAAAGTTAGAGAGCAGACCAGGGGAGCAGCTTCACAGTGGGATTGCTGTTTTGGGTGTGGGGTAGGGGAAAGACGCAGAGAAAATTTGTAACTCAAAAATCTCATGAAAATGAATGATGTAAACAAGAAAACAAATAAAATTTGTCACATTAAAAAAGAAAAAATAGAACCTAAAAAAGATTTATCTGGAAAAAATGCTCCCAGAGGTGTGGCTAATCTGTTTGGTAAGTCAAATTAATGGTTTCCTTCTCAACTCAATCAAAGAAGTGTTGGCACTAGATAAAAGCATCAGGACATAGATAGATCTCAAAGATCAGTTTAAAAACACATCAGTACACTGTGACTGCATGCTGGGTTGTCTGTGACTACAACTGCTGAGATGGAAAAGGGAATGCCTTCCTTTATCTACATTTTACAGATGGAGAAGCTGGGAGACAGAACAGTTAAGTGATTTGCCAATGATAATGTAGCTATTATCAGAGCTAAGATTCAAATTCCAACACCTCCAGCACTTTGTCCACTATTCTTCACTCTGTTTTTTATAAGCTAAAAACTGATAACAAATTATGAGCCTCTACCATCACTACTAGCTCCAGAGAGGGTCCTTGTAGCCCCTAAGTGACAATCGTGGGTGGTACTGATACTGAAGAACTAGAGCCCAGGACAACACCAAGAGGGGAAGAAAATGTCAAGCTGCCGTTTCTCACTGAGACTTAACTTTTGTCTGAAGCAGATGGGACCTGATCTTAGAATAGTGTCAGAAACTGACTTCTAGCAAAACTCTCCATGTTCTTTATGCCCATTTACTTCTCCCTGAGGATGTGAGGTTTTGGTGACCTCACTTTTAGGACATGGGCAGCTCCCTTGGTGAAGTCCCTTTAAATATAATTGATACCCACACAGCATCCTCCCACACTGGAAAGAGCCTATGTAGACATTGGCAAAGCAATTACTCCAGCTGCTTACTATTTGCTCCCTATGACTTGACTCTGACTGAGAGGCTTTCTAGTTCTAGGCTTTTATCACCGGTTCTTATTTCCGGAGAGAACTGATTCTGGATTTCAACCCCCACTCTCTGACACTGTCTCTGGCTTTAATTTTATTTTCTCTAAAGTTATTAGAGACTGGATCTGTTATAAGCCTAGAAAAGTAGGCTGGAGTCAGAATTGGGAGGGATTTGAACACCAGAGTCATAAGTTATTCTAGAAATAAGGCAGAACTCATAAACCTTTTGAGTAGTAGAGTTAAAAAGTTAGAGCTTGGTTTAGACTTATGACTTTGGCAGCTATGAAGGATGGATTGGGAAGAGGAGAAGCCAGATGCTAAAGCACTTTGGAAGCTTCTACAATAGACAAGGAGTTGTTGAGAAGAGTAAAGTAGAAATTGTAATTAGGGAAACTTCAAGGTTGGTCTAAGACTCAGAAGGATCATAAACAAATGGAAACAGGAAATGGGACAAAACTTCCAATGATAAATCTATGGAGATCTTTAGACCTTCTGCTTTGGGGTTCCTATTCAGTTCATATTCTCCTGCGGTGGGTCATGTCAGACAGATGTGCTGGCCATGAGGTTCCTACAGAATGAACATTTCATGCATTCTAGCTTCACACTTACATTTTCATTAAGGTAGGAAAGGGCCAGTTTATGAAGAGTTTAAAATGCCAGTGAACATTATATTTAATTATGGAAGCTCCTGGATTGTCTCCCTCAGGACTACACCCCATGCTGTCCTTTGCAATTTAGATACCAGATACCATATGATCACCCATCCTAGACACTGTGAAGTAGTGAAAGTGAGCTGTCCTGGAGAAGCTATCCATATACCATTGAGGTCCATAGACAAGTTGGTTCCCTGTTGACAGTCACAGTTTGAAATGTTGACTGCTCATGGTATCAGAGATGGAGATGAGATAGCAAATGTCAGAAGCTTGGAGAACTTTATGTATAATATGGCAAAGTTTTCCCAAAATATGAGGAGAAGAGGGAACATGAAAGTTTCTCCAGGAGAAAATTATTGAAAACCAGCAAAAAGAACAGAAAGCTATCTGCAGACATTTGCTGTCTTGTCTTCCATTTATAGCCCAGTGGTCTCCATGGTCTCTGGAACCTTGCCCATCTCTTTGGTCAGAAAGATATCTGGAGACTGAGCTGTGGGATTCCCCCATGTCCCACTGTCTGTGGTCTGTCTTTGGTCTGCCAATTGCCAGCCACAGTCAGGGAAGAAAAGAAAACCACTTATCTGGGTATTTGTAGGAGAGATCCAGGACACAGGTTGGGAGTCCAAAGAAGGAAGAACAACTCCTCTAGGTAAAGAAAGAAGAGGACAGCTCACTTTCACTACTTCATACTGTCTAGGATGGGTAATTTCTAGCCTTCTAATAACTTACTCCACTCCATATACTTCACAAGCCAGTTACCCTGATCTACTTGTGTACTGTGTTTTTCTAGCAGGGAAGCCAAAGAGGGTTAGGGCTGCCCGAGACCCCAAAATACCAACATGCCGGGTCCTGCAGAAAGAATTCCACTCAAGTCTTCTCAGCCAAGGAAAAAGTAAAGTTTATTGAAAGTTCAAGTTCGCCACGTGGGGTGCTAGGCCATTTAAAGGTGCTCTCACAGAGCAAGTCTATTCTAAGCTATCTCATGGCACTCTCACTAAGCAAGTCTGCACTCTCACAGGCTGAACTGGGAGGAGCTGGTTCCCTGTTTAGGGAGAAGCCCAAGCTGAGAGAGGCCAGAAGAACTTTTGGGAGCAACATTGTGGAAGCAGAGAGAGAGAATTACTGGGGGACAGAGTTTCTGAGAGAAAGAGAGAACTGCCAGCTGAATCTGCCCAGACTGCTGAGGGCCAGTTGGAGTTGCCCAGGACTTTTGAGAACTGCCACCCAGAGCTGCTGAGAATTGAGGAGGCATGACTTTGGTGCCAGTATTTTGTATGTTTTGATGTTACTTTGTCAGAGTCATTTGCTGATAGAGGCCTCAGATCTCGTTGGGCCTAGGTTGATTTCACAAGCAGAAGGTAAATTGAAGAGGATGCCGGCAATGTGCGTAATCTTTGTGGTGTCTTTGTTAAACTTGGTGTTCCCAGGAACAGAAACTGCTGAGAACTCACCTTGGGTCAAGATGAAGAAAAGACCTCTTCTTGGGGTAGAGATATTGTAACCTAGTTGTGACCTAAGGGTGGATGGCCTTTGTGCTCTCCTCTGCCCTTTGACGGGATGCTTCATGGTGTCTGATGATATTGTAATTCAGTTGTGATCCAGGGGTGGAAAACTTTGTGACTGACCAAATGAATGTACTTTGTTTATGATTGGAAACAAATCTACAGTTGAATAGAGAGAAGACTTTGTGATTGACAAAATGAATGTACCACGCAGGGGTGGAGTACTTAGACCTCAGTACTTTGTGATTGAACTGAGGACTTACTAAATTATTGAGTAACATATGGTGAGTTGTATTTTGATTTTCTGTGAATGCTTTGCCTTAATCTGTCACTGAATAAATGGAGAGTTACTATGCTGGTATTCTGAACCTTGGAAGTTGCTTTTGTTTGATGTTATATTGTGGTATATGATTGTGATAGAGTACTACTGTGCTGTATGAAATTATGAGCTGGTTGGTTTTAGAAAAACATGGAAAGACTTGCATGAAATAATGAAGAGTGAAAGAAGAACCAAGAAAGCATTGTATACAGTAAAAAAAAATTAAAGAACAGTTATGAACAATTAAGTTATTCTGAATATTATAAACACTCAGATCAACTACAAAGGACCTATGAAGGAAGATGCTCTCTACCTCCAGGGAAAGAACTCAGAAATAGAATTACATATAGTATGGTTTTACATATGTATACAACATATGCATGCATATGCATACATATAGAGTATACGTACATACATACATATATATGCATATACAAAATTTATCTGTGTCAAATGGTGGCTTTCTCTAGTGTGGGGTGGTGAGAAAGAGAGGGAAAACGTTTGGAACTTAAAATGTAGCAAAAAAATTTTAATTTAATTTTTAAAAAATTGATTTATTTACTTTTAGTTTACAAGATTCAGTTCCACAAACCTCTGAACTTCAGATTTTCTCCCCTCCCTCCACACTTCCCCACCATAGTGACTTGCAATCAAGTACAGGATTTGCAGATACTTGCACATTGGACATTAGTCTGGTTGTATAGAAAGATTGTAACCAATGGAATGAACAATGGGAAAGAGGAAACAAAACCAAACATGGAAAGGAAAGAGAGGATGTAGTTTGCTTTGGTCTCTATTTAAACTCTGCTCTTTCTAGATCTTTCTCTGAATGTAGACATCTCTTTCCATCTTGAGTCTTTTTGAGTTGCTGAGAAGAGTACAGTTTATCAAAGCTGAATGTTACACATACGTTATGTCTGTCACTGTGTACAAATTTTTCCTGGTTCTTCTCTTCTCACTTAACATCAGTTTGCATAAGCCTCTCCAGGTAAATATGAAGCCCATCTCCTTCTCATTTCTTATAACACAATGGTATTCCATTACATTCACATACCTCAACTTGTTTAACCATTCCCCAATTGATGGACACCCCCTTAATTTCCCATTTTTTTGGCACCAAAAAGAGAGCTACAATAAATATTTTTGTACATATGGGTCTTTTTCCCACTTCTATGATCTATTTGGGATACAACCCTAGAAGTGGTATTACTGGGTCAAAGGGTATGCAATTATTTATAGCTTGCTTTGATTTAAAAAGAAACACCTGCATATTGGGAAAATGAAATGTTACTAGTGTCCTAATGGAGAAGGACCTACTCCTCACTGGTTGAGAAACACTTCCCATGCAACTTAGATTTCTCAGTAATGAACTGAAAACTAGACCTACATTTGAATTTCTGTATCACAAAGTATTAAATCAAAAAATTTTAAAATAATGAAGCATATTTAATTCCAATGGTACAAAATGTTTTTGTACTGTTAATAAAATAAAATTTAAGATATTTATTGCTTCATCTTTTAAATTTTCATATTTATTTTTATAATGTTTGGTAGTCTTCTCTAGTGTGGGGTGATGAGAAAGGGAGGGAAAAAGTTTGGAATTTAAAAAGTAGCAAAAAATTTTAATTTAATTTTTTAAATTGATTTGTTTATTTACTTTTAGTTTACAAGAGTCAGTTCCACAAACCTTTGAACTTCAAATTTTCTACCCTACCTCCCCACTTTCCACACCATAGTGGCTTGCAATCAAGTATAGGATTTGCAGATACTTTCACTTCTATTTCTGAGTTCTTTCCCTGGAGGTAGAGAGCATCTTCCTTCATAGGTTCTTTGTAGTTGATCTGAGTGTTTATAATATTGAGAATAACTTAGTTGTCCATAACTGTTCTTTAGTTTTTTTTTACTGTATACAATGCTTTCTTGGTTCTTCTTTCACTCTTCGTTATTTCATGCAAGTCTTTCCATGTTTTTCTAAAACCAAACAGTTCCTCAGTGATATGCTAGTACTATAGAATATGTGTATAGCTTACAAATAAATGTCTGTATCTCTGTGTGTGTCTGAGTATATGTATATATATCAAGGTAAGATACATGTGAGCACTTTTCTGACTTCAATTTGGCTCCTTTTACATGTAATTTTTATCATTCAGAACTCTAAAAGAGAGTTATAATTACATAATTTCTTATCAATTAATAAAATTAAAATTCTTTTTCATTAATTAATGAGTTGGCTCAAACCTCAACCTCTGCTCATTCAATATTATTTGTTTTAATGAGCTGGAGAGACCTCCTTTCCTAATATTAATTATTTAAAGATAATGAAACTAATAATGAAACAAAGATACACTTTTACATATATAATGTATATGTAATATATTGCACATATTACACATATATGTTATATATATATGTATTGGTTCAAAACAGTTTACAGCGAGTCACTTCACATACTCAATATGCTAATAAACTTCCTGTCAGTTTGAGTTGAATTGACTTCTCAGTTCAGTTGAGGCACAGATCTGATGGGAGGCATCCTCTGATTGATGTGTAGAACACCAAGGTAGGGAAGTTTCTCTGTACATTCACTGAAACTTCAGTCGTGAGGAGTTGCCAAGACATCACCAGTTTAAATGACTTGTCTAGGGTCACACAATCAGTATGTGTCAAAGCCAGGAATCAATCCAGGTCTTTTTGGCTTTGAGATTTACTCTCTATCTACTCTACTAAACTGCAAAATGAGCTACTTTCAATCTCTCAAGAAATGTTAGGTAAATTCTTTTCTTCTACCCTCTCTTCAATCATTGCAGGTAAGAATTTCCAGAATATTCTGTATTTTACATTTCCTTATAAATGCTTCATAAAATTTTCTTTATGTAAGGATGGGTGTGGGGTTCGGCCATGTGGTTTTGCTCACATAAGTCATGTGTGTGAATATGGATCTGTCTAGAAGAAGCTTGTGGAAGACAATAGATATCTCTAGAATCTCTTCTCTTCCACTGTTTTCTTTTTTTTATTGTTTTACTTTTTTTTTTCTTTTTTGGAAGGCAGTTGGGGTTAATTGACTTGCCCAAGGTCACATGGCTAGTTTTTGTGTTGAGTGTCTGAAACCAGAACTGAACTCAGGTCCTCCTGACTCCAGGGCCTGTGCTCTATTCACTGTGTCACCTAGCCACCCCTCTTCCACTGTTTTCTAAGGAACCTTTCATTTTTGCTAGACTAGAATCAGAGGCTGGCCACTCTTTTTTCCTTGGAGATTGGGGAAATTGAGCTAGAATTAAATATATATATATATATATATATATATATATATATATAATATATTTGATAAACATAAAATAAATATATTTTATGTATTTATATATTTTATATTATTTATATTCATAAAATATAAATATATTACATATATATATGTTCTGTTAAATATTTTTAGTCTAGGGGGAATATATTTTGAGTTTAAGCTGTACTCCTGTTTGCTCTTCCTTAATGGGAAGGGAGAATCCCAAGCTATATATACATGGCTTGATGTCATTCTCACCAAATGACAATACCATACTGAACACATGTAGCAGACAATGAGTAAACATATTTATCCAAGTTAATGATGAAACAGAAATCAGAGAAAGTATACATAGGATAAAAAAGACTAGACAACACAAAGAGTAAATGAGCTCTTCTCTTGGGAATGAGGTAACTCAGACCTGATATCATTCAAGGGGAAATTCCTTGCAATCTCTGGTGTAGCAAATTGAAAGTATTTACATGATTGAAATGATGGCTTTCCTACATGCCATCTTTCCAGATTCTTTCTCCCTCCAGGGACCCAAAGAGAGCCAGGAGGGGAGAATCAGCTGAAGAGAACATAGCAATCCTCCACTTGCAGGGATTTATGAACAACAGGAAACTCCAGTTCTTACTATGCCATTTAGGTAAATGTTTCTGCTAAAAATTTAACAGAATTGACTGGCCAGTTTTTCACAAGAAGCATAAAATATGTGAGAGAGTAGTCATCTACAAGGTCGCCCTTGGTACCCCAATAGTAGTAAAAATCTTCCCCCTTAGGGGAGCCCAACTGACCACTGATAGTGTTAGGTAGGTGAATGAGTCTTAAAGGTACATTGCATAGGGAAATAAGGTTATGGCCTTCTGGAATTTTTCAGTCTGATGGGGATTGTTGTTGTTAATTCTTTATTCTAGAAGAGGACCAATGACATTAGGCAAGTGATAGCTTGACTTGCAAAGTGACTTGGATTTAAGTGAGGCAGGGCTATGCAATTCATTAGCCTCACTCTTTCCTCCAGACTCATCAGGGTCCAGTGGGCAGGCACAGGTCAAGATGACTAGAAATGGCCCTGGATGGAGTTGGAGACCTTGACCTTTTAAAGCTAAGGTGTTTCCCAGTTCTTAGTTTGTCTGAGACATACCCATTCAGTGATTAAAGGTTAGACAAGAATTGAGGCAAGGGGTGGCTAGGTGTCACAGTGAATAGAACACCAGTCCTGCAGTCAGGAGGACCTGAGTTCAAATCCAGCCTCATATACTTAATACTTACTAGCTGTGTGACCTTGGGCATGTCACTTAACCCCAACTGCCCTGCCTTCTCCATCCATAAAGCATAATAATAATAATAATAATAATAATAATAATAATAATAAAAGCAAAAGTTGACCCAGTTTGCCTTCACAAAAGAATCAATATGGGAGCAGAAGACCCTCAGAGTTTTTGACCAGAACAGAAACAATTGCTGATTGCATCTACTCTGAACCATCAAAACTCAAACAACAAGCAAGCAATGGACTGGAACCTATTATTGGTCTGATGGGGGAAATAAGGGTTGAAGAGCAGGAGTGGTCCTACCAGAGGAGCTGAACGAGATGATCCCTTATAATTGTCAGCATCTGTGAAGTATTCCTTGAAACTTTCACATTGGTTTTGAAGAATGTATAGAGTGCAAATACATTGGAGGGAAAACTGAGACAATTCTAATAAAGGGACAGGGTGTGGGGAACATACACGATGTGTGGAAAAGAGTACTGACCAGAGGTCAGTTGATTGGATATGTCTGTGAAATATGAGAAGTCCTATCTCATTCCCCTTCCCCATTTCACCCATTTTTATGGAGCTATAGAGGGTGAGAAAAGGGACACGACGGCATCCAAACCGTGAGATCTTTGATGACCACTTCCTCAGTGGGGAAGGTTAATATTGTTCTCCAGAACTTCTTACCCAATATTCTTCCCCAGTTCCTGTGGGCAATGTGGGGTCAAAAGTAGGTTGAGTCAACAGCACTGAGCAACTGATAAGAGTTGTAGATTGAGGGAGGAGAATACAAAGTTGACTTGGTTACAACATTATTATCTAGAACTATTTATACTTTCAGTGTGGGGACTCCCTGAAGACACTAATTATCTAACCAATCGGATTAGGGGCTCAAGAAAGGCAGGAGGTTTTGTTCCCCCTTTATACCAAGGGTTCACTGAGGGTAGAAACTATATTTCTTCATTAGATCAAGCTCCCTAAGGACAGGGCTCTCTCTCCCTCTTGACTGGGGACTAGCTTCCTGAGGGTGGATCTCCCTGATAATATCTAGGATTTCTTTAATTCAAGCAAAACTTGAAAATGCAAGTTCTTCCCATGACACTGTGCCGTACCCCACTGTGTAGTTCCCCAACAGACACTGAGTCTGAGAACATTTGAGAATTTCCTGTCTTAACCACAGATTCTGTTTCACTTCTGCTCATGCCAGGAAGGAGAAGGTTCTGCCTGGTAACAGATATCTTCACTGGAAATGAAAGGAGGTCTGGGTCTTGGAGGATTCAACACCAGGAGGAGGAAGCCCTTGGGTATAAAGAAGCTTTATTTTAACTTAAGCACTGTAAGACAGGTAGAACTTGGAGACTGGTAGCTCCCATAAGTGAGGGCATATTGATGAGCAAGATGGTAAATTGGTGGAGAAGGAGAGGATCATTCTCATGCTGGATGCTTACTGTGATGCTATTTGCTTTCAGGAATACACAAACAGGTGAGTCTGGGGGAAGAAAAGGAGAGATATGGAGCTCTGAATCTGTTATATGATACTTAGTTTTTAGCCTAGTCTTATAAGGGAGGAACATACTCCCCTTGTTTCACCCCTGGTTTGATGGGGCTGGGTGGAGGAGATCCTGTCCTCATCCCTCTGAGAGCTAACTAGTCTGATGGGGGTAGGCATAGCCCATGACTTTATGGAACTTATAGTGTGATGGGGAGACTGAATGCTGAAGAAACACACAGGAGTACACAAAGGACAATGCAATTTCCTTGAGTCTTGTGGATGAATGTGAAGTGACCCCAACCAATCAAAGTCAATGAGAGAAAGGTTTACGGAAGAAGGGCAGTTTGATCTGAGACAACAATTGTGCCTCTTGAGGCAGCTCTCTGTTTTATGTCCATTTATCAAGTAGGCATTATTAAGTCTCATAAACAGACTACAGCAGTCAGGAGATTGTAGGGGAAAAAAGCAGAGGAGTCCCCTATTTGTCTATAAAGTCCTTGAATTTCAAGGAACTGTAGAGATGGACTTAATCTGGGAGATGGTGCAGAGGAGGATGAGGAGAGAAAGATGAGAGCTTCCCAGGCTTTCAGGTAATTGAAAATGAGGAACTGAGAGGCACCTAGAAGAAGGTGAAAAAAGGGATGGAGGAAAGCAAGAAAAATCCTCATATTGAAGGTTAAAATTCCCCATAACTGCTGTCATGGCTTGCTGTCTCTGCTCATATAATTGAAATGAGGAATTGCATGTTTTTTTTCATGAGAAACAGCACATTAGATTAGATAACAAATGGGTTTCCTGAACCAGGAAGACCTTGGTTCCAGGTCAGTCTCTGATTCAAAATGGATGTGCTATCCTGGATCAGTCGTTTAACCTCTTGGTGTTCCCAAGAACTGTGTTGGGCTATACGTTGCTCAGTAGGTGCTGATCTAGATTGATAGGGGGAGTTCCTCATTGATAGCTTCATTCACTATAGATCAATATTGTATTGAGTATACCACCATTTATCTCCATAAGGTATCTTCACAGTCTAATCAATTCATAAATTTTTTACCACAAAATTTTTTCATTTATTTATTTTTAGTTTTCAACATTCATTTCCATAAGATTTTGAGCTACAAATTTTCTCCCCATCTCTCCCCTACCTCCCCAAGATAGCAAGCCTACTGAATACCCCTTCCTGCAATCTGTTCTCTCTTATATCCTCCCCCATCCCTGCTAACTTTCTTTCAGGGCAAAATGGATTTCTATACTCCATTGCCTGTATATCTTATTTCCCAGCTGCATATAAAAAGCAATTTTAAAAAGCATTTGTTTTTAAAACTATGAGTTCCAGTTTTTGCCCTTCTTCCCTCCTCACTCACCCCCACTGGGAAGTTAAGCAATTCAATATAGGTTTACATGTGCAGTTTTGTGAAACATTTCCCTAGTAGTTCTATTGTGAAAGACTATATTTTCCTCCACTTATTCTGTTTTCTCCTTTGACCCTGTCCCTTTTCAAAAGTATTGGCTTCTAAGTATTCTCTCCCCCAATCTTTCCTCCCTTCTATCATTTCCCTCCTATCACCTTCCTCCCTACTTTCCATTGGCTAAGATACCCAACTGAGTGTGTATGTTATT
>CM053595.1:304574165-304593884 GCA_028646575.1 Pseudocheirus occidentalis
ATATCATTTACCTAGTTCAGGGAGAAAAGTCAGCACCCTGAACTCCAGAGAATACAAACCCAAGTTACAAGCACAAGTTACAAACAGACCAAGAAACAGATCAGCAGATGGGCTTCCAACCATCTGACCAACACATCTATTACCCATTCAAGTTACCAGAGAGAGAAGCACCAACATCTGAGTTTTTCAAAGTCGGGGGGCTCAATGGCTTCCCAGAATCTCATCTGGTCAAATCACACAACTCTTCTCAAAGTGAGCCCCCAAAGCAAAGCCTCACACCAAGGTGTACATATAGGCTTCTCCTGGGTCAGCTCTCTTAACCCACTGTCCAATTACAAAGCAACAAGGTGTGGCCATCCCCCCCCAAAAAAAAACAAGCTTCTTGCCATGGGTACCATGTGAACATTCTTGGAGCCACTTAAGCAAAGGGGCTAGGGGCAGGAAAGAGCTCCAGATTCCCATTACAGATGAGAGTAAGTTTGACTCATTCCCTTTCACCTTCCTGCTCTTCCCCTCCACTGTAACAGTATTTTCTTGCCTCTTTTGTATGAGATAATATACCCTATTCTATCTCTCCCATTCTCCTCCCAATATATTCCTCTCTGACCTCTTAATTTTATTTTCTAGATAGCATCCCTTCATATTCAACTCATCTTGTGCCCTCTATTTATACATGTACATGCATATGCACACCCTCACATATGTATATATATATATGTGTGTGTGTGTGTGTATACGCACACACATCTACACCTTCCTATATATACATATATGTGTGTGTGTAGATAGAAAGATAGATAGATAGATAGATAGATAGACAGATAGATAGATAGACAGACACACATATACATATATATATATTTCCTTCAGCTGTCCTAATACTAAGAAAAGAATTACAAGTTTTTTTTTCCATGTAGGAATGTAAATAGCTCAACTTTAATGAGTTCCTTATGCTTTCTTTTTCCTGTTTACCTTCTCATGCTTCTCTTGCTTCTTGTATTTGAAAGTCGAATTTTCTGTTCAGCTCTGGTCTTTTCATCAAGAATGCTTGAAAGTCCTCTATTGATGTCCCCTGAAACATTATACTCAGTTTTGCTGGGTAGGTGGTTCTTGGTTTTAATCCTAGCTCCTTTGACCTCTGGAATATCATATTCCAAGCTCTTCAATCCCATTACGTAGAAGCTGCTAGATCTTGTGTTATCCTGATTGTGTTCCACAGTAATCAAATTGTTTCTTCCTGACTACATTTAATATGTCCTCTTTGACCTGGAAACTCTGGAATTTGGCTATAATATTCCTAGAAATTTTCTTTTGGGTATCTTTTTCAAGAGGAAATTAGTGAATTCTTTCAATTATATTTTGCCCTCTGTTTCTCATAAAGTCAGTAGGCTCCATTTGCTCCAGTCTAATTTTGAAGGAATTATTCTCTTCAGTGAGTTTTTGAATTTATTTTTCCATCTAGCCATTTTTGCTTTTAAAGCCATTCTTCTCCTCATTGGCTTTTTGGACCCCTTCCACCATTTGAGTTAGTCTATTTTTAAGGTGTTATTTTCTTCAGTATTTTTGGGGGGGTCTCCTTTAGCAGGCTGTTGACTCACTTTTCATGATTTTCTTGTATCATTCTCATTTCTCTTTCCTTTTTTCCTCCACTTCTCTTACTTGTTTTTCAAAATCCTTCTTGAGCTCCTCCATGGCCTGTAACTGGTTTATATTTTTCTTGGAAGCTTTTGAGACAAGAGTTCTGATTCTGTTGTCTTCCTCTCATTCCATGCTTTGATTCTTTTTGTCCCCCAAAAAAGGATTCTACAGTCTTATTGTGCTTCCTCTGTTTGCTCATCTTGCCAACCAATTACTTGACTTTTGAGCTCTTTGCCACAATAGAACTTTCCATTCAGAGTATTGAGATCTGAGTCCCAAATTTCTGGGGTTTTTGCAGCTGCTGTCAGAGCTCTGTAGGGCATGCCCCCCTCTACAACAACTGTACCCCCATCTCCTCTGCTACCTGGCAGCAGGGGCCAGACTGCATGCTTCTCTCACCCAGTTCCAACAGAGTTCCCTACTGACCTTTTACTTTCTCTTTGGCACTTATGGGTTGAGAAGTCTGGAAACCACTCCACCTGCCAGTGATTCACTCTCCTGAGGTTTGCTGTAGCCAGTCTGAGCCTTTGGGTCTTGGCCAGCATGCTGGCCTGTGCTCAGCTGCCATCCTGGTGCAATAGACCCATCCAGTTGGCCTGCCAGGATGCCTTCAGCAGGATATTTGTTTCTCTCTGTCACTGTGAGCTCTGTAGTTCTAAAATTTGTTTAGAGTAATTTTATATGTATTGGATATGGTTGGAGTGGGAGCTCAAGAAAGTTCCTGCTTTTACTTGGCTCTGCCCCTAATAAATTCATAACTAATGTATGGGTGAATCTCTGTGACCCCAGATAAACCACAAAGCAGTTAAGGGTGATAGTTTGTTAGTATTCTTGAATTCTAGACAGTGAGATGTCGAAGCACCACAAGTAAAGGCCTTAGTTTGGGCTAGTTTTGAACCTTCCTTGGCTGAGACTGGTTCCTGCTGACCAGAAAAATGGGGATATTTATCAGTAGGAAGTGAGTAGTAAAATTCTTTTTCATCTGTCACAGATAAACCAGGCCAGGCAACTATTTCTCGGGGATTTGACTGGTTTTTGGTCAGATACAAATTGGAGGAGGGAGCTTCTGAGCTCCTTGACAACTTTGAGGGTCTTTCAGTATTTCTTAGGAAAGAGAAACTTCTTTGGCTTGGGAATGTTTTCCCGGGTTGCACCCTCCTCCCTCAAACCTAGTCCCCTCCTTGCTAGGTACAGAGCCCAGCCCAGCATCAAATATGCAGATACTAGCAAGGGATTTGGAGAAAATGATGACCAAATGTAGCTTAATCCAAAGGAACAAACTTGCAAATGATCCCATGAAGGAAAAATATCAGAGAGGGTACCCTGTTCAGACCTGTCTCTGACTCTCCTCTGTCTCTCTGTCAGTCCCAGTACCATCAATTCATCCTGGAGTTCATATGCAAATCCTTCATGATATTATCACCTAGTCAGGTCACTATGAGCAAGTGAGTCTCTTTATCTACTATGTCCAAAAGCAGATCCCTTTTCCTCTAACTCCAAGCCAGATGGTGTTGGAACACTTCCAAAAAAAACTTTTCACAAGTAAAAGAAAGCAAAATCATGGAAGCAAATGAGTAGATGGAATAGAAGTCTCTTGTCCTCATTTCCCTTATAGCTAGTTACTGATTGGCTACATTACTAAGAATTGACCAGGATGACAGAGATTATGTGATATGCACCTTTTTTCCTTTCTGCCCAACCTCAGTCTTTACTAGAAAACATGGCTAAAAGTTCTGTTTCCAAATTTGGGCACTTTTCCTGCTCTGCTTCCTTCTCTTTTCTTCCCCACAGATTGCCTCCACCATTGAAGGAGATGGGCAGCAGCTAAAAACTCCTTTTTCTCCATTAGTTGGTGACCAGTTAAATATTATATTGGGTAATTGGTCTTTTTAATGGAAGTGGAGGACTTTATATCCAATCTTATTAAATTTTAGCTAATTATTACAGGTTTCAGAACACTTTGTATTCTGATCATTCAAACTACAAACTACCTTAAAATAAATTATAAATAAGTATAATAAATAAATAACCAAAAAATAATCTAGCTTAAAATAAATATGCCATATTTATGCTTCTGTTTTAGGGAGACTCTCAATTCTTTGCCCTTCTGAAAACTGAGAGAACCTTTGTCTTTTTTTATTCCTATGATACCATATTATTTACATGGTTGGCTGCAAACCAATGAGTTTGCTGATCATAACCAAAGTTCTTTAGTTACCCTGTGACCATCTTCAACTGTGACTCATGGTTTAAACTCATTGTGACATCAATTAGTTTCTCTCTTATCTTTTCCTCAATGAACTTTGATTCTGCTTATCATTTTTCTGCCATTCCCAATCAGCACATCATACTTTGGGTAAGTAGAGAAAGGTATAGGAATAGGAACTGTAGCTGTGATTTCATTTTTTCTAATTTTTAATTTTTTTTGCTTTTTGGAGGGCAATTTGGGTTGTTATTTGCCCAAAGTCACATGACTAGTAAATGTGTCAAGTGTCTGAAGCTGGATTTGAACTCAGGTCCTCCTGACTCCAAAGCCAGTGTTCTACTCACTGCATCACCTAGCTGCCCCAATATAGCTGCGATTTCATTGATCTTTAGAGCTCCCAGATGAAAAAAGTCCTTCCTTGCAATTTGTTCCCTTAGACACATGTCTAGAGTTCTGAAAAGCTGTGACCTGCCCAGGATCACACATGAAAGAAAATAGAAGCAAAAGAGTAGTTGAACAGTTCTGCCTTAAGTCCATTTTCTGTTATCATTCCAGGCATCCTCTCTCTTCTTTGTCCTTCATCTTACTCATAAGATTATTTTTAAAATCCACTTTTTGTTATCCTTGAATTTCATTACAATCCTCAGTTTGCTCTGGCCCTTAGCTTTCCTGACATCACTAAAAGAATTTGAGTGCTATGTGTCTCTTGGGACAATTCCATTTTGTTCATCAAAAGTGATTGCCTTCCTATACTCAAGCTTTCTTTCTTCAGAGCATCCCTCTCAAAACAACTTATCCTGTAGAATCTTGGCTATGCCATCTTAGATCTTCTTTTGTAAATTTTTAAAAACCAATTTTTCCAGTGTTCGTGCTTTGGCCCCCTCAAATTATACCCGATGTTTCTCTCTCTCTATCTGCGTATGTAGATAGCATAGTCACTTCCCCACAAGATCTCCATCATCTCTATATCAGTCGTCATTCCTTTCTCATTGGTCAAAATCAGGACCAGAATACCAATTTACTTATCAGTTCCTCACCTTTTGAATGATGAGGTTATCAACAAACAAGCCAAAATTTCATAACTGCTTTGCTCTTCTCATAGCAAGGACTCAAGCCAATATCCTCATGTTATATTGTATCCACCACTCTCTGGACTCTGAGTCATTTTCATAGATTGCTCATTAACCAGTTGATCCTTTTTTAATCAAATTGATATCATGATATCACTTCTATTTTTCCTAGCATTAATCTTTGACAAATGCCTTCCCTCATGTTCCCTGCTCCTCTTACTTCATAGATTTCCACCTAGGAGTATATAGTCTAAATATACAATGCTAACACATTCAAACTTTTATGAAATCTTTTGTTTTTGATTAACATGGGCCATTTCATTGTTATATCCCAATCCTGGGTCACATCAAGTTTTTGGCATCAGACCTGTTGTTGTGGTGTTTCCTCTCCAGCTGGAAGAATAGGCATCTTAGAGGTAACAGAACTATGTAACAACCATCTTCAAAACTTAAGGGAGTTTAGCAATAACATGACTGACTTGCCAGATCTATTGGCATGTCACCGTTAGCACACACTTCTAGTTTTCCTTTCCACAGGGGGAAAATTCAGAAAAGCACAAAAATAGAATCAGGAAAAAATGCCCTATAACATACTACAGTTGATGTATCACCTTACCACCAGGATTCTCCCTGATTCTTTACTACTGTTTCTCACACTGTTTCGCTCTCTGCATCTCTATAAGGGACCAGTCTCTACAGCACCAGAAACGATAGCATTACCTTTCTACTTTATACATTTGCTGCTCTGTGTGCTCCAGCAAACATGGAAACACTGTTGCCTGTTCTTGGCACAACACACATGCCTTCTGCCTTCCTCTCCTTATAGCTCAGCAAGTATTGACAATTGACTTCCCTCTCACTTAACAATCCTAATCCTTTCTCCTAGTTTTCTCTACTGCTCACTTATCTTATGGGGACCATGAGATAGAAGATGTAATGACGTGACTTAGCAAAAAGCTTTCTGCAAGTGTACAGGATTACTCTAGATAAATCAACTAACAACAGTCTTATTGAGCCCTGCTTCGTGTCCAGTCCTGTGATAAGCACTCAGTGGAAGTTCAGTTGGTTGCATGATCTCCTCCTACAATGTCCCTCATGACATTCCTGCCCCACCTTAATCTGATAATAATAGGAAGCTATAGTGGCAGGTGTGGGAGGAGATTCTAGGCTTCTGACTCTACCCCTATATATGACCTTCTTTTCCCTTCTCTATCATTTAGTCTACCACAAGAATGAACTTAAGGTCACCGCAGTGGGTGCACGCCAATTTCTCTTGGACCTCACGGGAGTTGCCATTATTGATGACATTCAGGGACTTTCTTATTACAAAATGAACAAGCAGGTTAAAGTCAAGGCAGATTGGATCTCTGATGCCCTGGGGACCAGTTTCATTGAGGAGATGTCTTATTTGCTGCAGAGCCATGAGAAGGATGCCCACAACTTGATGCATTTCTTGACAGCTAATGATATCAAGCCAGAGAGTAAGTTAACCCCACTTTACCTTCACCACCATATTTCTCCTTATCCCAACTCATCTCCCTTCAACCAGTTCTGAAGGACCAATCCCGAGGAACCTGATCTATTTGGGATGACTGTCAAAACTTTCAGGCCACTGATCTTTTATTTGAAAAGAAAGGACTGTGAAGGATCCATTCCTAGACCTTAGGACTCACCAAACCACATCACTTTCTCCAGGATATCAAACCCTCCATTTGAAATGTTCCTGGAAACTTTCCCCTTCACTAACATGACTTTTACATTTTACCTCTGCTCAAGTTTTCTTGATCATTGAATCTAAACTTAAGATACTGAACTTCTCACTCAATCTTCCTTGTTCCATGAGCCTTTCAACTTCTGCTTTATTTTTCTCTCTATCTTTTACCACTACCCATTCTAAACATGGGAATTTGGTTGTTCTTAGGTCTACGTACAAGAGAAAAGGCCATATATGGATTCAGAAAAAATGAAATATGGAAAAACAAGTGGGAGTGCACATAAAAAAATTGAATTATACTTGACTCCTAATCTTCTCTCTCTTTCAATATGTTCCCTTCTTAGCTTGGTCAGAATTCTCCCTAGGTTGAGAGAATCTGTTCCCTTAGGATACCAAAATAATTCCACTTGATACAAAGGTGATTCCCAAAGTTAAGCAAAGAGGACCCTATGTGTTTTTGGACCAACAACAGAAAGTGTCTCCCTCCACTTCCTCTGAACCATTTGCTCTAAGAGTATCCCATATTTCTCTTTCTCCTCTAGGGAATCACACACTGCAGTACTTTCTAGGCTGTGAATTAGATGATGACATCCATTTGAATAGCAAGTTACGAGTTGGCTTCGATGGAGAGACCATGATGGAGATAGATGATCATCAGGGACACTGGATATTCCCAAACCCTAGGACCCATGCCTTAAAATCTGCTGCAGAAAACACCTTCTGGACTAATTTGAGAAAACAATACACTAAGAAATACTGTTTTGGTGTAGTTCAGAACATCCTCCGGAATTCAAGCATGAAGGAAAATTGTGAGTTCCCTATACTCTCCATCCCCTACCAGAAGGTACAGGGCACCTTTCTTTTACCATTGTGTAGAAATTAGATCTCTAGAGCTAGGTGGCAGGAGATCTGAATTAAAGTCCCTCTAAACAGCAGATATCATAGAAATGGAAGGAAATATGTCTACCACTCTGTTAAGATAATGAACAATTTACTCTGTTGTCCTATTATGTTGCATGTGAATTCTCTAAAGCAGTGGTTCCCAAATTTTTTAGTATAAGGACCCCCCATAAATGTCACTGTCATGAACCTCCACATGACTGTAGTTGCACGATTAGCATCCATTGAATGAAAAAATACTCGGATGCTAAAAGAGATTTTGCCATTCATGTAGCTGTCTCTTTCAGTGATATGGATCACACCTCATCCATCACTGCCTATCATGAAGTAATCTTGTTCATGCCTTTCTGTAAGTTGTACACTGAGGAACCATTCAACATGCTGGGAGCCTTTCTTGCTTTCTCCTGACATCACCAGGAAATAATAGAGCTCTCTGGCCATCCACTCTTCTGGCCGTCCCTCACTCCTGCCATGTGACTAGGCCATATTCTTTCCTATTTATATATTTCCATAATATAATCCTTTATTCCAGGGATTCTTTGAAGTATGACATTAAAAATCTTGAAGTTCAGTAAAATTTTCAAGTTTTTTTTAACCTTTGGCATTAATAATACATACACTTCAAAATAATATATACTCATGAGATATATTTTTATTTTGTATGGAAAGTATCTATAATGAGAAAATCAAAGCTTTTCATCCTGGATCTTCTATATGAATCTGCACAGTCCACCTAATTTACATGGACCTTAATTTGTCCATCTGTCCCATGAGAGGACTGCACTAGAATGTTTCTAAGTTCCTCCCAGTTCTGTGTAGTTCATAGATTTAGAGCTCATAAGAAACCTTATAAGTCATCTAGTACAACCCATTCATGTTACTGTAATGGAAACTGAGGTTCAGAAAAATGAAAAGCCTTGCCTGAGATCACACAAGTGGCAAAGTCAGTATTTCAATCAGTCAGGCTCTTTGACTCAAGTTCAGCATCCTTTCCACTGTACCACATGGTCTCATGGTCCTGTTATTCTATTTGTTATATTGAATCATTAAATGAAATGAATTGTACCTAGAAAGTTCCCAGGTATCCATGGCTCACAGTTGGGGAACACTTAGATCACCCCAAAGAATTCAACAAGGGGGATGGAGTGGAGGACACAATTCTGAGACTTTCTGAAATGAGTTAAATTGGTCCTTGCCCATATGATATGTAGTTTGTCTCTATGCGGTCCAACAACACAGTAAGAAGTGAAAGCTGTAGCTTAAACTCTGTGAAAGGTGGGAGCCAGGATATGAGTGTTTACTCAATAACATTATCACAACACCCAAGATCAGATGAGTTCATTATTAAGCAGAAACCCTAACTATCCACCAGTCAATAACAATGTATTCTATTGTTCCCCTCACTTCATTTGATTTCTATAATTATCATGGGGCTTTTGGGTGGGTCTTTGTGGGGATCCAACCTGTAATCCGACCACTGCCCCATAATAATGATTTCTTAAACTGTTGGCAAGTATCTATCATTCTGCCCTAATGTAAATAACCCAATAGATTCAACTACTGTCTATAATCAGTATGGAGCCTCTGGCCTCTTCCTTTGGTATCAAACTTGCCCCACTGTTTGGGGGTGGGGGTGACAGCAAATATCCCTGTGCAAGGGAATTCTGGAACCTATAGTCTCCAACTGTATACTCAGATCACCATCTGTTTTACTGATAGGACCAACCACTATGTTAGATGTTGGGAATTTAAAACGTGGTGAAATAGTACCTGCCCTTAAGAGGTTCCTCCTCTAACAATGAAGATTTCATGTAAATAAATGGCCTGAACAAATGATATACAGTACACATGGAGGATAATCTGAAAGGAGAAGTCTCTAGTAACTAACAACAAAAATTAGTGTTCAGAGAACTGTCCTAGGTACTAAAGTAAAGGGAGGGAGAGACAAAAAGGCTCACAATACCATGATATTTCCTTTGTCTTTAAAGTACTGATAACTGCTAGATCCAAGGTGGGGAAGAGGGGAAGAAGCAGAGAAGTCAAGCCAATGGGAAGGAAGGCAATTGAGGCAGGGTAAGGCCAAGGATAACAGAGGATCCTAATGAGCTTTAGGTATGATGCCTTCTCTTTTCCCTTCTTTCCTTAGTGCCACCTGAAGTGTTTGTGTCCCGCCATGATTCCCCCAATGGCACCATCACCTTCTCCTGCTTGGCTACAGGGTTTTACCCTAGATCCATCTTGTTAATCTGGAAGAAGACTACTGAACAGGCTACATGGGGGAAAGAGAGCTCCAGTGGCACCCTGCCCAATGCTGATGATACCTTCTACCTCCAAGTCACCTTGGAGCTCCCCCCCGGGGAATCAGGGGCAGGTTACACTTGTGTGGTAGAGCACAGTGTGTTGGAGAAACCAGCAATATACCCTGGTGAGTGTTTCAGCAAGGCTGGTTGGGCCAAATCCTGTGGAGTGAAGCTGTCTAATTCTGTAATCCTCTGCCCATGAACATCCCTGCTGGTAAATGGCCCCAAAGCAGACATCCTCCTGTACACAAACCCCACTCCCATTGCAAAAATTGCCTTCTGTTACCACTATTAATTTCTTGACTCTTCTCCTATAGTTCCTGGAAAGCCCTCTAAGAAAAGGCCTTGGGCCATGATCATAAGCATCCTAGCAGTCTTGATCCTGGGGCTGAGCTGTGCTAAAGTCTTCATTACATGGAAGAAGAAGAGAGGTATGTATGTGGAGAGAAGGAAAGGGGTGAAAACAGGATATCACCAGGGGACAGAACAAGTTTCCACTTGGAGGCTGATATTTGCAATACTGTACTTTGTAAAAAGAATCCCAGAGGGGCAGCTAGGTGGTTCACTGAGTAGAGCACCAGCCCTGGAGATGGGAGCACTAGAGTTCAAATCTGGCCTCAGACACTTAATACTCACTAGGCGTGTGACCTTGAGCAAGTCACTTACCCCAATTGCCCTGCCCTCTCTCTTCCATAAAAAGCAAAAAAAATCCTAGAAATATAGATTCTCAGGGACAGAAGAGTCCTTGGCAGCATTTTAGTAGGAACCATAGAAAAGCAGATTTCAGCTACTCAAGAATCCCCAGCAAGAAGATCAAAGATGTGGTGGTCAGAAGAGAAGACTGGGGAGGGGGAAAATGAGGAGGGCAGGGAGTTGACAACTGACTTTAAGAATCTTGGGAGCCTTTATGTGGAGGAGAGATTAGATTTCTTTTGTTTGGACCAAGAGAGCCCAGTAGATAGAAGGCACCAAGAGGTAAATTCAGGCTTAATAAATGAGAAATAACATGAAATGGTATATGGAAATTTAACATATGGATATACTATATGGCTATATATGTGTATGTATATATATATGTATATATATATATATTTATATGTACATATGAAAATTTTTCTGACGCTATGAGGTTTTTGAAAATGATACCAGCATACTTGGGAAACTGGAAGTGTAGTCTAGATGATCAGTGGCTGGTTGGTATGTATGTATGTAAGTATATTGTACGTGTTTATACATATGTATTTATTATACATGTGTGCATATACATACATAAATATCTATACACACATATATTAGAGAAAAGATCCTAACTCTAATTCAGGCTTGGGTTGAACTAGATGGTTGTTGAGAATCTACATTCTGAAATTTTGTGAATATGGATCCATTCAAAGTCCCTTGAGAACCACAGGCACTCAGTGAATTTCTTTCCATCTTCTGAATAATGAGTGACCTGAGAAGAGGTTACTGATGAGTGGAAGTGTCACTCTTTGGTATGGGTGGAATGGTTCCAGTACAAAGTCCTTGAGTTAGGGAAAATCCTTTGGAAAGAGAGTAGAGGGCAAGTGTGTATTTCCTCTATGTATGTAATTAATTCCTGAATGTTGATTTCCTTTCCTTTCCCTACCTCTCAGATATATTAACATGTGAAGAGAAGTATGGGAAAAGCTTAACCTAGGAATCTTTCTCACAGGAATGACTTCACAATCTCAATCAGGAGGACCCATTTCTTCTCCGGCTATTCATCTTTAGTGAAGAAAGTCCACTTCACTGACACCAGGTATCCCTTCACATAGTTTTATAGTTGCACCCCCAACCCGAACTCCAGTCTTAGCCCGAAACTTACCTTCAACTGACCTATTCCTATAGGAGATAAGACTATCAAGGACGTGCAAAACTTTGCCATTAAATGTCATTAAAGGGATAGCCAAATTATTGCCATTAAATTAAAAGAAGCACTAATGTACCCATAGTTCAACAGACAATGGGAAAATCAAGACCCAGGTCAGAAGCAGTTGAGACCAAGAGGTCTCAGTGGACAAGACTCATGCGACTGAGTTAATAGAGAGATATAAACTTTTAGAAATGAAAATATAATTATATAAAAAGCAGACTTATATTGTATTATAATTGGAATCATTATAAATTAGAAACCTAGTTCATCTGAGTCAAGAGCCTTCTCTTCTGGAGGAAAGTCACTGGATCCTCAAGCAACTGAAATGAATCACCCTATTTAGGAAAACCAGAACCTCAGATGTGAGAACAACTTTAGAGGTCATCCATTCCAATCCACTCTACCTCCAAAACAACCAATACAGCAAATTCATCATGCATATTCTCTCTCTCTCTCTCTCTCTCTCTCTCTCTCTCCCTCTCTCTCTCTGTCTGTCTGTCTCTGTCTGTCTGTCTCTCTCTTTCTCTCTCTCACACACACATACACACAGACTCTCTACATATACATACATACATACTGTATTTGTGTATATGTCTATGTAGAAAAACATACATTTATTATAGAATTGGAGGAAGTTACCAATTTAGGGGTGGGGGTGGACCTTTAGCTTACATCTAGACTTATACTTGTATTTGTGAAATTAGTGCTTCACAAATCCAAGTATAGTCACCACTTCAGGTTCAGTTACAGGGAAACTTTGAAGCCACTTAACAGTCATCTAGATTTTGCCCAGACTTTTCAGATGGGAGTTTTATTGCCTTAAGCCATGAAGTTATGTGGACTCAGAGGAGAATAATGTTTCATGAGCAGGAAGGGATGGACGTAGGGGGAGATTATGAGTAAATGGAAAGAGACAGCAGACCATGCTCCTGTTTCCTTCAACTCCTGTTTATACCTCCAGAATATCTCCTGATGTTCTTTCTCCTTTACTGATCATCAAGGAAATTCCACTCCCTCCAGCTCCTCTCACCAGAGCTTCTTCGAGAAATTTGAGGGTTCCCATTCCAATCACAATTTCTGTGAGTCTATGGTCCCTGGAACTCTGTCCAGATGCTCCACCAGAGAAGCCAGTCAGTCACAGGAAGAAGGGAACCCAACCCTGGATCAGGGATCTGACACTACAAAAGCTGGGCCACAGTGGGGACCAAGGATGGAGGAAATATCTGGAGAGACCTTCACTTCATCCTTTGCTACCCTTCCTTACACCCAAGACCTTTAGGTAAAATGGTATGAGGGAAGTCAAACTGGGTTAACTATTCCCTTTCCTAGACTTTCTGTCCACAGCTTTTCAAGCCTGCAATGCCTGCCCTCCTCGTCACTGTCTCTCAGAACCCTTATCTTCCTTCTGGGCTCCACACTGGCACCTTCTTCTCTGTGAAGCCTACTTTGGCCTCTCCAGTTGTTGTTGCTCTCTCCCTCCTTGAATGCACTGTAATAATTTCTTGGTGTCTGTGTCATATCCCTCCACAGTAGTATAATCTGTAAGGTTAGGTAATATTTCTTTATGGTTCATGCATTTAGTGTAGTTGCTGTCTCGTTTATTGTCTTTGTATTGAGAGTAACTACTATTTCCTTTATTGGTCTTATATTCCAACAGTAAGCAAAGTGTCTTAGATATGGTGCTATGTGCACTAAGACATGATTTTGAATTGGATTGGCATGTTTGAGTTGAACAACTGGCATGACATCCAGAGAGAAATAAACGTGACTGACCTGGGAGGGGTTTTGGGTATGGAGGTCTAGCTTCTGGAGTTGTCTGCAATGTGATCATTGAAGCCAAGGGACAAACATCAACTGTCACTATGCTGGACCCATGGCAAAAGACCCAAACCCCGACAAAGTGTGAAGATAACATTTAACAACAACAGTGAGAGCCAGACACTCCCCATGAAGCTAGAGCATATAAATGGGATTGGAAAATAACCCTAATACCAAGAAAAACAATAGGCCCCACCTTCTCCCACCAAGCAACTGGGGCTCTGGCTCAATCTCCCTCTACATGGAGAAGATCAGGCACTTCTCACACTCTTGGACTCATTACACTCAGACCTCAAAGAAGACATCTAAACAGGAATGCTGAACTGAAGTTGAGGGTAGACTCACGATTGTCCCTAAAAGGTTCCATCTAGAAAAGTGATCAATGTACCAAGTAGATCAGGTATTGGGACAGTTTTTTTTAATTTCTTCCAGCATTAAAGAAATATTTAAAAGATTTATAAATATGTGACTAACAAATTCTTGAAAGATGAAGCAGCACCTAACTCTTAGTAAGTACTTTCTGAGAGGCCAGTAATTAAAACATCAGACACTTGAAGAACAGTTGTGTCCTTTGACCTCAGATCTGAGTGAAGGGGAAAACCTCCAAAGCCTGTAGGGAGGCAAGCTAGAATGCACAGATAGCTTGATCCCCCTCTGTCTGTCACATCCAACATCTCTGTCTCCACATGGATAGTGGAGTGCTTGTCCGCAACAGGATCTCATATCACAGATGTCCTCTCTACTACAGAAATAAGAAGACCCCCTTTCCTCTCATACCAAGCTCACCCCTTATTTAGGCATATAAGTTTAAGTCTGCAATATTAGGAGATTCCCATGCCAAGAGCCCTCAGCTTGGCTAGAAACTACAAGTTACACTCACATTTGTCTCATACTTTCCACTCACACAACAAGCATCAGAGTTTGGGCAGTGGTTATTTTTCACACGTATTTATAAAATCACCTCCAAACTGGGGAATAAAGAAAGGGATAAGAGGGAGAAAGCATTTATATGGCACCTGTGCCAGACCCTACATTAAATGCTTTTACAAATATCTCATTGGATGCTAATAACAACCCTATTAGAGAGACGCTGTCATTATACATTTGAGGAAGATGATGTAGACAGAGTTTAAGTGACTTGCCCAGAGTAACACAGCTAGTAAGTGTTTGAGGCTGGATTTGAATGCAGGGCTTCCTGACTCCAGGTACAATTCTTTATCCACTGAGAGGGTTTTCAAAAGTTATGACTGTGGATGCATCTGAGAAGATGGTGGAGGAGGTCAGACATCTCCAGGCTCTCCAGATTTCCTCCACAGACAGATCACCACAAAATGAACATAGAACAGCAAAAATCAAGGGGGTGGAGCAGTTCTTCTTCTAAAACAAGTTGAAAGGATCTCAGTAAAGTGAGGTGAATGAAGTGTAAACACTTCCAGGCCAAATCTGCTGAATCAACAAATAGTAACCTAAGAGCAGCTTCTGAAGGAGGCCAAGCAGGCCTCAAGAGATCTCACCTTAACCAGCATCTCACTCAGGGGTCAGGAAACTTCACCTCAGGAACTTTCATCTGGGGAAGGCAGAAAGGGGGCAGACTGAAGGATCCAGACTGTTTCTGGAAGCTGGGTCTAGTAGTGCTGACCATAGGTGATCCCGGGCTGTGGCTGCGCTCCAGGAGCATGAACAAGCACACACACACACACACACACACACACACACACACACACGCACCCGGTGAGTGTGGTGTGGCAGAAGGCAAGAACATACGCTCAATATCATGGCTGGGGGACCTAACTATGGCTCAGGAGAGAGAAGGAGTCCCTGGGGGCTAGCCCCTGGACAGAATTCAGAAAACAAGAGTAAGGAGAACCTGAGGCCCAGGGCAACATTGCCCACAATTCTGAGGATTAAAAGTTGATAATAATAACAAGTTGCTAGAAATAAAATGAAACAAATTAAAAATAAAAATGAATAAGCAAAGGAAAACAGAACCTCGCCATAGACAGATAACTATGAAGATCTGGGTTCATATTCAGAGGAAGATAGTGAGGTTTATAAGAAGCCACTCCTACCCTAAAGATTAATGTCAAATGGGTCGAAGCCCCAAAAGAACTTTTGGAAGAACTTAAAAGGAAATTTAAAAAATCAAATAAGAGAGAATGAGGCAGAATTAGGAAAAATAAAAATCCAAGAAAATTAGGAAACGTAACCAATTGGAAAAAGATGCAAAACGTTTTTTAAAAAAACTTAAATATGCAATAAGAAAAGAAAAACAAATGTTATAAACTTAAATATTGACACTTAAATACAGAAAAAGAAAAGGGGGGGAAGCATTACCATATACACAGCAGTACATAACAGAAGATTCAAAATATACATCAATACATTTCCATTTCAAGAAAGCCTATAATAAACACTACACATTCTGTTCGGAGCTGTCCATATTTTCTTTACTTCCTTGTAAGTTTTCTTTTGTTTTCTGCTATGCACTCTTTACTTTGTTCTTCCCTCTCCCTTTTTCCTCCACCCCCATCAGGCTACAATTATGCAAAGGTATATTTATATTTCTGTGTGTGCAGACATACACACACATACACACAATATACATATATACATATACACTTACAGACACATACATGTACTTAGATAGCTAAAGTCATACTCATATATAAACATAAACATTCATATACATCTATATAAGACTGTACTACTCTGTCCTCCATTTCTCTGAGGGTAGATAACATCTTCCTTTATAAGGCCAAGTCTTTCTATATTTTTCTAAGTCTTCCAACTCATCATTTCCTACACCACAGCAATATTCCAACCTTATATGGTCTAGTTATTGGAAGGAAAGAAGGAAGGAAGGAAAGGAATGAAGGAAGGAAGGAAGGAAGGAAGGAAGATGGTAGCATTACAGGACTTTGGCTGGCCAGATCATGTGAGCTACATCATCTAGCCAAGATCATTCATGATAGTAATACTTTTGGAGATTGTTCCATACAAAATAAGAAGGCAAAACTTTCACATGTTGGCAGTGTGGCCCAGAGTGGATATGGAGAGACTCAGAAAAGAAACTCAATTGAAGAAGCTAGTAGCGGAACAGCCTTGTCCATAATTGATTGTTTCAGGCTCTCCCTAAAGCAGACAAAAGACATCAAGGCCTCCAGCACATAACTATGAGTTGACCTGGGCATATATGTTTCCTAGGCACATGTCACTCTGCTATGGTTCATTATACTCTCTCTCCCATGGACACTGTGATACAAAGCACCCCCAGGTTACAGATGGAATGTTAAATTATTGATATTCTTGTTTTCTTTTGCTTAGTAAATATTTCTAATTAAATAATATTTCTAATGAGGAGTTCAGTTCAGTTTGAATGGGAGGCAGACCAGTGGGGGCTCAGGAATAATACTATCAATGAGAGCAGATTGTTTAGATTAGAGTTACTTTAGAACCTTGAGAGAGTGAGTTAGAGTGGTAAATGCCACCTCTGAACCTTCTTCTGCCTTGCTAGTCTTGGTTCACATTGTGTGAGGTTGGGAAGAGAAAAGGGAAGGTTGAATTTACACACTTGTAGCACAAAGAAATCAAATGGAGATGGACATTCTTGAGAAGAGTAGACTTAAGAGGAATATGTTAACTTCTTTGAAGTATTAAAAACACTGTCATGAAGAGGGGATTACACTTGTTTTACTTGGACCCAGAAGAACAATCCCAGAATGCTGGGTAGAAATCAGAGAAAGGTATATTTGCCTTCAATTAAAGAAAAAAGTTCTTAAGCATGAACATTGTCCATAGGCTCATTCCAGAGGTAGGGAGGTCTTCAAGCAAAGGATGGATGACCACTTACTGATATAAAGAAATTGGGGACTTCTAGAGATGTCTGGATTCTAATATTGTTACTGATTATCAGTTCCTCTAATGTGTGAGTCTTCTTATAATTAGCAAATCACGTTTTCCTTCTGGAAAGGTTTACACAGTCATTGTTTTTATACCACTTGTATTCTCTCAGTTCTATGATCTGATATTTTTGGACAGAAATTACATTACACTCTTGTACAGCCAAGCACAAGCAGCTTTTCAGAGGACTGCTGATGTGAACAGCTTTCAAGGTTCTGAGTACAAAGTATAGTGAACTCTATTTATTCAGTTACAAACTAAGATAAAACATTCACAGAAATCAAAGTACAACATTCACAATACTACATATATATATGTATATATATATATATATATATATATATATATATATATATATATATATATATTGCTTTTTTTGGAGGGAGAAGGTAGAGCAATTGGTTCTTTGTGCAGCTTCTCATGCAGGCCCTGTTCCATATTGAAACTCACAGTGTCTGGTCCACCTCAAGTCTTTCACAGTTTCTGTTCCTGGGAAGACAAAGCTCAACAAAACCACAATCACATTCATGCACATTGCCAGCATCCTCATCAATTCACTTTCTTCTGGTGAAATCAACATAGACCCAACAACAAGGTCTGAGGAAGTGACACAAATCATCAGTATAGTCCCTGGACCTCTGTAAACATCAGCAAGAACCTCATCCAGAATTTGAGCACCACAATCATGCCTCCTACAAGTTATCTTCTCTTCTCATTTCTCAGTTCTTCTTAATTCTCAGTTCACTTCTCAGTCCTCATTTCTCTTCTCAGTTCTCCATTCTCAGTTAAGTTCTCACTTCTCTCTCTCCAACAGTAGCAGCCCAGCCTCCAGATGCTCACTCCCAGCAATTCTGGCTGTCTAGCTTGGGCTTTTCTGCATATAAGGTAGTAGCTCCTCCCTGTCCTGCCCCTTCCTGTTATGTCAGTAAGATCATCCCACTGTGAGATTCACAAGTTCTGGGTCTTAATACTGGACACAATCATGAACTTAGAACAAGGTGCTAAGTACCTGTTTGATTACAATACAAGGGGCAGGGAAGATCTTCAAATTACCATTACCATTACAACTCTTTAGAGAGAGTGTTGCTCTATTTACTTGACTAAATAATGAATGAAGAATTTCTTTTGAACTCCTTCCTTAAGAGCGTGACTCCATCCTATCTTTTCATTTTAGTTTTCCTTGGATATCAGAAGAATTTCTGCATCTTCCAGTCTTTCAACTTTATATAAGAATAGTTAGCAGGTATAGTAATGCTTTAAGGTCTTTACAAAGCACCTCACATATATTCTCTTTTTGTAGCTTTATTATCCGTATTTGGGGGAGGTATGGGGTGTTCAGGGAAGACTATCACCTCATCCTCCTTTGGCATCCATGGCTATATTAAAACCACATAACCAGACAGGTTAACCCAGGTTGATAGTAGCCTACAGGCTTAGAACCTTTTGGTGCTCTCAGGAGATATCTACTCCAAACATGTTAAGACTTCTACCAGTGGAATGCTCAGACAATAGCAATTTGTTCCAACAACTATGAAGGCAGCTAAAATAAGCAAGAATCACTCAGAGTGTAAGACACCGAAGGCACCAAGCTCATCCATTTCATCCTGGGCTGTCACCATTCCTCCTTACTTCTGCCTAGCCACTGAATTGGTATGACTCTGGAAGAGAGAATGAGGCTGATGTTGTTCAACTCAGCCTCACTAAAGTCTAATTCATTCTCGAGACAAGATACCACTCATCATGATGTCATTGGTCTTTTTCAAAAACAAAGAAAACCAGCAACAATCTCCATTTTACTGATATGAAAACTGATCCTGAGAGAGTTTACATAACTTATCCAAAGTCATAAGCTAGTATGTGTCTTCTGAAATTGGATTTGAACTCAGGTCTTCCTGCCTCCATGTCTATCACTGCATCATCTAACTTCCTTATATGCATTTCCAAGGAGCCAGACAAGACCCCTTACAAGGTCTATGGAAGGGAAATAGTAGTCGTGAACAGGGCACCTAGGTGGCAGAGTGGATAGAGTGTTGAACTGGAGTCAGGAAGACTTGGGTTAAAATCCAGACCCAGAGAATTATTAGTTGTACGACTCTGGGCAAGTCACTTAACCTCTATTTGCCTCCATTTATTCATTTGCAAAACGGGGATAATAATAGCACTTATCTCCCAATGTTGTTGTGAAAATCAAATGGGATAATAATTGTAAAGCACTTAGTCTCGTGCTTAGCACATAGTAAGTGCTTTTTAAATGTTAGCTATCAGTATTATTTCTATTATTA
>CM053595.1:304594384-304628655 GCA_028646575.1 Pseudocheirus occidentalis
CTCCCAAGTCAACATGGTTCAGGGGAGTGTCTCAGCCAATGGCATTCTTCCAAGTCAACAAGGAAATTCACACCTTTTCACCAATGGACAGAGTTCTATACTTAACACTAGGTTACTAGGATGTACTTAACATCTGATCAAACAAAATAATTACCATTACACTCAGCTATGAAAGGATTTTTCAGCAATAACACTAAGAAATCATCGAATGATCCACCTGATGATTTTCTCACTCATAGTTTGGAATGCCATTATATATCTTATTTTGATCATTAAAAAGTCATTTGTTGCTGAAAGAGAGATGATAGAACCCAGATAGAAAGATACTATTCTATCTTAAAATTCATGGAAGATAACAAAAGGAACATCAGGTATGGCAAGTAACTAGATTTCAGGAGGGTTAATTTTAATGAGCTAAAAAAGGAGAAATGAAGGATTCCACAGACTAGGATTCTGCAGAGGAAACTGACTTAAGATGGATGAGGTGCCATGTTGGGGGAATGGTTAAACATTTCATAATTCAGGAATGAAATAGAATGTTACTGTACTCTTAGGAAATTATGACTATGAAGAATTCAGAGAAGTTTGGGAAAACATATGAACTGATACAGAGAGAAATAAGGAGCACTATAAAAGTAGAGTAAACAATAACTACAATGTAAGGAAAAAAATTAAAAAATGACATTGAACATTATGAATCATAATAAACAAGCTTGATTCATAGAAAAGAGCTGAAAGAAATATATTCCCTAACTTCTTTGCAGAGGGGCAGAACTAGGAATTTTTGATATTGTCTATACCATCAGACATGACAAATATGTCATTTGGTCTTGCTAAACTTCTTTTCTTCTCTTTATTTTTAAAAATAATTGTTGCAATTGATAGTACAGTGGAGTGCATATTCAGAAAATGAAAAGAAATAGTGCAGGATCATCGCCAGAGTGCTGAAAGGCGCTTCAGAGAGAATTTAGCCTAATCCTCTGATTTTAGAAATGATGAAGTAGAGGCTGAGAGAGGTCAAGTGACCAAGATCACATGATCACCTGAACATTAGAGGGGGGATTTGAACCTATGTCTTCAGACTTCAGAGAAATGCTATTTCAATTGTAGGGTCCTTTCAAGACCAAAACTTTCACAAAATGAACACCAATGTTTTCAATGAAGAATCAAAGAGAGGTGGGGGAAGTATCTCAAGAGTCACAAAAAATATCTTCTAATCTAGACTGAAAAAATAAAAAATAAAGAATTGAGGGGAGGTAATGTGGTTAATACAAAATAATGACATAATCTGGTAAGAACATCAGAAATGCCAAAATCCAGAAATAATTTAATTCAGTGAAGATATTAGCTCTCTCTATTAAATATATTATACATCACTTATTAGGCAGTTAGGTGGCTCAGTGGCTAGAGCACTGGGCCTGAAGTTACAAGACTAATCTTCCTGAGTTAAAATCTGACCTCAGATACTTACTAGCTGTGTGACCCTGGGCAAGTAATTTATTTTTGTTTGTCTTATTTTGCTCATTTGTAAAATAAGCTGGAGAAGGAAATGGCAAACCATTCCAGTCTCTCTGCAAAGGAAACACCAAACTGTATCATGAAGAGTTAGACATGACTGAAATAACTGAACAACAACAAATTGTGTCCCTCACCTCTGTTTGTCTCAGTTTTATCACCTGCAAAATGATCCTAATAATAGTATTTACCTCCCAGGATTGTTGTGAGGTTCAATAAGATAATATTTGGGGTTTTTTTCATTGACTTGTTTATTTACTTATAGTTTACAGGATTCAGTTCCATAATCCCTTGAGTTTCAAATTTTCGCCCCTCCCTTCCCCCCCTCCCGGCCATGGTGGCATACAATCATGTATAAGATCTGCAAACACTTTCATATTGTACAATAGTCTGGTTGTATGGAAGGGTTGTAACCAATGGAGTGAACAATGGGAAAGAAGAAAGAAAACCAAACATGAAATTGAACTATACCATGTATTGCTTCAGTCTCCATTTAAACTCTGGTCTTTCTAGATATTTCTCTGAATGTAGATATCTCCTTCAATCCTGAGACTTGTAAAGTTGTCTTATAACTGTGAGTTGCTGAGAAGAGTCCACTTTATCAAAGTTGGTCGTTGAACATATGATGTGTCTGTGATTGTGTACAAATTTTTCCTGGTTCTGCTCTTCTCACTTAGCATCAGTTTGTATAAGTCTCTCCAGGTAATTATGAAGTCCTTCTCCTTCCCATTTCTTATAGCACAATAGTATTCCATTACATTCATATACCACAATTTGTTCAGCCGTTCCCCAATTGATGGGCATCCCTTAAATTTCCATTTTTTTGCCACCACAAAGAGCTGCAATAAATATTTTTGTACATATGGGTCCTTTTCTCACTTCTATGATCTCTTTGGGATACAACCCCAAAAGTGGTATTACTGGGTCAAAAGGTATGCAATTATTTATAACCCTTTGGGCATAATTCCAGATTGCTCTCCAGTATGGTTGTATCAGTTCACAGCTCCTCCATCAATGCATTAGTGTTCCAATTTTTCCACATCCTCTCCAGCACTTGTCATTTTCCTGTTTTGTCATCTTAGCCAATCTGACTGGTGAGATGTGGTACCTCAAAGTTGTTTTGATTTGCATTTCTCAAATCAAACATGATTTAGATTTATTGCAGCTCTCTTTGTGGTGGCAAAAAACTGGAAATTTAAGGGATGTCCATCAATTGGGGAATGACTCAGCAAGCTATGGTATATGAATGTGATGGAATACTATTGTGCTATTAGAAATGGGAAGGAGATGGACTTCAAAATTACCTGGAGAGGCTTATGCAAATTGATGCTGAGTGAGAAGAGCAGAACCAGAAAAAATTTGTATAGTCACAGATACATCATATGTGCGACAACCAACCTTGAAAATCTGGACTCTTCTCAGGAACGCACAGTTATAAGACAACTCTACAAGTCTCAGGATGGAAGGAGATGTCTACATTCAGAGAAATATCTAGAAAGACCAGAGTTAAATGGAGACTGAAGCAATACATGCTATCATTCTTTTCTATGTTTGGTTTTGTTTCTCTTTTCCCATTGTTCAATCCATTGGCTACAACACCTGTACAACCAGACTATTGTACAATGTGAAAGAGTTTGCAGATCCTATACATGATTGTATGCCACAATGGTGGGGGTGGGGGGGTGGAGAGGAAGGGGAGAAAAATCTGAAACTCAAGTGACTCTGGAACTGAATCTTGTAAACTAAAAGTAAACAAACAAGTCAATAAAAAGAAAAAAGTGATTTAGAGCATTTTTCCATATGCTTAAACATATCTTTAATTTCTACCTCTGAAAATTGCCCATTCATATTCTTTGACCATTTATCAATTGGGAAATGACTTGTATTCTTACAAATTTTACTGAATTCCCTGTATATTTTAGAAATGAGTCCTTTATCAGAGATACTGATTGTAAATATTCTTTCCCAATTTCCCACTTCCCAATGAGATAATATTTGTAAAGTTCTTAGCACAATACCTGGCACATAGTAGGTTCTATATAAGTGCTAGTTGTAAAGACAATTATCTGAATGCAAGAGCAGGGCTCTTTCATTTTTCTCTTCAAGACTTATGGCATTGAATACAGTGATTTGTACATGATAGACCTTTTTACAAATGTTTATTACTGAATTTGATTGAAATTTTTAATTAAATTTCAATTCAAAGGGATGAGGCTTCCTGGGAATGCTATGGAAATTGAAAAGGATTTCGCCATTTTATTGGGAACAGAAGGAAGATCAAAGAGCATATAAGGCGCATTCCACACATGTCTGGGATGACAATAATGAAAGATGGGTTGAAGGACCTCAGCTCTCCTTTTGTGTCTGTGTTCTCTACCATAGAAAATCATCTTTAGAAATGAAAGGATAGAACAAAAGGGATAAACCCAAGATAACTGAGATGATGAGTGTCTCTAGCTGTTTTCAATGAGTTAAAATAATTGAATTTGAACAAATCACACCCCTAGATTAACCAAGATATCTCAGGTGGCCTTGTTGATTTGTTATGTTGAGGGATCACTGAAAATGGGAAAGGCAATGCAGAGGTGGAGATGTATAAATGTCCTGATTTTCTAAAGGGGCAAGAAAGTGGTTTCTTATACTTATATTCAAATGAACTTGAATCCATGTAATGGGAAATGTCTAGAATACATGATTCAAGGGATAGCTTATTAACAGTTCAAAATGGAAGTAATGAACCTGACAAGTCAAGGAGGATATATTAAATACAGGGCATAGCAGATTACTTTCATTTCATTTTTTTGCTAGGGTTCCCAAGATGGTGGATTAAGGAAATACAGTATCATATGCTTGGGCTTCAACAGGATACTTGCCAATGTTTTTTCATGGTATCTTGGATAAAATGGAAAAGTGTCTACTATTGGATCAGACATGGTTAAATGACTGGACCCAAAGTGTGTCTTAAAGCACTTTGTATGAATCAGGAGTCAGCATTTGGGTACACTGTCCCAAGATTTTGTCCACAGCACTACTTTGTCTGACATTTTTATGTATGTTTTGTACAAAGTTATAGATGGTGATCTTATAAAATTTTAAGATAATGTGACCCTGAATGGGATTTGGGATGCAATATGGTATAGTCTGTGAGAGGAAGTAAAAACTAATCAGAAGACATGTAATGGAGGAAAATGCACACCTGTGAATTGGGGGTTTTGTGAGTACCATATATTGGGATAACTGAGATTATGACAGTGTTCTTCTGGCCTACAGTACTATTGCTGAATTAAGTTGGAGTATTACCTTCTCCAGAGTTTTGAGCCCACACAGCAGTAGAATTACGTAAGAAAGAGGTAGCCTCCAGATTCATTTTATGATGCCACAAGCTTTGAAAGGTCTCAGCTATATTTCAGGGCTATTTAGTAGAAGAGCCAGTTGCCTACTATTTCTCTTTATCTGGAATCAGAATGTTTGAGGGTGGGCTGAGCCTAATAACCAGCAAGGAGGACTGCAGTCAGGATAATAATTATGGACTCCAGAGTTGAGTCTGGCAGACACAGAAAATCCAAAATCGTTTCTGTTTCCTAGGAATCCCTCTCTCTGTCTCCTACACACTCCCATTATCATGGATCTAGTTCCAGAAACCAATGTGAATGTACTTCATTCCTCACTAACTCTAAAAAAAGTACACAGTCTTGACCTCAGAAGAGATTACCACTTGTTCTCCCTGGCTCAAGAGAAATACTCCCCTTCTGGCCCACCTTGATTAAATATTTGAGACACTTTAGGGTCAAAAGTGATATAAAAAAGTGATAATAAAATGAGGAAAGGGAAGGGAATCAGCACTTACAGAGCACCTACTATGTGTCAGGCACTGTGTGAAGCACTTCTTAAAAATATCTCATTTCATCCTCACGAGAACTTTGTGTGGTAGATATATTATTATCCCCATTTCACAGTTAAGGAAACTGAGGCAAACCAAGGTTAAAGGACTTGCCTGGGGTCATGCAACTAAAAAGTGTCTGAGGTCAGATTTGTGCTCTGATGTCCTTGACTCTAGGTCCAGTCATCTATAAACTGTACCACCAGTTGCTTCTGCACAAAGGGTACAAAATAAAAAAATAATAACAGGTAGACAGCCTGAGGTTCTAGTCAGCAACTCTTGGAATTTCCACTGTCTAGACTGCCCCTAAAGCTTGTCAGTCTGGGTCACCTTATTTTTTTCTCTTTCATTGTCTTTAAAGCCTCTCCCAAATCTAGATTTGTTACATCCCCCTTGTACATTCCAGGAAGCTCACATTTTTTTTCTGAAAGATTTTCCTAATTAGCTTCACTTGGTTTAGGTCATTTGAGAAATATTCCAAACTCTGTTTGAGGGTTAGGGTTTTATTTTTGTCTACTTGTATGTCTGTATTTTCTCTGTATATCTTACGTCCTCCCTCTGACCAGCACTGGGAAGAGGGGCTCTTTCCCTTCTTAGACCACAGTCTCATTTTCTCAGTCCTCCTTCCCTCATTCCCTTGCACTTACCTGCCTGCATTCCACACAAAGGAAACACACCTACTATGAGCAGCCAATATGTGAATGATTTGCTCCTTCTTCTTTTATTCTCTAATTCCATTTTTCAGATAGCTTCTTTGTCTCCATCAGAATATATATATATATATATATATATATATATATATATATATATATAGTGTTTCCCTATTCCATATCCATGCTTACATGGGTATTGGTGCTTCCAAGATGCTGCCTTCCTGTCAATGCAAACCAGTAAATACATTCGTCACCAGGCAGATCCTATCTCAGTCTGGTGGGTAGGAGAGTTGAAGGGAAATGAAGTCTGTGGTTAGGGCAGGAAACCTTAGAGCCTATTCCCCATCAGGTGTTCCCCAGAATGGGGGCTGGCACAGTGCCATCCACTTTTGTAAATGTCAATTAAATTCAAATGAAGAAGGCAAAATGTACCTTGGGACATTCTACAGTCCAGTGAGGAAAGCAAATTCCCATTCCTTGGTTTAATGAAAGAATGAAAGCAATTTATTAAGGGCTAACTATGTGCAAAGCACCATTCTATTCACTGTAGATACACAGACAAAATGATAACATTCTACTGAAGAAGACAGCACTCAGGAGCTGTCATCTGGAAGTCAGATGGAAAGACCCCAAGGATGCAATAATTAAGCAAATAGTAATGCCTCTTCTTTAGCATCATTTCCATTGATTAAATCGTAATTAAATCTGATGTCAAAATACAAGACAGTGCCAAGGACTTTGGTGATTAGACCTTTCTTTTCTGGGTGTTCTGTGTCTATGACTGTCGAGGAGCAGGTGACAGGGTCGAACTTTCAGAGGTGGTTGACGAGTCACCTTTCCACAACAAGAGATGGTTGTGGGGACTAGCCTATTATAGCAGAATTGGTGCTCTCAGACACATACTTTTTCTCAGGGTTCTTGGCCTTTCCTGGCCATCAGTGAAAGAACTGCTATTCCTCCCCTCAAGAGGACCCTTACTTTCAAAGCTTACTTTTAGATATATAACCATGTTCAACTATTTGTGCCAACAACAAACAATGGCTCATTGATACAAGCCTTCTAAGTACTGATCTATATAAGCCCAGCCCTGAGTCATCAGGGAGGGAAGTGGCAAATTAGTTGTATTTATGAAACCAGAGTCCCCTGGCTACATTTGATTCAGTTCAGTCCAATTCAACAAGCTTTAAGCATCTACTCTGTAAAGGGCACAGTGGGCACATAGGTGCAGGTACAATAACAACTGGAGGAATCTTTCTTGTCACTATCTCTACAATATTAGGCCCTTCACTAATTGGGTTATTTTCTGGGGCTTGGAACTGAATCTCACAGGAAATATTTGCATCCTGACATCTAACCATCTGCGGCCCAGGCTTTATTTAGAGTGGCCTTATGTCCTATCCTAGTGTGTGAATCTATGTGAATGTTTGGCCTTCAGTTGCTGGTCCTAGAGAAGCTTGTCTCATCTTTGCTCCTGGTTCTGGTTTCCACTTCCATGGCAGTGTCCACCCTAACTATATATCCACCTCAACATCCAGCAGCTCAGCTTCTGTATTTCTGTCTACGGATGTCTCTGCCTGTAAACCCAGATGTTCTGCTCATATAGATCGACCAACTAACAACCAGTAAATACATATTAGACATTTACCCTGGACAAAGCACTGTGCTAAGCACCAAAAAACAAAGAAACTCAAAATAGTTCCTGCCCTCAAGGAGGTTACCTGCTAAAGGGGGAACAAAATGTGTAAACCAAGAAACATGTGGTAAATACAGAATCAATGCAAGGTTGTGGTTGTTGTTTGTCTTTTTTTCTCAAGGAGACCCTGACATCACCAGTTGCACTTAAAGTGAGGTAGAACTTCACAAAGCCCTCATTAGAGAAGATAGTGTTAGTACTTGAGGGACTAGGACAATCGTCCTGGAAGATTTTTAAAAGAACCCAGGGATTCTAAGAGTCAGAAGTTGGGAAGGATGGATGGTGGAATGGCATACGCAAATAACAACAATGAGGCCATTACAGCTGGATCACAGGATATCTGGAATGTAGTAGAATATAAGAAGTTAGAAAAGGTAGATCGGGGAACAGGTTATGATAAATTTGTAATGATAAAGTACTTATATTTTTCCCAAGAATAATAGGAAACCATTGGAGTTTATTGAGCAGAGAGCTGACATGGTCAGACCTTTAGGCAAACATTTGGGCGACAGGATATAGGAGGGATTGAAGTAAGGAGAGACTTTAGTCAATGAAATCAAATAGGAGACTGTTGAAATAATTCAGGAGAGAGATGAGAGTCTGGACTATAGAGAGAGGTGGGTTGAATCCAAAGATGTTTCAGAGAAAGAAACTACAAGACTTAATAAATGATTAGATGTGTTTTATGTAAGATAGAGGAACCAGTAAAGGCTCAGGTTGAGATCCTGAGTGACAGGAAGGATGGTGGTGCTCTTAACAGTAACAGTGAAATTCAGAAAGAGGGAGGGTTTGGGAGAAAGGGGGATGTATTCTCTTTTAGACATGTTGAGTTTGAGATGACAACAAGATGTCCAATAGGAAACTGAAGATGAGGAACTGAGGCACAGGAGAAAAAAAGGATGGGAAAATAGATTTGAGGATCATTTGCATAGTGATGCTAACTTGACATGTAGAAGACAGTGATAAAAGAGGGACTAAAACTGAGGCCTGAAAGACATCTGCAGTTAGTGTGTATGACCTGGATCAAAATTCAGCAAAACCGAGAACAAGCACCAGTAAAAAGTTAGGAAGCGAACCAGAAATCTAGAGAGAAAAGGGTCTGAAGGAGAAGGGGCTGATCCACAGTGTCAGAGTCAGCAGAGAAGTCAAGAAGATGTCTGAGTCAACAGAAGAGAACAGAAAGATGAATTAATTTAATGTCAGAGAAGCTGTGTTTGAATCCCTGCGGATTTTGATGTTTCTCTGCATGTTTACTATTACTGTGGCCACAGACAAGCCATTTAACATCTCTGGGTCTCAGTTCCATAGTTTGTCAAACAGGGGGGAATGGACTAGATGGCCACTGAGACTGCTTCCAGCTCTAGACCTCTGATCCTTTTGTTATTGTTTTTGAATTGTTTCAGTCATAATTGACTGTCCATGACCCTATTGGGGGGTTTTCCTTTGGGGGCACAGACACTAGAACAGTTTGCCATTTCCTTCTCCAACTCGATTTATGCGTGAGGAATTTAGGCAAACAGGATTAAGTGATTAGACAGCTAATAAGAGTCTGATGCCAGATTGAACCCAGGAAGACCAGTCATTCTGACACTCTTCCCATTGCATTTGCCCCTCTCCTGTAGTCCTATGAATTCATTATCTTCATAAGAAAATCCGTATCTTTTCCTAACTTCTCTAGTCATATTGCTGGAATCACCAATCTCCCAGGGTCATTAATCAGGAGCAGGTTTGAAATCCCTCCTTTCTACCACCTCAATTATCCAATCAATCACTAAGGCCTATGGATTCAGCCTCCATGATATTCTTCATGTCTGATCACTCTTCCATCTAATTTCCAAACATCCTTTTTTAACTACTCATCTCATCTCACTTAGCCTGTTGTAATAGGTTCCTAATAGGTTCCCCTATGTTTGTCATCTCTGCCATTTTTCCATATTCCTTGTCATGTAATCTTTCTCATCCCACCCGATGCAAGTCATTCATTTCCAAAAGTTGTAAGGAGCTCCCCATTAAAATTCTCAACTTGAGGGGCAGCTAGGTGGCACACTGAATACAGCACCAGCCCTGGAGTCAGAAGGATCTAAGTTCAAATCCAACCTCAGTCACTTAACACTTACTAGATATGAGACCTTGGGCAAGTCACTTAACCCCAATTGCCTTGCCTGCTCCCCTCCAAAAAGCAAAGAAAAAATTCCCAACTTGAGCATTAAAGGATATTTTGCAGTGTGCCTTCAACCTACATTTCTGGTCTTTGTACTTTCTGGGTTTTTCATATACATTCTAGACATAACTAGAGTTTTCTTCATATTGTGTTCTAATCTTGCCTTCTCTTGTTTCTGTATCTTGGCTGATGCTGCCCTCATTTTATGTAATGGACTTCTTTCTTCCTCTGATTTCCATCTGTTGAATGTCTTCCTTTCTTTACTGGTTGAAAGGTTGAATATTTATGCCATCTATGCTGCCTTCCCCTAGTACTGACTGAGTAAAAGCAATCTCTCCCTCATTAAATTTCTCAGCACTTTGCCCAGACCTTTTGCACTTTCTGTCTTTCCTTCAAAGTATAGTTATTTTTTAGGCTTACCTTCCCCTCCCCCAGCAGGAATCAAGTGATTATCAAGTGACTCTGAGACAACCTTGGGGCCTTCTATAAATTCCCTTAATCAGTTCCTCTTCCTCCTTCAGGTTCCTCTTTGTATCCCTTACTCACAGTCTGAGGTCTAGTTCTCCTTCCTCAGCCACCTACTTGACATATGGTTTTGCTCACTTCACCAGTAGTAGCCAACAACTGGTTCCTCACCAAAAACCTCTGTGATGGAATTCCCAATTCCTGGGCTGCTCTTTGAGTGTATGAGGAGGGCAAAGCTCCAGACGCTACAGAAATGAAGAGGTTAGGATTAGAAGGGAAGGCTGCTTGCCTAAATAGTAGATTATGAGGTAAAGAATGGTAGGAGGAGCATTAAGGAATGAAATCATTTCTTAGTGGATCAGGGGATGGCCAGTTTTTCTGTGAACTCTCTCCCTCTCAACCGCCTTCTCTTCCACTCCTCCAGGACCCATCATGCATAAACACATCACCCTCCCCAATGTCAACATCAGTTTGTGATTAGATGTAATGGAATTTCTGTCTGGAGATATCTAGGCACATTTAGCACCACTTATACAAAGTTTCTAACCCCCACCCCCAGCATGTGAACAATCATTCCTAAAGCCTGAGACCATGAGGCCAATCAATTATTTCCTAACCACAATACTGTATTGATAGATCTGTGCTAATGCCTTTAAAAGATGAGAGGAAAAAAAGCATGGTTGGCCAGGCTCTGCCTTTGAATGCGATCTTATCAATCAATGAGCATTTATTAAATTATTTTTAAACTGTTGTTTAATTTTAGTTTACATCATTAATTTCCATGAGGTATTGAGTTACAAATTTTCTCCCTGTCTTTCCCCTGCTCACCACCCCAAAACAGAGATCCCACTGTAACCCTCCTTCCCTAAACTGCTCTCTCCTATATCCTCCCCCATTACCCCTCTGACTTTCCAGTAGGGCAAGATGGATCTCCCTACCCCAGTGCCTGTATATCTTGTTTCCCAGTTGCATGTAAATAATAACAATGATAATAATCATAATATATATTATGTATATATTTTTAACATTGGATTTTAGAACTTAAATTCTAGATTCTTTTGGCTCTTCCCTCATCACCCACCCCCACTAGAAGGACAAGCAATTCAATACAGGCTGTACATGTGTAATTACTCAGAACATCTCCACAGTGGACATATTGTGAGAGACTGATTATATGTCCCTCCTTCCTATTCTGCCCCACCCCTCATTCTATTCTCTACCCTGTCCCTGTCCCTTTACCAAAGTGTGTACTTCCAGCAACCCTCCCCCTAACCCTGCCCTCCCCTCCATCGTCCCACCTTTCACCCCCACGCCCCTTACTTTTGTGTGTGGCAAGACACCCAGTTTAGAGTTTATGTCATTCCTTCCCTAAGCCAAATTTAATGAGAGTAAATGAAAGTAAAGGTGTAACAGTTATGCCTTGCCTCTTCTATATGGGATGATTAACCCCATGCTGTCTCTCCCTGTCTTCTCTCATTCTAATCCTCTCTTACATCAGAATTTCACCTTTTAAAGTATCATCCCTTCCTATTCAATTGATCCTGTGCCCTCTATGAACTAATATATGCACATAGTCAGATATGTATTCATAAGCATATATACCCTCCTACATAGACATATGTGTAGGTATATATGTTTGTATTCCCTTCACTTATCCTCATACTAAGAAAAGTTCCATAAGTTACTATTATAATTTTTCCATATTGGCATGTAAATAGTTCAACTTTGATAAGTTCCTTATAATTTTTTCCCATGTTTACCTTCTCATACTTGTGTTTGAATGTCAAATTTCTGTTCAGTTCTGTTTTTTTCAGCAAGAATGCTTGAAAGTCCTCCACCTCACTGAATGACCATATTTTCCCCTGGAACATTATACTCAATTTTGCTGGGTAGTTGATTCTTGGTTTTAATCCTAGCTCCCTTGATCTCTGGAATATAATATTCCAGGCCCTTCAATCCCTCAATGTAGAAGCTGCCAGATTCTGGGTTATCCAAATTATGTTTCCACAGTATCCAAATTGCTTCCTATTTTCAACCTGTAATATTTTCTCCTTTAACTGGGGACTCCAGAATCTGGCTATCACATTTCTAGGAGTTATCTTTTGGGGATTTTTTTCAAGAGGTGATCGGTGAATTTTTCAAGTTCTATTTTGCCCTCTGATTCTAAATATCAGGGCAATTTTCCTTGACAATTTCTTGAAGGATACTTTCTAAGTTCTTTTTTTGATCATGGCTTTCAGGTAGTCCAATAATTTTTAAATTGTCTCTCCCGGATCTATTTCCCAGGTCAGTGGTTTTTTCAAGGAAGTATGTCACATTAACTTCTATTTTTTCTTTTGTTTGTATCTGTTTAATAGTATCTTGATGTCTCATAAAGTCATTTGCTTCCATTTGCTCCACCCTAATTCTGAAGGGATTATTCTCTTCAGAATGCTTTTGAGATTCTTTTTCCATCTGACAAATTCGGCTTTTTAAGGCATTCTTCTCCTCATTGCCTTTCTGGGCCTCTTTTGCCATTTGAGTTAATTTGTTCTTTAAGGTGTTATTTTCCTCAGTCAGACTGTTGACTCTCTTTTCAAGATTTTCTCACATCGTTCTCATTTCTCTTCCCAATTTTTCCTCTACTCTCTTATTTGGTTTTCAAAGTCCTTTTAAGTTGATCTGTGGCTTGTAGGCAATTTTCCTGTTTCTTGGAAGCATTTGGTGTGGGAATTCTGACTGTGTTGTCTTCCTCCTATTCCATGCTTTGATTCTAGGGTTTGGTTACTGTTCTTACTTTGCTTCCTTTTTCTGCTCATATTGGCCTGTCAATTAGTTGCTTGATTTTTTAGCTCTGTGGAACTCTGCTTCAGGGAGGCAAAGCTCTGTCCCAAATCGCTGGGGTTTTCACAGCTACTGGAGCTATTAGAGAGGTGCTGCAGCCCCCACCTGGATTCAAAGCAATCCTATGCATTTTATGACTTTCATGTTGGTTTACTGCATGGGGATTAGGTCTTTTAACTGGCTATTGAGCTGGTTAGAGTAGAACACACAAGGTTAGATTAGATGAACTCTAGTTTCCTGGTACTGAGTGAGGTAAGAACTACTATGAGCTCTTAGATGAGGAACACAATGGATGGGAGTTAGTGCACAATGGTATTTGAGAACACCTCCCTCCACAACTCTTTAGAGTTATCCTCCAACCCTGATGGGGATAGTCCCCATCTACTCTATGAGGTTCCAACCTGCCAGTTAAGTGAGGGTTCGAGAGTTAAACACATACATTAGGACTATATTTTATTTATTATATTGAGACTTTTTCAAAAGCATGTTTTCTCTTCCTCATCAACCCTAGAATTTCTTAGATGAATTTATTTTTACTAACAGTTTGAAATGCCATTAATATTCCTGGAACTATATTGGTTCCCATTCTGAGCCTCTCTGAGGGCTTTCTGCTCTTCCTTTAGGCTCCCTTTCCACTCCCATGCCTGCTATAAAGAGGTCAATTCTCTCTGGTGACAAAGTGCCCCCTTCTGGCAATGACAGGAGGGTAGAATCCTAGTTTAGCCATCACCCACTAAAGTTAGGATGGTTGATCAGTAGCCCTTGAGGATAAAGGAGCCATATATCTATCCCATGTAGACAATAATTTGACTTCAAGGGTTGAGGATAAGCACTTTCCCCAAGTACAGTATTGATAAGTAGACCAGAAAATTGCCTGCAGAATAGAAATGGAAGGAAAAGGGCTCACTCACTCACATTCTAGGTACTCGTGCTTTGTGTGGCTCCCTCAACTAGGACCATGCAGGTAAGTGAAGGAGGCCAGAGCAGGAAGGAGGACAGAATTCCAAGATAATGACACTCTAGATCTGATGAGAGGGAAATAACACTTGTACCCAGATATCCTCAGGCAAGGCGGAGTGGGAAAAATGTACTTAGAATATATATATATGTTTGTATGTATGTTTGCATGTATGTGTATGTATGTATATGTATATATGCACACACATATGTACACATATATGTATATATGTAGATACACACATCTATCTATATCTATATATACATAATATATATGTATTTATACACATAATTTCAGACAAACAAGGACATAACCTCATACATTGGGAAAGGGTTGGAAATGATTCTGAAGTAAACTCAACCATGTTGAGACATTCAGAAAAATCTTTCAGGATAAAGCAAGCTGCTGTTATCCTGGAAGGGGTAAGGAGAGCCTTCAAAGCGAGTGGAATGGGGGGGGGGGGGAAGAACCAGATGCATGACCAGTAGGTCAGGTTCAAGAGGGTAGAATTTTAATTGGGTCTTCCCTTCACTCTTAAAGTCAACAAACATGGCTATTTGTGATATTTTTCTTTATGAAATTTGTCCACTTCCATGATTGTTGAGTAAATAATTCCTTTTTTTAACCTCATCTATGTTACATGATTAGACCAGACAAGCCATAAGGCAGATTTTTCCTCTGGCCTTTGGTCCTTTATGAACCCCTGTCCAATGTGTTCCCTCTAATACCAATAACAAATTTGTAAAACAAAGTTTCTAAGTGGGAGAAAAATTGTCAGAAGAGGAAAAAATGCAGCAATGTTGGAAAAAAGAAAACAAATTCTGTACATGCTTGAAAATGGGATATACTGAAAAATTTGAGGAACATAGGCCTCCCAGATGAAAACAAAAAATCAAGCAACTACAATTATAATGCAAACAACATGAGAAAATTATCTAGGGCTTTTAAATATACACAACAAAGCACAGATCAAGAGAATTCAAAACCCTCTTCCAGCTCCAAGATACAAAGAAGCTCCATTTAACAGTTTCAATGACAAATACATTTTGCAAGTGGCAGGAAAAAAAGATGTTCAAATAGAGAGGAAAGGTAATTTCAAGAGCACAGGGTTATTTTGCACTCCAAAGGGATTGGAATTGTACGTAGCATAAACAAACACAAAATGAGGAGCTGATCATTTGACTTAAAAGCATCTAAATAAAGATAATTCAAGGCATGTAATATGAATGATGACGAAGACAGAATTGCATAGGTTTGAAAAATAACATACTTATAAGTCAGAATTTTATTGTATATCAAAAGCATTTATAGTGGGAAGAGCATAGATTTTAAGTTCAGATCTACTACATGAATGAGGACAATCACGTAATTTCCCCAGGTGTCAATTTCTCCACCTGCCAAATGAGGGGATTGAACTAGATAACCAAGATAACCTCTAAGTTCCCTCCCAATTCTGCCTGGCTCATGGATTTAGAGCTTAAAAGAGACCTCAGAGTTCATCTAGCACAACCCTCTCATTTTACTATAGAGGAAACTGAGGCCCAGAGAAGTGAAACTACTTGTCCAAGGTCCCACAAAGGCAGAATCAGAATTTCAATCAGTCAGGTGCTTTTACTTTAAGTTCAACATCTTTTGTACTCTACCATATGGACTCACAATCCTGTGATCGTATTTGTTATATTGAGTCATTGAATAAAATGGACCCCATGTAGTAGTCCCAAAGCACCTATGGTTCACAGATGAGGAACCATAATCTAAGACAACAGCAGATAAGAACCAATTCTATTTCGTTGGACCTCTCCAGCAGGTGAACAGGCTTTGCGAAAAGGCTTGCAGACAGACTATGTATCATTTGGACAAGGACTAACCTAGTTACTTTCAGAACATTTCAGAATTTTGTCACCTATCCTGTTTCCCTTGATAAATTATTTGGATCACAGAAAATCAAGAATCCCTATCTGAAATGTTCTGGAGGGGTGAGATCTTCTCTGGTGGAATAAAGTTTGCTGATATAACTGCAGACCTTTACAAGTATTGAACTTTTAGGAAGATTATGTTCCTAACCTTGAAAAACAAGTCAGATCCTGATCACCACTTGTATCTGTCTTAGACACCTCCTGGTCTGACAGATTCTCAGAGTATCAGAGTGAATAAGACCTCAGAGGCTATCCCATACCTAAAAACATATTCTCTCAAAAACATTCCTAATCATTGTTCATCTAGCCTTTATCCAAGTACACTACAATGAGAGGAAAACCAATCCATCTTCTGGCAATACATTCTATATAATGAGAGGGTAGACCTTTACAGTTCTGCAAGTAGAGGGTGAAGCAATGCCAAGGAAGAGTGAGAAAAATAAAGGAGGACTCTTGGTCTAATGCAGTCCTGGCTTATAGTTGTACTAAGACTTCTAGGAATTTTCCCAAAATTTATCACAGACTTGTATGATTAATGCATATTACAAGTTCCCTTTTCATTTCTTTAAATCTCCAGCATATACCATAGTGCTTTACAATTATTATATGCTTTTAAAACACTTGTTGGATTTAACAGCACATTCTTCATTCTCAGACAATGCAAGGAACATCAAGCCGAGAGTAAGCACATTTAACTTTGATATAAAATTAATGTAAGTGACGAGGAAGGAAATTAACAAATAAAGGCAATCTCTTTCCCTATCAAAAATATGTTCAATCTCTGAAGCCTTCCCAAATGACAGATAGTGGGAAGAATTGAAGAAAACTTAGAAAGTACAGGTAATCAGCCCTTTAGAATGTGGACAGAGTCAGGCTGTCCATTTAGGTCCAGTCCCCTCTCAGCATGATACCTGCATATTACATCTGCATCTCTTCTCCCCATCAGATTGGTAGTCATCTAGAGTCATCATGGGCTAAGTTACTCACACAAGACTAGGTGGTCATTAAGAACAACGACTGAATCTCCTACATCACAAGTACAGTTCCATATTCTAAGTTCTTCCTCTTTTCTTCAGTCAGCTTCACCTGCCTCATTCTCTCCCAGAACAATTACCCTTAGAATGAGTTGCATGCTGTAAGAATGACCCTCTCTTTTTGCTTTCTCCTCCACCTCACCATTCTCTTCTGCTGGACATTGTTTGGTTTCCTCAACTTCAGACCAGTTTTTGTAGCCACCAGTGACCAAGTCTTGTTCCTCTGACAGTGCCTGAGAGGGAAATAAGGCTCATTTGTGCCCCAGGGACCCCAACTTTGTAGTCCCCTCCAATTGGCCTTGGGTGTAAGGTTTTGCCCTCCTATCATCACTATTTGGGACATCTGGTATTAGAAAGAACCTGCCACATGCCCACAGGTATAAGAGTAGAAGTGAAATGAAGTCTGTGGTGAAGAGAGGAAACCATAGAATGTAATAACCACCAGGTGTTTGGCGGAGATGCAGAGTAAGGACTGGCACAATGCCATAAGCATAGTTAGTTTTTGCAAATATTAGATGAATTTGGTTGATTTATTTTTTGTTGTTGTTATTCAATCATTTTATAAGCCATATCCAACTGTACATGACCCATTGGAGGTTTTCTCGGCAGAGATACTTGCATGATTTGCCATTTCTTTATTCAGCTCATTTTGCATATGAGGTTTTTACGTGACTTGCCCAGGGTCACACAGCTCGTTAGTATCAAAGGCTGGATTTGAACTCAGAAAGAAGTCTTACTGCTTCCAGGCCCATCACTCTATCTACTGTGCCACCTAACTGCCCCATGGTTGATTTAGGGAAACACTGACTCTGACTGGGTGGGTCCACTCTCAGGAAGCTCTTAGCTATGATGAGGTAAGATGGAAAGTCCATTGATAAGATAGGTGAGTGAAGTGCTTCATGGGGTGGGGCACATAATTACTGTCCTAGGGGAATAACCAGGGTAAGGCATCCAATACAAAAAAATGATAGAGTAAGTCTTGGACTTTATCTAGAAAGGGAAACACTAAGTGAAGGATACATTTAGATTTCACAAAATTGCTTGGTAATGTAGGTCCATTTACCCTTGTGCATAATATAGAATGGTACCAACTAAATTAGAGGAAAATTAGGTGCAATTAGAACTAGCTGAATGACTGTATTCAAGGAATAGTCATTAATCCCTTTCATCTAGTGAAAGAGTAGAAAGAAAAACAATTATGAGAGAAATACTGAAAAAAGCAGCTCCAAAGAGAAAAGCAATTTATTCTCAGTAAAAATGATGAATTGTTGTATTTCCCAGCATTTAATTTGAATATAATTGATGTGGTAAATTTTTTAACAACTAACTCTTTGAAAACATGCAACTCCATTTTAAGTTCAATGTGCATTATTAACACTTTCTCCATCATTTTAGAAGTCTAGAGTAACAATCAAACAATAAATAAAGCCATGCTTTTTGGTGTTTGCAGATTTCCTAGGAATACTGCTCAAACTAAAAATTTACCAATCAGTTCATGTAAGCCCATATGCACTTGCTCCAGGGTACCTTTGCATAAAACTGACATGAAGACTTTGAGGGTAATATAAGCAAACTCTTATTCCCAAAATTGTCTTGTGACTATGGGACAAATGTATATTTCAAATTATGTCATAGTTTGCAGAAATTAGGTTTTTCTGGTTTATCACCATGAGAAAAAGAGGAGTCAGTTCAGTGAAGAGATTCTGCTTTGGTCCTGCTTTTTGCATTGACGTCTGCTGCTTGGAAGAAGACTGACTTTTGTTTATGTTGCCACCTCCTGTCTGAGTGGAAGAATCTCTTTGGAGTCCAGCTAAGTGAGCAAGCCTGGTGAACTCTGGATTCCAGTTTACAAGGTTTTGTTTTTCCTGAAATAAGGTAACTGAACCTCAGTAACCCAGCAGAACAGCAGCTAGAATGTAGTAGAACTAGTAGAGAATTGGCCCTACCCAGAAGGAAAATGGAGAGGCTCAGAAAAGAAGCTTAATCAATGTAGCTAGTAGGGAAATAGTACTGCTTATCAATGAATTGTTCAGACTCTTCCTGAAGCAAAGGACATTAAAGCCTATAGAACAGAGCTGTGAGTTGACCTGGGCATATTTGTTTTGTCTACACATGCCTCTCCACTACATAGTTCATTATGCCCGCTCTCTTCCATAAACACTGTGCATTGGTATTACAGAACAGCCCCAGCTTATATATGGAATTGTTAAGTTCGTAGTATTCTTGCTTTGCCTTTTTTTAGTAAATGTTTCTGATTAAGAGTTGATAAAGTTCAGTTAACTAATCTATTAAATGGGAAACACACCAGTAGGGGCTCAGGAACAGCAGTAAAGAGTAATGAGTAGATGACTCAGATCAGGCTTACCTTTGGAATCCCATTATAATGTTTTATTTTTTCCCTAATAAGAATTTATTTATTGTTATCTTTCAACATTCATTTATTTAAAAAATAATTTATTTTTTACTTTTCAACATCCATTTCCACACGTTTTGAGTTATAAATTTTCTCCATCTCTCCCCTACTCCCCACCCCAAAATAGCAACCCTATTCAACAAGGCTGAATACACCTTCCCCTAATCTGTTCTCTCTTATATCCTCCCCCATTACTCCCTAACTTTCTGGTAGGACAAGATGGATTTCTACGCCCCATTGCCTATATATCTTATTTCCCAGTTCCATATGAAAACATTTGTTTGAACATTTGTTTTTAAAACTTTGATTTCCAGATTCTTTCCCTTATTCCTTCCTCACCCACTGCCCCACTGGGAAGACAAGCAATTCAATATAGGTTGTACATGTGTAGTTAACATGAAATGTTTACACAGTAGTTCTATTATTGCTTCCATAAGCCAAATTAAATGAGAGCAAGGTTGACCCATTCCCTTTCACCTTCCTGCTCTTCCCCTCCATTGTAACAGTTTTCTCTTGCCTCTTTTATATAAAATAATTTACCATACTCCATCTCTCCCTTTCTCTTTCTCCCAATATATTCCTCTCTCACCTCTTAATTTTATTTTTAGATATCGTCCCTTCATATTCAACTCATCCTGTGCCTTCTGTCTATGTATGTCTATGTCTATGTACACATATATACACACACTCATACATATATATTTATACATATGCCCTTCTATACAAATATGTGTGTATACATGTATATACATATATGTACACATATATTCCCTTCAACTATCCTTATATTGAGAAAAGTCTCATGAGTTACAATGATCATTTTTCTATGTAGAAATATAAATAGTTCAGCTTTAATAAGTTATTTATGATTTCTTTTTCCTGTTTACCTTCTCTTGCTTCTTGTATTTGAAAGTCAAATTTTCTGTTTAGGTCAGGTTTTTTTCATCAAAAATTCTTGAAAGTCCTCAACTTCATTGAGTGATCGTATTTCTCCCTGAAGCATTATACTCAGTTTTGCTGGGTAAGTAATTCTTGGTTTTAATCCTAGTTCCTTTGACCTCCATAATATCATAGTATTCCTTTGATCCTTTAATGTAGAAGCTGCCACATCTTGTGTTATCCTGATTGTGTGTCCACAATACTCCAATTGCTTTTTCCTGAGTGTAATATTTTCTCCTTGACCTGGGAACTCGGGGATTTGGCAATAATGTTTCTAGGAGTTTTCTTTTTGGAATTTTTTTCAATAGGCGATCAGTGAATTTTTTCAATTTCTATTTTGCCCTCTGGTTCTAGAATATCAGGGCAATTTTCCTTGAAAATTTCTTGAAGGAGGATTTCTGGGCTCTTTTTTGATCATGTAGTCCAATAATTTTTAAATCATCTCTCCTGGATCTATTTTTCAGGTCAGTATTTTTTCCAATGAGATATTTCACATTGCCTTCTCTTTTTTTCATTTGTTTGGATCTGTTTTATAGTATCTTGATTTTTCATAAAGTCATTAGCTCCCATTTTCTCCAATCTAATTTTGAAGGAATTATTCTCTTCAGTGAGTTTTTGAAATTCCATTTCCATCTGGCCAATTTGACTTTTTAAGGCATTCTTCTCTTCGTTGGCTTTTCGGGCTTCTTTTGCCATTTGAGTTCATCTATTTTTTAAGGTGTTATTTTCTTCGGTATTTTTTGGGTCTCCTTTAGCAGGCTGTTGACTTGCTTTTCATTATTTTCTTGCATCATTCTCATTTCTCTTCCCAATTTTTCCTCTACTTCTTTTACTTGATTTTCAAAATCTTTCTTGAGTTCCTCCATGGCCTGCAACCAGTTCATATTTTTCTTGAGGTCTTTTAATGCATGTTTTGACTTTTTTGTATTATTCTGTTTCCATGTTTTAATCCTCTTTGTTCCCCCAAAAGATTCTATGGTCTGATTGTGCTTCCTCTGTTTGCTCATCTTGCCAGTCAATGACTTGATTTTTGAGCTACAGTAGAACTCTACTTCCAGAATGGAGAGAGCCGTGTCCCAAACTTCTGGGGTTTTCACAGCTGTTGTCAGAGCTATGAGGAGGGCACCCTCTCTATAGCCACTACAAGCTCTGGCATGCTAGTATTCCTCACCCCAGGACCACCACCTAAGACTGTGACCCAGATTCAAGCAGACCAAAGGAAGAGTGATTACTCTCTGAATGGTTTCTTGCTCCCCCTAAAATCTACAGGCCAGAAGCTCCAGAGGCAGCCACATGGAGGTAGCTGCAGCCTCTGCCCCTTCCACCACCTGCGGGTCAGGGGCCAGATTGTGTTCTTCTCTCTCCCAGATCCTACAGTGTTCCCTACTGGCCTTTTACTTTCTCTTTGGAGTTTATGGGTTGAGAAATCTGGAATTTGCTTGAGCTGGTGGTGATTCATTCTTGTGAAGTCTACTCTAGTCGGGCTGTAGGCTGGCCTGGTTCACACGGGACTCTGATCTCTCCCAGCCTGGTGCGATACGCCCTTCCTGTTGGTCCGCCGGGCTTCCTTCGGTGGGAGATTTGTTTGTCTTTGTCACTTTGCGGTTGTGTAGCTCCACAATTTGTTTAGAGTCGGTTTTACAGGTACGGGAGGTAGTTAGAGCGGGAGCTCAACAAGTCCCTGCTTTTACCGTCTTGGCTCCAGCCTCAACATTCATTTCCACGGGATTTTGAGCTCCAAATTTCTCCCCATCTCTCCCATACCCCCGCCCCAATATGGCATGCGTTCTGATTACCCCTTCTCCCAGTCTGCCCTCCCTTCTATGGACACCTTCCTTCTTTTCTCCTTTTCCTTCATTTTTTTGTAGGGCAAAATAGATTTCTATACCCCATTGCCTGTATAACTTTTCACACTTTTGCATATAAAAGAATTTTTTTGACATTTGCCACAAACTCTGCCATGCCAGTGATCCTCCTCACTCCAAGACCTCCACCCAAGACTGCAACCCAGATCCAAAGCAAGAGAATCCTGCCTCAGTGCCAGGAAAAAGATCCCTGCACTCATCCTCTGATCAGCTAAGAAGGTGGCTTTGAGCAAAGACTTGATGGGATGAAGAATACGGACTGGGATTGCTACTGTAATTACATTGGCATAGGAATCTCTAGGAATATACGTTTTCTCTATCAATAAATCTCAGCATCTTTTCTAAAGCTTTGAATTAGAGGGTTGCATAGGTCACTGAGGGGAAGTGACTTGCCCAAAGTCACACAGCCAGGATGTATCAGAAGTGGGATTTGAGCCCAGGTTTTCTTAGCTTTGAGCCCAGCTTTCTCTCTACATCTCCATGCTGTCTCTCTAAATATAATAACAAATCACATTTATATAATGCTCTAAGGTCTATAAAGCATCTTTCTCACCAGAACCAGGTGAGATAGGTAGTGCCACATTGTTTCAATATTTTATAAATGAGGAAACTGAAGCAGAGAGGTTAAACGGGTTGTTTGTGGTCATCAGAATAATAATGATCAGATCTAGGTTTAAAATGCATTGCCCTTGACTTCCAACCCAACTCTTTTCTCCACAGCATCATCATCAGCAAGAACAACAAAAAATAACAGATAAACAAGCTTTTATATAATATTTTAAGGTGTGCAAAGTACTTTGCAAATATCATCTCATTTGACCTTCACATCAGGCCTGGGAGGTAGGTGCCATTATTATACCCTTTTAACAGATGAAGAAATTGAAGTAGATAAAGGTGAAGTGACTTGCCCAGGGTCACTTTGATCTATCTACTACACAAATTCCATACATCCAAATAAGAGGCATTGAGGCAGGAAATGTCACCTGATTTGGGGAAGCAGCAGGAGCCTGCTCTGAGTTGGAAACACAGATAGTCTGAGTATCCAGATGAAGACCTAAATATACTTATTTTAACTTTCTCTGTAGACACGTAATAATCTGTACCCAGAGAAAGGCCAACAGTGAATTTCATGCCCATGTTCTGCTTTCTTTTGGAAGACCTATCTTGATTACAGATTAAGAGAGAGATCTGGCTACTAGAATGTGTACATATATATATATATATATACATATATATATATATATATATATATATATGTATATATATATATATATATGTCCATACAATTTCTTCACTACTCTCCTCTATTCATGGCTTCCTTAATCAGGCAAATCCAAACTCTTCTTATAGGGTCTCTTCACCATCCACCGTGATTTGCTCAGGGGTCCTGTGACCTGAAAGAGAAATAAAATTAACTGTGGAAGACTCACAGGTTGGGAAGAACCAGAATCTCTAGCTCATTTAGCATCCTCTCTCCAGGCAGCAGCATATCTTGTATCAGACTGAGCGCTTCCCAAAGACAGGCACCTTCCCAATTAGAATTGAAGTATTGTGTCTCCCATCAGACCTGAAAATCCATAAGCATAAAACCATATCCTCCCACATACATTGGAGTTATCTGTCATTTCTGGATTTTGAGTTAGGAAGATTTGGGGTTCAGACACCACCTCAGACACTACTTTTGTGACTATGATCAATTTACCTAACCTCCCAAGTCAAATGACATCAAAAGAGATATTTGTAAAGTGCTTAGCAAGTATTTGGAATACAGAAGGTGCTTAATAAATAATTACTCCTTTCCCTTCCCTTCAATTTCCTCATCTGTAAAATAGTGAAATTGGTCTCAAGAACCTTTAAGTTCCCTTAAAGTTACAATTTATGAACATCTGTACCCTGTACTATAAAATCTACTTTTCCAATGACATGAAAGGTATGTCTACTGGATTGACAAGTTACCCAAAGCTCATAAGGATAATTAACGTGTAGGCAGGAAGGCTCAGGACCTAAAAGGATTCAATAGACCATAATGATATGCTCTGCTCTTCCTCTTCCTTCATAACAACTGACAGGTATCATCTTAAACCTCACAAAGTTCTTTACACATATAATCTTTTTGACCTTCATCCTAACAGAAATCCATACTTGTTAATATGCTGTTTAACATTAAGTGACTTGGACAAAGACATCCTTATCATTTGGGGGGTCAGAGTGTTAGAAGGATAGCCTATGTACTGCATGATGGAGTCAGGATACAATAGAACAAAATATTGGGTGAATTTAAGATGAAATTCAATAGAGATAAATGTAAAGTCTTATATTCAGGTCTAAAATATCATCTTCACAGGTATAAGACGTGGGAGGCATAGTTAGCAGCTGTTCTAGAGAGGAAAAAAGATCCTGGCTCAGCTATTCATGGTTCTTTCCACTATTTCCTGCTATTTTTAATAAAAATCAAATTTAACAGGAACACTTGTGAAGCCCTATTCTTGAATTACATGAGAAATTAACTTCAAAAGTACAAGATGTGTTGTTTCTATTTCTATTCCAAGAAAGAACTGAGTCTTTTTGCAGAGTGCATGATCAATGTTAATCAGAGTGCTGTCTTGAATGCCTCTCACATAGATTATAGGTGAATTTGGCAGTTTGAAGTGACATTGAAAAATGTCTTACTATGAAGCACTTCTCCCTATAGAATCATGCTTTATCTGTGTTCTAGGAGGATCTATGAAAACTGTATGGAGAAGATACAGAGGGGGAAGGTGAAGTTAAACCTTTTCCTCACCAGAACTGCCCTTAGTGTTACATTTACAAAGAACCATTATGAAGAGGATTCTTTGAAGAGTATGTTAGGAGCTGACAAATAGAATATGTTTTGTAAATACTGTTTCCCATGATTTATTGAAGAGACAAACAAAAAAAGAATAATTTATATCAAAAATGTTTTGTGTTGGGTGAACTGAAGTGAGCTGAATGATATGGGATCTCCTTATTCAGAGAAGGGAGGAGACTCATCTAGGATTATACTGAGATTTAGGGGTAACTCTGGCTGTGCCTATTCATTTAATCAAAATATGGTTAATGATTTTCCTTATTTTGTTACTGCTTTTAGTGGGTAGCAAATTATATATGAGTAGCTTATGGTAAAAGCTGTTTTTTCTCATTATTAAGTCATTAATATTTAATGAGAGTACAACTACATTAAGTAACTGAGGTTAATTGATTAATGAGAAATTGGTTGTAACTGAATTATTAGGATATGATTCATTCTTAACCCTGAGGTGTTATGTAGTTCAGGATAATAAAAACCAAATATATAGTAAAAAGGCAAATGGCTTGTATGACATATGCACAAGAGTGATGAGTCCCTATGACAAAGCTAATGTCATTTTTAGACTTCATTAAGAGAGCAGGAATGAGGAGGTGATAGACCCCTCTGTGTTCTTCCTGATCACACCACATATGAGATTCCATGTTTAATTCTCAATGCTATATTTCATGAATGTTATGCAGAAAAGGACCATTCTGATCATTAAAGAACTATAAACCATGTCAATGGCTGAAGATATTGGAGATTTTTGTCCTGGAGAAGAGACAATAGAGGAGGCAGGTGATGATAGTGCAAGAATTTAACCAACTGCCATGTGAAATAGATATTTAACTTGACTTTCTCATATCCAGTAAAGATAACTAGGAGAAATTTGGTAAGCTTGCTCAGAGACAGATTTAAGCTTGATGTTAGGAGAACTTTTATAAAAGTCTAAAAGTTGAATGGACTATCCTAGGAAGAAATAAATTTGCTATCATTGAGGGTCAATAAGCTGAATCTAGATGTCCATTTTTTCAAGAAAGTTATATCAATTGTACTAGAGGAAAAATCTGAGGTCTCTTCCACCTCTGTCTTCAAGACCCGTCATTCTACTTAAAAGAGGTGTCCTCCTAAGAACTCTGTGAAGCACAAGGGCAATGTAACACCCTCACCCTTGTGTCATCTGCTCCCCAACCCTTTCTCTCCTCATCTTGCCCTTACATCAATAGTTTTTCCACCCCTCTCATCACAAATGCACCTGTTTTCTTCTTCTTCCATATAATGAAGCCCCCAGCACAGCTCTGCACCAGAACGATGACTGTCAGGAGACCGAGGACCTTGACCCATGGCCTCTTCACAGTGGGCTTCTCAGGGACTGCAGGGTATGAAAGGCAACAAGTAAACAAGAAGTGTTTCTGAGAGTAGACACAACTGGAGGGCAGGCCCAGTGAACACCCTGCTCTGTGGAACATAACTCAGAAAGGGAGAGGTAGTGGAAAAGGCTGAAACATTCCATTCCACAGCCAACATAGCTTGGGAAAAACACTCACCAGGATACACAGTTGGAGTTTGCAGTTTACTGTGCTCTACCACACAGGTGTAACCTGTCCCTGGATAACCAGGAGGAAGTTCCAGTGAGATTTGGAGGTAGAAGGTGGAATCAGCATTGGGCAAGGTGCCACTGGAGCTCTCTTGCCCCCACACATCCAGCTGCCCACTTTTCTCCCAATGCAGCTGGATAGAGCGAGGATAGAAGCCTGTGGCTGTGCAGTTGAAGGTGACCTTACCATCTGGAGCATCATGGCGGGACACAGAAACCTCAGGAGCCACTGAAGAGAGAAGTCAAGAGAGAAGGTATTACCTCCAAAGATCAGAGACTTTCTGTTGTTGCATTATCACTTCTATGCCTTCCCTCTTCCTTTTCTTCCACATTACAGTCTCTTCTGTCATTGTCTACCAGTTATTAACTTTGTCAATCAATAGCTATTGTTATTTTGTTTACCACAGAAGTCATATTATTCCTAACACGGAATTTTCAAATGTCCTTCTCCCTCACTCCAATGCCTCTTCTCTGACACATCAATTACAGTTGCTTGGTACTATTTGCAGCACAATAAGTGGAATGATCCTGTGCTCATGTATCATATGTGTTCATTTCTTCTGAGACTAGAATCTTCCAACATCCTTAAAGTTTATGAACCCACCATCTCTGAAAGTGCCACAAGATTTAAATTGATGACTCCGAGGCATCCAGTTAGGCTGGACAAATTTAAGCCTGCTACTATGAAACCTGCCTTTAGAATATGTGGGGCCCAATGCTGATGTGTTAGCATTGGCACCAGATGGCCCACTGAAGGCCTGCCTCCCCTACCTTCCTGCCAATGTCTCCTCCCCTGTTTTACCTCCTGACTGTATCTTCAACCATTGATTAAAACAAGGAAGGAGGAGAGCCCAGAGTCCCACTATAATTTGATCCTTAGGCATACCTCTTCTTCCTATATGTTGTGGTCTGGTTCTTTGTAGTCTCCCAAATCTACTTTGATATGTACCCTCAGTGTGAATATGATTGTTCAGTGCTTACTTAGATGACCAGGGAAATACTTTAGGTCAGATGAGGAACTACTGGGCTTTGTCAATTTCCCTTCCTCTAAGCCCTACAGCCCATGGAATCTGGCAAAGCACACTATGAATCCTTGGGACTTGCTGTCTGTCCTAATGGAGAGTATTCTTATATGTCCTATGTTGCCTAATTAGACAATGAGTTCCTTGACCACAAGGGCTATTTTGCTCTTCTATTCATATCCCCAGAGTTTAGCTCAGTGCTTGGAACATCATAAACACTTGATAAAAGCTTTTTCTTTCTTTAATTCACTTATTCATTCATTCTGCCCTCAAACTCAAGGAACCCCTAAACTCCTTGAAGGCTGGAGAAGTAATTTACACTTCATTGTACTCTACTCAGTGTCTAGGACAGTGTTTTGTCCAAGTAGATGTGCAGTAAATATTTGTTAACAGTGATAATAATTACATTATTAGATCAATAAATCAACTGTTCTAATGAGTTAAGAAGAGAATCTTGAATATTTTAGTACTTGAAAGGATTCAAGTTATCATCAGTGAGGGTACGCCCTCACTTGTGATTGATTACTTTCTTTCCATATCATGGCAAATACATCTTCATTAGTTACTTTGGACTGTAGAAGAGTCATTAACAGATGACCACTTGGCCATTGATAAATATCTCCACACTTACCTAGAGTGATCCTCTGACAAGAAACAGTCTGTCCCAACCCCATGCTCAGAGTTTGCTCAGCCTGATAAGACTCACCAGAGTCTGTGCTTTGTCCTCATGGCCTTAGAGAACCCTGGGAGAAAACAGCAAGAATTAGAAATTTACCATCCTCTTTCATGCTTGAGTACTGCAGGATATTCCTCATCATGTTAAAACAATATTTCTTCATAGTCTTTTCTCTCATTTTGGGACTTAAGTAACTCTCTGCTATGGATTTGAATTGCTCTGCTTCAGAGTTCATGACAGTCCAGTGGTTGGTCTGATCATCTATCTTTATAAAATCTTCACCATCCATGGCAAAGTGGAGATGGCTGCCAATCTCAATGTCATTAAGCAGTTCACAGTATGCAAAGAGCTGTATTGTGTGATTCTCTGTAGAGAGACTTAGGAGTCAGTATGATGTCATGGAATCAAGATTGGGATCAAAGTTAGAAGGGCAAATATGAATCCAGTCTCCCATATTTGCTAACTATAAAACCTTGAATAATTCACTTAAACCCTCAAACTTAATCATTATGATAATAGCTAAAATTAATATAGTACCTTAAATATTTTCTAAGCACTTTACAATTACAATATTATTACTGTTGATCCTCACAAAATAAGTGCTAATGTACTCATTTTACAAATGAATTCCCAAGGCCAAATGATGTTAAGTGATTTGCCCAAAGACCTGTCATGTAGCTAATAAGTATCTAAAGTGGTATTCAAACAGAAATCTTCCTCATTCGAACTCTACAGCTTTCTCCAGGATGCTATACTCCATACTGCCTCCTAATAGATGTAAAATGTGTAAAAAGTTTTGTGTACCTTAAAGAAGTTATTACTGTTCAGCATAATTTTTCCTGCTATATAATAGGGGCAAAATACTGCTTCTCTGTAATGACTAGGCTTACACAGAGGAAAGGACTATTCGTACGTGATCCTATTATAGACTTCTGGAATGATCAAATGTTGTAAAGCAGATAAATTGAGTCAAAGAGCAATTTGGCAAATGATTGCTTTTTGAACAATTTCAGAGGTTACCTGTATATTGGGTTGAATTTTCCATACCAAGGGTTAACCAATTATTCTCTCCTTAGGGAGAAACACCCATTAGTGACACTGGAGAACTCTATTAAGACAGAATCATCTAGGACTTGGCATAAGATAGAGTCTGGGTAATTTTCTATTATATGAATGTCTAGTTACCATATCCTAATGTATAATTTCTGAATTTATACATACCTGCAGACATACTTTAAAAATATTTTTGATATTTGGGGTTTTTTTAGCATCAGGAAATAGAAGAGAGAAAAGGTAAAGGAAATGTGACCTAGAACTCAGCAGCCCAACCTAGTGGTTCTGACAGAAGGAAGGCAACAATGAAATGGGGATTAGATGGTTTTGCAGCAAATTCTGAGACTTCATAATTCTGAAAAGGGTCTGCCCTGGGGAATTTCTTTCATGTTCATCATTAGGAAAAAATCTAGACCTGAATTCTTCACAGATTCACAGAGTCTCCAAATTGGGAGAGATCTCAGAGACCATCTAGTTAACTCTCAAGTCATGGGGTAGCCCCTCCAGCACAGTCCAATAAGGTCATCTTACTTCTGCTGGACAGCTCCAGCTGTTAGGAAATTTCTCCAAACTCCTCATTCTCTAATTTTGACCCACTGTTTCTGGTTCTGCCCTTCATGGCCAATGAGAATATATCTGCGTCACCTAGTTTTCTCTCTCTCTTCGGTACCTGGTATTTCTTCAGTCACAGGCTTATCATCAATTCAATATTTTTTATGTTGCTTTTGAGTTATTTGTATCATGTCCAACTCTTCCTGACCTCATTTGTGCTTTTCTTGACAAAGATACTGTGGTGATTTGCAATTTCCTTCTCTAGCTCATTTTACAAATGAGGAACTGAGGCAACAGGGTTAAGTGACTTGTCCAGGGTCACACAGCTAGTAAGTGTCTGAGGACAGACTTGAACTTAAATACTTCTTACTCCAAGGACTAGTAATCTATCCATTGCATCACTTAACTGTGCCATTCCATTGATTTTTTTCAGTCGCGTCACACTCTTCATGACAGCTTTTGAAGTTTATATGGCAAATATACTGCAGGAGTTTCTCATTTCCTCTTCCAGGTAATTCTACAGATGAAGAAACAGAGGCAAATAACATTGTGACTTGTCCAGGGTCACAAAATAAGTATTTTAGGCTGAATTTGAACTCAGGAAGGTGAATCTTCACAGTTCTAGGCCTGGCACTTAATCCACTGTACCACCCAGATGCCCTCAATTTAGTTTTATCATCCTTTGTTAAATGCTAAACAAGGCAGGATTGAAACTGAGGTTACAAGGTTTAAAAAAGGCTTCCTGAGCTCAATAAGCTTACATTTTGGGGAGACATTGTTGGTAAACATTTTGTAAGCATGGAAGTGAGAGCAAGAGTCCAGGCATGAGCAGCTCTGTGCAAAGGCACACAGAGAGGAGAGAAAAGTGAGTTCGAAGAACAGCTTGTAGATCAGACTAAATCATCTGGGACATAGTGTATAGGAGGGAGTAATAGGAAATGTCTTCAAAGGTAAGATGATGCCAGACTGTAAAGGGCTTTAAAAGATCAAGTGAGCAGTTTGCATTTCATCCTAGAGTTAGGGAAAAACTGCACCAGACTTATGCTTTCTGAAGATGATTTTGGCTTCTATGTGGAGGACTGGTTGAATTGGTTGAGAGACGAGAAACAGAAGCACCTTAAAATCCTACTACCATAATCTAGGTGAGAAGAGATGGAGTCCTGGCCCCATTGGATAGCATTTGAGTGCAGAGTGTGAGAGTGTGGGATGGATGGGAGTGATAGTGAGAAGGTTGAGGCTGGTAGGTGGCACAATGTAGAGAGGACTGGCCTGGACTCAGGAAGAAGCAAATTCAAATCAGCCTCAGACAGGAACTGGATGTGTGAACCTGGGCAAGTCATTTAATTTTCATCTGCCTCAGTTTTCCCATTCATGAATGGGGATAACATTCATAACTATCTTCCACTGCTGCTGTGAGGACAAAATGAGATATTTGTAAAACGATTTAATAAATCTATAAATGTTATCATGATTATGATTACAAGTTGGCTACTACTACTAATTAATACAGAGAGCATGAGAAAATGAATGACTTCAAGAATATTAATGAGTCCAAAATTGCAAACTTTGTAGACTAGATGTGTGGTGAGATGTTCAGTAACAATCAGAAGGTTTGGGGGAGGTGGGGATTTCAAGGGAAGATAATAAATTCTCTTTTGTTCATAGATCATAGGATCATATACTAAGAGCTGATTGGGACCTTGTGAGTTATTTAATCCTATCCCTTCATTTTATTCTTCAGAAAACTGACAGCTGGGGGGCAGAGTCAAGATAGCAGTGTAGAAACAGGAGAACTCCTTGATCTCCCCCCAATACCACCTCAAATACCTATAAAATACAACTCTAAACAGATTTTAGAGCTCCAGACTCCACAAAAATGACGGAATAACAAAGCTCCCACTGAAAGCAGCCCATCAGGGTGACATCGAAGTACACTGGAAGCAGAGCCCAGCCCCATGTGGTTTCAGCCCCAGGGTATTCAGGAAAAGCCTAGCATTCAGGAGAGCAGATCAGCAGCAGCTGTGGCAAGTTCCAGAATCACCAACCCACAAGGGCCAAGGAAAAAGCAAAAAAATCAGTGGAACTTGGCTAAATTTGGAGGAGATGGTCCGGACAAACTGCCTCTAGAGCTAGAAGCCGTCTGAAGCAGCATCCCTGCAGTTGCCTCCATGTAGCTGCTTCAGAAGCTCCCAGCATGCACACTGCAGGGGGGCCAAGTGATCATTCAGAGGCTAACTGCTCTTGCCTTGAGCTGCCTGGATCAGATCACTTTCTTGGGTGGTGGTCCTGAGGTGTGTTTTCAGTGAACCAAAGCTGGTGGGGGCTGCAAAAAACTGTAGCCTCCTAATAGCTGTGTAAACCCCAGCAATTTGGGACAGAGTTCTCCCTTCTGAAAGCAGAGTTTTACTACTGAGCCCAAAAGCCAAGTAATTGATTGGCAACATGAGCAGGCAAAGGAAGCAAAGCAAGCCGAGCAATACAACTTTAGATTCCTTTTTGGGGGACAAAAAAGGAACAAAGCATGGAAAGGGAAGAAGACAACACAGTCAGAACTTGTACACCAAAAGTTTCCAAGAAAAACACTAAGTGGATAGAGGCCATAGAGGAACTTTAAAAGGATTTTAAAAACCAAAAAAGAGAAGTGGAGGAAAAATTGGGGAGAGAAATGAGAATGATGCAAAAAAATCATGATAAGAGAGTCAACAACCTGACTGAAGAAAATAACACCTTAAAAATAAACTAACTCAAATGGCAAAGGAGGCCCAAAAAGCCAATGAAGAGAAGGATGCCTTAAAAAGTAGAATTTGCTAGATGGAAAAAGAATCTGAAAAACTTTCTGAAGAGAATAATTCCTTCAGAATTATGGTGGAGCAAATGGAAGCAAATGGTTTTTATGAGAAATCAAGATACTATTAAACACATCCAAACAAAAGAAAAAATAGAAGGCAATCAGAAAGATCTTGAAAAAAACACTGACCTGGAAAATAGATCCAGGAGAGACAATTTAAAAATTATTGGACTACCTGAAAGTCATGACCAAAAAAAGAACCTAGAAAGCATCCTTCAAGAAGTTCTCAAGGAAATTTTCCCTGATATTTTAGAACCAGAGGGCAAAATAGAACTTGAAAGAATTCACCAATCAGATCTTGAAAAAGATCCCCAAAAGAAAACTCCTAGAAATGTTATAGCCAGGTTCTGGAGTTCCCAGATCAAGGAGCAAATATTCCAAGGTACCAAGAAGAAACAATTTGAATAATGTGGAAACACAATGAGTATAACCCAGGATCTAGCAGCTTCTACAATAAGGGACCAAAGGCCCTAGAATATAATATTCCAGAGATCAAGGGAGCTAGGATTAAAACCAAGAATCACCTACCCAGCAAAACTAAGTATAATGTTTCAGGGGAAAGCATGGTCGTTCAATGAGGTGGAGCACTTCCAAGCATTCTTGAGGAAAAAAAAACAGAACTGAACAGAAAATTTGACATTCAAACACAAGAAGCAAACATAGAAAAGAAATCATAAGGAACTTATCAAAGTTGAACTATTTACATGCCAACACAGAAAAATGAGAATTGTAACTTGTGAAACTTTCCTCAGTATGAGGACAGGTGAAGGTAATATAAATGTATATATGTGTATACATACACATATGTCTATATAGGAGGGTATATATACATATGAATACATATGTGAATGTAGGTATTTATGTGTATGTAGACAGAGGGCACAGGATCAATTGAATTGGAAGGAATGATATTTTAAAAGATGTAATTAAGAGGTGGTTGAGGAATAAAATGAGAGGAGACAGAGAAAGACAGAATGGAGTTAATAATCTCATATAGAAGAGGCAAGGAATAACTGTTACAATGGAGGGGAAGAATAGGGAGGCAAAAGGGAATGGGTCACCCTTACTCTCATTGAATCTGGCTTAGGGAGGGAATTACATATACACTAAAGTGGGTATCTTACCCTACAGGATAGTAGGGAGGATGGAAATGAGAGGGGGGATGATGGAGTGGAGGGTGGGAGGAGGGATGTTAGAAACACATTTCAGTAAAGGGACAGGGACAAAGTAGATAATAGAACAAGGGAGGTAGGATAAGAAGGAGGGAAATATAGTCAGTGGTACACAATATGTTCATTGTGGAGATGTTCTGTATAACTACACATGTACGACCCATATTGAATTACCTGACTTTCCAGTGGGCGTGAGTGACAAAGGAGGAATGGAAAGGATCTAGTAT
>CM053595.1:304629155-304700903 GCA_028646575.1 Pseudocheirus occidentalis
GGGAAGGATATAGGGGAGAGCAGATTGGGGGAGGGGGTATACAGTGGAATCACTGTTTTGGGGTGGTGGGAAGGGGAAAGACCAGGAGAAAATTTGTAACTCAAGATCTTGTGGAAATCAATTATGTAAACCAAAAGATAAACAAATAAAAGTTAAAAAGAAAAAGAAAACTGACAGCCAAAGCCTCCATCACTTTCCCAAGGAACAGCCAATAAATGATTGGTCTGGTATTTGGACCAAGTCTATGTGACTCCAAATCCAATTCTCTTTCCACAGCAGCACACTATCTACATTTTTTATTTTGACTTCCAGATTCCCACATTAATTGAAGTGTTAATTTGATAAAGTCATAGATTGTATTTATCAAAGGTGCAGATGATAAATAATGGACTACAGAATCAGGATCCACAAGGATCTTAAAAAGGCTGAAGTACTGGGGCTGTATCCATTTAAATCTTCCATTTGGGTACAAAAAAATCAAACAAAAATATAAGATGCAAGAGAGAGACAGAGACAGAGACTTCGGAGCAGTTCTCCTTTTGAATAATGTCAGTGTTTTAATGAACTTCAAGCTTAATATGAGTCACCAGTGTGACATAACAGTCAAAAATGTTTATGTGATCTTGAGATGCGACAGAAAGGACAAAGATTTCAAGACTGGGAAGATAATGCCAGTGTGTGGGCAGCTAGGAGCCATCATAGATAGAGTGGTGGGTCTGGAGTCAGTAAGACTCATCTTCTTGACTTCAAATCTGCTCTCAGACACTTTCTAGCTGTGCCATCCAGGGTAAGTGTTTCAATATCCTTTCTTCATCTACAAAATCAGCTGGAGGAGGAAATGGTAAAGCACTCCAGTATACTTGTGAACAAAACTAAAACAGAGTCACACAGGGTTGGATGTGATAGAAACAACTGAACAACAAATTCCACTGTGTTCTGCCCCAATCAGACATCTTTAGAAGTGTCATGTTCATTTCCAGGCACCATGGTTTAAGAAAGTTATTGATATTCTGGTGTGATTGTGTAAGAGGGCAACCAGGAGGGTGAAGGAACTGGGTTGTTATGCTCAGATAAAAAAAGTCTTGGTGGTGAAATCAGGGGTATTTTAGCTGTCTGAGAATCTGAAGGGCTGTCACTTGGAGAAGTAATTAGACTTTTTTGGTTTGGCCCCACAGATCATAATAAGGATTAATTGGTAAAAAGTTACAAAGAAGGAAATTTAAACTTTTCCTAAAAATCAATGTTTTCCAAAAATTCAATGTGCTATTTCAAGAGGTACTGTTTTATCCTTTTGAGAAGTCTTCAGAGCCTGGACAAGCATTTGTTTGCTACAGTACAGTGAGGACAGCTTTCCAGAAGGAGTTGAACCACATGGACACTGAGGTCCTTCTAACTCTGATCATGTAGATACAATTTGTCTCACTTAGTGTCACTCTTGGTGTCGTTCAGTATAAGGAATTTGAGTAGGAAATTTAAATGCATTTGAGCATTTAAAATAACTTTCCTCTTCCGCTCAATGAAGTCTTTTCCTAATGCCTCAGTGATCCATGCTTCACTGAATAAAAGTTGCTTGCTCTGTTTATTATAGGCACACACATGCACATCATCAATAACATGAAGTGTGATGAAGCTGAACAGAGAATGTCTTGTACCCACTGCAGTGAACTGACTCTCGTGTCTGTGGTGGCCTGTACAATCAGAAGGGGGAAAAATAAGGAGGTTTCATTATGTGGACCCCTGAATCGTACCATATCCTCCTACCTATCCTATCTACCTTCCATTGTATATATCAGTAGGATAACTATGAAAATTGCTCCTAGGAACAGTCGAGAGGTCAAATTGTACCTAGCACGATTGGAAACATATCAGCTGACTGGGTGCATGGTTCAACTGGTTAATCTTTTAACAGATTGGTTCACAAGTGGTTCTTTGATGTAATGAGAAATTTTCGAACCCTAGCCTTCTGTTTTTTCTAAGAGTAGGCTGGACCATGTAAACATCAGAGGTGTTAGGGAAGACAGAATAGTAACCCGGCTTATAGATGGGAGTGTTGAAGAAACAGGCATAGCTAATGCATTGGTAGAGTATGGCAGCATTTTCACCCATTCTGGTATCATAAGTAGCCATTACATTTAAGGATGAGAAGCAATGTTGGTGTACAAGAGACTGACCCATTAGCATTCTGCAGCTATGGACTGATGTAATCTGAGAGACACAGGGAAAGAGTCGGGTAGAATTCTCAGGATATTCAGTTCACATACCTTGCAGTATTTGGGGCACTTCAGGGATTTTTTCCACATGGGTGGGGTCTTGTGCTTGGCTAGTTTTGTTTTCCTCTGAAAAGGACACAAGGGAATATCTTATCAGTGATTCCTCCATATATTTTCATGAGGTTGCAAATTTTTCTCTAAAAATATCTAGATGTCTAGGCATTTGTAGCACACAAGGGAGAATATTTTAATGATGCCTATTTCATGCTCACTAAAGTAGGTTTGGACATATAATAAGCAATAAATCCTTTTTGACTTACTGTCTTATGGGTCCAACCATTAAGGCAAGAAAGTAGGAGGGATTTGGAGTTGGATAACTCAACCTAGAGTTTTGGCTCTGTTATTTACTCTAGATGATCCTGGGTAAGTCACTCATGTCTCTGGACTTCAGTTTCCTCAGTTTACAACAAGTCAGTTGGTCATAAAAGTGCCAAACTAACTGCAACAGGCCACAAGTAGCCTGTGGGACTCCAGAGATTAACTTGAACCAGATTAAAATGGAATTTAGAAATGTTAAGCACTACGAATAACAATGAAATACAACTTCCATAATATAAATTTGTGGTTTTCTAAGTCAACATGTAGTTCTCCATCATTCATTACTATTTGAGGTTGATGCACCCGGATCACTAAGATTCTTCCTAAGCTAAGTGCTATGACCTCATGACTCAATAATTTCTTAGGACCTCTTTTAGCTCAGAACCCTACAGGAAATGTGCAAAGCTGCTTTTACTCATTCTTTGGGAGGTCTGAAGATGAGGAATCCCTGGTTGCTTTCAGTCATATCTTACTCATCTCTGAACAGATTGTTCAGCAATTATGCTACGAAACCATTGAATGAGCCATCTAATGATTTTCTCATGCATAGGCTGAAATGCTATTATAGATCTTATTTTAATCTTTAAAGAGTCATGTGTTGCTGAAATACAGATGCTAGAACTCAGAAAGATACTGCACCATCTCAAATTTCATGGAAGATAATAAGAAGAGAATTGTGTGTTGTTTGACAAGCAACTAAATGGTAGGAGGGTTCATTTGAATGAGCAAAGAAAGAAGAGGTGCAGGATTCCATGGACTCAGATTCTACAGGTGAAACTGATTGAATAGGGATGGGGTGCCTCAATGACAGAATGGTTAAACATTTGATAATCCTGGGATTAATTGGAATATTACTGTGCCATTAGGAAATTATGAATATGAAGAATTCAGAGAAGTTTGGGAAGACATATGAATTGATACAGAATGAAATAAGGAGGACCATTAAAGTAATGTAGACAATATGTACAATAATGTAAAGAGAAAAGCATTTAAAATGAAATTAAATATTATGTAATGATAGTGGAGAAGTTTTACATTTAGAAGAGAGTTGAAAGAATAAGACTTCTCTTTGAAGAGGGGAGAACTAGGAGTCTTGGATATTGTACACACCATCATACATAGCAGATGTGGGGTTTTTTGGTTTTGCAAAACTTCTCTTTCTTTTTAGAAAAAAATTATCATTGCAATTAATGGTTCACTGGGTAAGAATATTCAGAAAATGAAAAGAAATACCAGAGGTTCATATATGGAGTTCTGAAAGGGATTTAAGAGACAATTTAGTTTAATCATCATTTTTGAAATTGTGAAATAGAAGCTGAGAGAGGTTGAGTGAAATGGTCAAGATCACATGATCACTTGAACACTAGAGGGGGGGTTTGAACCTAGGTCTTCAGACTTCATAGTCAATGCTATTTCAAATGTAGGATCTGTTCAAGACCAAAATTTTCACAAAATAAACACAAATGATTTCAATAAAGAAACAAAGACAGACATGGGATAAGTATGTCAAGAGTCATAATAAATTTTCTTTCAACTTTCAGAACTGAGAGCAGATAATGGGAAGAGTACAAATTGTGACCTACTCCGGTAAGAATATTAGAAATGCCCAAATCCAGAAATAATTTAACTCAGTGAGGATATAAGTTCTCTATATTATACACACACACACACACACACACACACACACACACACACACACACACACCACTTAGTGTGCAGCTAGGTGGCACAATGTCTAGAGCACTGGGCCTAAAGTCAGGAAGACTCATCTTACTGAGTTCAAATATGGCCTCAGGCTCTAATTGTTTGACCCTGGGCAAGTCATTTGTCTTTCCTTAGTTTTCTCATCTGTAAAATGATCTGGAGAAGGAAATGGCAAGCCATTACCATGAAAATTTGCCAAGAAAACTCCAAATGGGAAGAGTTGGACGTGATTGAAAAGACTAAACGACATGTCACTTAATCTCTGCTTTAGTTTCATCACTTGTGAAGTGGTAATAATAATAGTACCCACCTCCCAGGGACGTTGGGAGATGAGATTATATTTGCAAAGTGCTTAGCACAGTGCCTGGCACTTAGTAGGTGCTATATAGCTGCTGATTGTATTGATGATGATTTGAATACAAGAGCAGGACTCTTTCATTTTTCTCTTTATAGTTATGGGACTGAGCACAACTATTTGTATGTTATTAGACATTTTACAAAAGTTTGCTATTAGATTTGAACAGAAAGGATTGAGGCTTCCTGGAAATGCTATGCAAATTGAAAAGGATTTTGCTACTCTATTGGGAACAAAAGGGAGATCAAAGAGCATGCAAGTCTCATTCTTCACATAGCTGGGATCTTAATAATGAAAGATGGGCTGAAGGACATCAGCTCTCATTTTGTGTCTCTCTTCCATACCATAGAGAGTCATCTTTAGAAATGAAAGAATAGAACAAATGGTGTAAATACATCATTGAAACCCAAGATAACTGAGATAAGAATGTTCCTAGCTGTTCTCAATGGGTTAAAGTCATTGGATTTGGACAAACCACACACCATCTACATCTAAATCTGTAGGCTCTGAGGGATCATGGGAAATGGGAGAGGCAATGCAGAGTTGGAGATGTGCAAGTGTCCCAATTTTCAAAAGGGGAGGAAGCCAGTTTCTCATACCTATATTTCAATGACCTTAAATCCATTTAATAAGAAATGTCTAGAATATGTAATTTAAAGAATAGTTTGTTTATAGTTCATAATGGAAGTAATGACCCTGACAAGTCCATGACCAAATACAGGCCCTTTATTTTTTTTGCTAGGATCCCCAAGATGATGAATTAAGAGGATACTGTATAGTATGCTTGGACTTCAGGAGGATATGGATAAAATGGAGAGGTGTCTACTATTGGATCCAGACCTCATTAAGTCACCGGAGCCAAAGTGCTATCTTAAATCACTCAGTGTCATTCACTAGTCAGAGTTTGAGTACACTGCCACAAGATTTTGTCTGTGGCATTATTCTGTCCAACATTTTTATCAATGTTTTGTACAAAGTTGCAGATTGCATTCTTACGAAATGTCAAGATAATATGGCCCTGAATGGGATTTGGGATCCAATATGTTATAAATGGTCTATGACAAGAGGTAAAATTAAATCAGATGAAATTTAATGGAGGAAAATGCACACCTCTGAAATGGGGGTTTGTGGGTGTCATATATCTGGATAACTGACAGTATAACAGTGTTTCTCTTTCCTAAAATACTACTACTGAACTAAAATGTAATATTGCTATTGCCAAGTTCTGTAGTTGACCTCAGTTCCCTAGGGGCCCACACAGCAGAATTAGGCAAGAAAGGGGCAGCCTCCAGATAAATTTTATGATGCCACAAGTGTCAAAAGGCCTCAGCCACATTCCAGGGCTATTTAGTGAATTGACCAGTTGCCTATTACGTCTCTTTATCTGTCATCTGAATGTCTGAGGTTGGGCTGAACCTTATAGCCAGCAAGGAGGACCCCAGTCACAGTAAAAATGATGGACCATAGAGCCAAACCTGGCAGACACCCAGGATTGTTTTAATTTCCTATGAATCTCTCTTTCTCTTACACACTCCCCCTTATCATGGATCTAGTCCTTTGCCAGCCATCTCCACAATCCAAAAAGAAGTTGACTGTCTTGATCTCAGAAGAGATTACCACTTGCTTCTCCCTGACTCAAGAGAAACACTTACCTTCTGGTCTGACTTAATTAATTATTTGATATACCTTAGGGTCAAAAGAAATGTCAAAAAAGTGGTAATAAAATAGTAATTCTGGTCAGGAACTCTTGGAATTTTCGCCCTGTAGACAGTCTCTAGTGGTTGTCAATTATGATCTCTTTATTTCTACCTCTTTATTTGTCTTTAAACCCTCTCCCAAATCTAGAATTATTACTTCCTCCCTATACATTCCAGAAAGCTCACTTTTTTCTGGAAGATTTTTTCTAATTAACTTCACTTGGATTACATCACTTGAGAAACATCCAAAGTTCTGTTTAGATGGTTAGGATTTTACTTTTATTTGTCTACTTGTATGTCTGTGTCTTCTCTTTATAGCTAATGTCTTCCCTCTAACCAGCACTGAGTACAGGGGTTCTCTCCCTTCTTGGATCCCAATCTTGGTTTCTCAATCTCCCTTCCTTCATTCCCTTAGACTTACCTGCCTGGAGGTCACACAATGCAAACACATCTAATATGAACAACCAATAAGTGAATGATTGCCTCTTCCTCCTTCTTTTATGCTCCATTTCTATTTTTTAGATAGCTTCTGTCTCTGGCCAGAGTTAAGGGAAGCAGTGTCCTTGTGTGAAATGAGGCCCCTATATATACAATGCTTCTCTATTCCTCATCCATGCTCGGATGGGTACTGGTGCTTCCAAGATGTTGCCCTCCTGTCCGTGCAAAACAGGACGTTCATCACCAGGCAGAACCTATCTCAGGCTGGTGGGTAGGAGAGTTGAAGGGAAGTGAAGTCTGTGGTTAGGGCAGGAAATGTTACAGTCTAGTGCCCATCACGTGTTGTTCCCCAGAATGGGGACTGGTACTGTTGAAAATGTTAGTTAAATTCAACAAAGAAAACAAAATGTACTTTAGAGCATTCTACAACCCAATGAGCAAAACACATTCCCAATCCCTAGGGAACCTTTGGTTTAATGAATGAATGAAAATAATTTATTAAGGGCTTACTATGTGCAAAGCACCATTCTATGCATTGTGGCTACAAAGACACACATGGTAGAGAACACACAGGAGCTGTCATCTGGAAGTCAGATGGAAAGATCCCATGGATGCAGTGGGAAAGCAGATGGTAATGCATCTTCTTTAGTATAATTTCCATTGATAAAATCATGATCAATCCTGATGCCAAAATGCCAAACAATGCCAAAGGCTTGGATGATTAGAGCTTTCTTTCCTGGGTCTTCTCCATCTTTGACTTCTGAGGAGCAGGGGAGAGGGTAGAACACATAGAGGTGGTCGACAGGTCACCTCTCCACAATAGGAGATGTTTATGAGGATTGGGATATTAGCAGAATTGGTGGTTTGAAGAACAGTTATTCTAGGGGTTCTTGGGCTTACCTGACCATCAATGGAGGACCTGCTATTCCTCCCCTCAAGAGGACCCTTAGTTGAAAAATGCATGTACCTTTAGATATATACCCCTGTCCAACCACTTGTGCCAATAAGGGGCCATGGTTCATTGATGCCAATCTTCTAAGCATCGATGCTATAAGCTGGGCCCTGAGTCATCAGGGAGGAAGGCAGCAAATTAGTTTTGTTTATAAAGCCAGACATCCCTTAGCTACATTTCAATTCAATTCAGTTCAATTCAATAAACTTTAAGCATCTACTACGTATGAGACAAAATAAGCACATAAAGCAGGCAGAAAAACAACTGAAGGAAACTTTCTTGTCAGTGGTCACTGTCTCCACAATATCAGGCCCTTCACTAATCACGTTATTTTCTAGGGCTTGGGATTGAATCCCAAAGGTAATATCTGCTTTGAACTGTCTGAGGGTCAGGCTTTCTTTAGAGCAGTATTATTTCTCATCCCAATGTGTGAATCTGTATAAGTGCTTGAGTTTTAGATTGGGTTGCCAGTCCTAGAGAACCTCATCCCATATTTGTCATTGAATTTTGATTTCCACTTCTATGCCAATGATCATTATGTATCCACTTCAACATCTCTGCAGCACAGCTCTTATATTACTCTCTCATGGATGTCTCTACCTGGAAACCCCAGATGCTCTGCTCATACCCATCCATCAACCTCCAACCAGTAAGCATTTACTAGACATTTATCATGTACCAAGCTCTGTGCCAAGAAACAAAGAATGTCAAAATAATCCCTGCCCTCCTGTAACAACATATGTAAACCAAAATATGTGAAGTAAACACAAAGTCAGTGGAAGGTTGTTGTCATTGTTCCCAGTATTTTCCCTGAATTGACTAATGATATCATAGGGTAATGACTTGTATGTAAATTGGATTTACTGGATTTAAGAGGCTGAGTTATACAAAATCATTGGTAGAGTGAATGGCATTAGTAGTTGAGGGACCAGGAAAAACCTCCTGGAGGATTTTTAAATGAATCTGGGGGTTCTAAGTGTCAGAAGTTGGAAAGGATTGAGATGGACTATCATGTACAAATACCAACAATGAGGCTAGCATGGCTGGGTCATAGGATTCCAGAATGTAGTAAAGTGTAAGAAGTTTGGGAAGGCATGTTGGAGAACAGGTTATGATAAATTTTAATGATAAAGTGTTTCTGTTTTTTATTGGAAGTAATAAGGAAACCATTGGAATTTACTGAGCAGAGAGCTGACATGGGCAAACCTTTAGGAAAACATGTGGGTGGCAGGATATAGGAAGGTTCAGAAAGGGAAGAAACTTTAGGGAGTGAAATCAACTAAGAGGTTATTAAAATAATTCATGCGAGAAGTGATAAGAGTCTGAACTAGAGTGGGGGGATTACGTAATGGGGAAATACATGGAATCAAAAGATGTTGCAGAGAAAGAATGTCCAAGATCAAGCAAATGATTAGATACATGTTTTGTGTGATAGAGAGGAATCAGTGATGGTCCAGGTTAAGATGCTGAGTGATTGGAAGGATGGTGGTGCTCTTAGGAGTAACAAGGACATTCAGAAAATTGGAGGGTTTGGGAAAAAACATAATTGGTTTTGTTTCGGACATGTTGAGTTTGTGGTGACAACACGATGCCCCATAGGAAACTGATGAGGAGGAACTGGTGCACAGGAGAGGAAGTTGATGGAAAAATATATTTGAGAATCATTTGTGTAATGATAGTGACTGAAAACATAGGAGTTGGTGATAAAAAGAAGGATTAAAAGAAGCCTGACAGATATTCAAAGTTATGTGTGTCAAGGATCAAAATTCAGCAAAACAGGGAAAGAGCAGCAATGTAACAGGTAAGAGGAGAACCAAAAGAGAGCAAAATCACAGAAATCTGGAGAGAAGAGTCAAAGGATATGAGTCTGATCTGTAGTGTCAGAGGCTCCCGAGATATCAAGAAAATGTCCAAGTCAGCAGAGTAGAACAGAAAGACGAATGCGTTTCTTGTCAGAGGAGCTGTGTTCAAGTTTCTGAAGGTTTGGAGGCTTGCTTCCTCTGTGACCACAGGCAATGCTCCTAACATCTCTGGGACTCAGTTCCATTGTTTATAAAACTGGGGGATTGGACTTGATGGTCGCCAAGACCCCTTCGAGCTCTATATCTCGGATCATTTTGCTGTTCTTTTTTTATCATTTCAATCGCGTGTAACTTTCTGTGATGCCATTTGGGTTTGTTTGTTGTTGTTGTTTTGCAAAGACACTGGAGTGGTTTGCCATTACTTTCTCTGGCTCATTTTACAGATGAGAAAACTGAGGCAAACTAGGTTAAGCGACTTGCCCAGGGTCACACAACTAGTACATATCTGAGGCCAGAATTGAACTCGTTCCTGATGCACTATAAACTGCTACCTAGTTGTCCCTCTCTGATCCTATAATCCTTTGAAGGTGCCATATTTATGACAAAACCCATTTCTTCTCTTAACTTCTCCAGTTATATTGTTGGAATCACCAACCTCCCAGCATTATAAATCAGGAGTGAGCTTGGAATCCTTCTTCTCCAACCTCAATTACCCAATCAGTCCCTAAGGACTGTGAATTCAGCTTCCATGATATTCTTCATGTTTAATCACTCTTCCATATGAATTCAAAATGCCATTCTTCAACTTCTCGTCTTCTCCAATTTACTCCACTTGAATAGCTTCCCAATAGGCTTCCCTACCTTTGTCACTATCTCTCCATATGCCTTGCCTTGTGGTCTTCCTCATGTCCCATCCTGTGCAAGTCATTCCTTTATAAAAGCTATGGGGAGCTACTCATTAAAATGTCTCACGCAGGTACTAAAGGATTTTTGCAGTGTGCCCTTGACCTACATTTTTAGTCTTTTTCTTTTTGCTTCTTCCTATGTACATTCTAGAAATAACCATCATTTTATCCAATTGTGTTCTCATCCTGCCCTCTCCTGTTTCTGAATCTTGGTTGATGCTCCCCTCATTTTATAGAATGGACTCCTTTCTTTCTCTGAGTTCCATCTGTTGAATGTCTTCCTTTCTCTACCCATTGAAAGGTGGAATTCATAAGCCATCTGTGATGCCTTGCCCTAGCACTGAGCAAAATCAATCTCTCCCTCATCAGATTTCTCATAGCACTTTCCCCAGACCTTTTGCCTTCCTTATTTTCTGTCATAGTATAGTTATTTTTGTATTCACCTTCACTCTGCCCTCAGTAGGAAGTAAGTGATTATCAAGTAACTCTGAGACATTAGAGTCTTCTATAAATTTCCTTAATCAATCCTCTTCCTCCTTGGAGTTCCTCTGTATCCCCAACTCACAGCCTGATGTCTAGTTCTCTTCTCACAGTCACCTACTTGACGTATGACTTGTTCACTTCTCCAACAGTAGCCAACAATTGGTTCCCCACAAAAAGACTTCTCTGTGATACAATTCCCAATTCCTGGGCTGCCTTTTCACTGTGAGAGGGAGGACAGAACTCCAGACACCACAGAAACCAAGAGGTTAGAATTGGAAGGGGAGGCTGCATGGCTACATAGTAGATTATGAGGTAATGAATGGTAGGAGGAGCATTAAGGAATGTACTCATCCATTCACGGATCAGGGGATGACCAGGGATGTGAAAGCTTTTCTTGCAAACTCCTTCCCAACCACCTTCTTTGCCATTCCTGCAGGACCCATCATGCATGAACACATCACCCTCCCCAAAGTGAGCATAGATTTGTGATTTGATATATTGGAATTTCTGTCTGGAGAGGTCTGGGCCCATTTAGCTCCACTTATACAAGGTTTCTAACCCCCTACCCCCAGGATATGAACAATCATTCCTGAAGCCTATAACCGTAAAGTTAATAATTTTTTTCCTGACCACATACTACATTGCTGGCTTCATGCTAATGGATTTAGGAGATATCTGCCTTTGAATGCATTCTTAATTGGTCAACAAGCATTTATTAAATGTTTACTATGTCACATACTTTGCTAATGCTAGAGGATCAAAAGAAAAGGAAAAGATAGTCTCTCAAAAAGCTCGCATTGTAATGAGGGAAGCAACATGCAGAGGCATATGGAATATAACAACTAGCACTTATATAGTGCTTTATAATTTTCAGAGTGCCTTACAAATAACTCATTTCATCTTTATAACAGACCTGTGATGCTGGTGCTATTATTATCCCCATTTCACAGATGAGGAAACTAAGGGGGAAAGGTTAATTGACTTGGCCAGGGTAACAAAGCTGATAGGTGAAATTTGAACTCACACCTTCCATATCCACTGTCCCACCTACTTGTTAACAAAGTAAAACTGTGATAACCTTAAAGGGAAAACACTGACATTCAGTTTCTTTTTTTGTCTTACTACTTTAGAAAATTGTTTAGTTGAAGTCCCTGAGTATATTGTATTCCTGGATTTGTGTACTTCATTTGATATCAGTTCATATAGCCCTCTTGGACTTGAGAAGAACAAATAGATTGATTTTTTTTTTTTGCTTTTTGGAGGGCAATTGGGGTTAAGTGATTTGCCCAAAGTCACATGGATAGCTTTTTATGTCAAGTGTCTGAGGCCAGATTTGAACTCAGGTTCTCCTGACTCCAGGGCCGGTGCTCTATTTACTGTGCCACCTAGCCGCCTCTAGATTGATTTTCATAGAAGGAAAAGATGAATCCTTCAAGCCATAGAGAAATGATAACTTCACCTCTTAGCAAAATTCTCCAAAGTGGGGGGGTTCTCAAAATTCTTCGTGCTATCAAGTTTTAAAACTGCATCAAGACTTTTGTGACACATTATACTATTATCATGTAACAAACAGAGGCATATCCCCCTCACATAGTGTATTCCTCAGCAAAGGTACGTAACATTAAAGGCATTCTGTGGATCCATTTCCACTCAAAATCATAGTTTGTGAACCCCCACCAAGGCGTTTACATTTACTAATCAACCAGAAGTCACATGTAATTCAAAACAAAGATATTCAATCAAAGCACAACATAACAGTAGTGAGAAAACATGTTCACACAAAGTTGGAGTACATTTTCACACACACACATTTGTTGTTTATCATTCTCCAAGAGAACCATGACCTCAGGAAGGTGATGCCAAAACATGCAAATGAATCGGAGTTGGTGAGGAAGGGCAGGGAAAGGTCATCAGCTTCACTTTCTCCTCCAGAGCTATCTGTGTCCATTGGCCAGACAGAGATCGGGACAACTGGAGGTCGTACAGGACACAATGGGGGACTTTGGTCTTTTCAAGTTAAGGTCTTTAACAGGTCTGTTTGACTGAGGCAATGCAAGTTCAGCGATTAAGACTAGGTAAGAAAAGAGGCAGAGAATGGTCCCAGGCAAAGTCCTACTTGGTCATTGTTTGCACCCTCATTGCTTCAGAATTAATGTAATTAACAACTGGTTTGGGCAATAAATGCTGAGGGTTTTCCCCTCCCTGACAGATTTTTTGTTTGTTTGTTTGGATTAGATGAAGAGGCCATTCTCTCTTGTTGGCAAGAGACCTGATGGGGCTATTGTGCAGTCAATTTTCTCTAGTTAGGCCTCCCATCCCTCTTTTGTCCCTACTTACCAGACCTCCTATGTTCTCCTGGAAGTGGGGAGATAGCTGGACCAGTTTGTTTGGGATCAGGGCATTCCTGGATGAGCTACTTATACCACTCCAGCAATCATTCACTACTGAGACCCTGATGTATTCCCCCATTGGGTGCAAATATTTGATTAAGCCTGAGACCCAGAAGGGACTACAACCACTGATTGAGAAATTCCTTAAGTATGAAAACCTTGCCCTTTGTCTGTCCCCATGTAATATTCCTACCTTCCTGTAAGAAAGCTCAATGTGTAGTATTGCATGGTTCAGGATCTCAGGATTGTTAATGAGGCTGTTGTTTCTATCCGTACCATAGTCCCTAAACCATATACTACACTCACTCAGATACCTGGGTACCCAATGGTTTTCAACCCTAGATCTCAAAGATTTTTTTACACTTCTTTTTTGTGTATACCCCTTCATACAGATTCACAATTTATTTTTAAATTAATTAATTGATTTTCTTGTTTATATCACTCATTTCCACAAGATTTTGAGTTACAAATTTTTTCCCCATTTTTCCCCTACCCACCACCCCAAAACAGCAAAACCACTGTGTAACACTTCCCCCAATCTGCTTTCTCCTATGTTCTCCCCCATCACACCTCTGACTTTCTGGTAGGGCAGGATGGGTCTTCCTACCCCAGTGCCTGAATATCTTAATTCCCAGTTGCATGTAGTTAATAATAATAATATACATACATACATACATACATATTTTTAACATTTGATTATAGAACTTTAAATTCTACATTCTTTTACTCCCTCCCTCATCACTCACCCCCACTGGAAGGACAAGCAATTCAATACAGACTGTACATATGTAATTATGCAGAACATCTCCACAGTAGACATATTGTGAGAGGCTGATTATATGTCCCTCTTTCCTATCTCGCCCCCACCTTGTTCTATTTTCTACCCTGTCCCTGTCCCTTTATGGAGATACCTGGGGTACCTGTAAGTGTGTACTTCCAGCAACCCTTCCCCCCCACTTTGCCCTCCCCTCTGTCATCCCACCTCTTATCCCATCCCCCCTACTCTCCTGTGTGGCAAGATACCCAGTTTAGAGTTTATGTCATTCCTTCCCTAAGCCAAATTCAATGAGAGTAAAATTGACCCATTCCCTTTTTACCTTCCTGTTCTTCCCTTCCATTGTAACAATTATCCCTAGTCTCTTCTATATGAGATGATTAACTCCATTCTATTTCTCCATCTCCTCTCATTCTAATTCTCTTCCACCTCAAAATTCCACCTTTTAAAGTATCATCCCTTCCTATTCAATTGATCGTCTACCCTCTACATACACATATACACATATGCTCAGATATGTATTCGTACACATATATACCCTCCTATATAGACATATGTGTAGGTATACATACATACACACACACACACATTTGTATTCCCTTCTCCTATCCTCATACTAAGAAAAGTTTCATAAGTCACTATTATTGTTTTTCCATATTGGCATGAAAATAGTTCAACTTTGATAAGTTCCTTATGATTTATTTCCCATGTTTACCTTCTCATGCTTCTTGCGTCAGAGTGTCAAATTTTCTGTTCAGTTCTGGTTTTTTCAGAAAGAATGGTTGACAGTTTTCCACCTCACTGAATGACCATATTTTTCCCTGGAACATTATACTCAATTTTGCTGGGTAGGTGATTCTTGGTTTTAATCCTAGCTCCCTTGATCTCTGGAATATCATATTCCAGGCCCTTTGATCTCTCAATGTAGAAGCTGCAAGATCCTGGGTTATCCTAATTGTGTTACTCCAGTATTCGATTTGTTTCCTCTTGGCAGCCTGTAACATTTTCTCCGTTAACTGGGGATTCCAGAACCTGGCAATAACATTTCTAGGAGTTTTCTTTTGGGGATCTTTTTCAAGAGGTGATCAGTGAATTCATTCAGGTTCTATTTTTCCCTCTGATTTTAAAATATCAGGGCAATTTCCCTTGAGAATTTCTTGAAGAGTGCTTTCTAAGTTCTTTTTTTGATCATGGCTTTCAGGTAGACCAATAATGTTTAAATTGTCTCTCCTGGATCTATTTTCCAGGTCAGTGGTTTTTTTCAAGGAGATGTTTCACATTACCTTCTATTTTTTCATTTGTTTGTATCTGTTTAATAGTATCTTGATTTCTCATAAAGTCATTTGCTTCCATTTACTCCATTCTAATTTTGAAGGAATTATTATCTTAAGAATGCCTTTGAAATTCTTTTTCCATCTGGCAAATTTGACTTTTTAAGACATTCTTGTCCTCATTGGTTTTTTGGGCCTCTTTTGTCATTTGAGTTCATCTGTTTTTTAAAGTGTTATTCTCTTCAGTCAGGTTGTTGACTCTTTCTTGCATCATTCTCATTTCTCTTCCCAGTTTTTCCTCCACTTCTCTTATTTGGTTTTCAAAGTCCTTTTTCAGTTGATCTATGGCTTCTAGGAAATCTTCATGCTTCTTGGAAGCATTTGGTGTGGGAATTTTGACTGTGTTGTCTTCCTCCCACTTCATGCTTTGATCTTTTTTGTCTCCAAAAAAGGATTCTAGTGTTTGATTACTGTTCTTACTTTGCTTCCTTCTCCTTGTGTTGGCTTGATTTTTTAGCTCTGTGGAACTCTGCTTCCAAGAGGGAAAGCTCTGTCCCAAATTGCTGGTGTTTTCACAGCTGCTGGAGCTATTAGGGGGGTGCTGCAGCCCCCACCAGCTTTGGCTCACTGAAAGCACACCCCAGGACCACCACCTGAGACCATGCACTGGATCTAGGATGCTCAATGCAAGAGCCCTTGGCCCTGATCAATCACTTTGGCCCCCCTGCAATCTGCAGGCCAGGAGCTCTGAAGCAGCCCAGTGGAGGCAGTTGTCACATGCAACTGGTCCTGCCTATTCTTGCTGCTTCCTGCCCTGGGGGCAGTTTGGCCGGGCCACTTTATTCCCCCCAAATTTAGGTTCAATTCTTTCAATGACCTTTCTCTTAGCCTTATTTCTCCTGGCTTAATAAATGTGGAGATTGCCCCAGGTGTCACTGATCCACTCTACTGTAGACTCCAGCTGTGGCTTCTCCTGACCACCTTGGGGCGAGGCTATGGTTTCAGTCTGGGCTGGCCTTGGTTCCCAGCCTGCTATGATGAGCCCCACCTGCCGAGCTGCCTTCAGCAAGAGATGTGTTTTCTGTATTTTTGTGAGTTTTGGAGCCCTAAAATTTGTTTAGAGTCATATTTATGGGTATTTAAGGTGGCTGTCTGGGAGCTGCGAAACTTTGTTGCTTCTATGATGCCATCTTGTCTCTGCCCCCCCATGCAAAAATTTTAAATAAAATACTAGCAAAGAGGTTGCAGCAATATATCATAAGGATCATGCACTATGATCAGGTGGTATTTGTGCCAGGAATGCTGGGCTGGTGTATATATAAGGAAATCTATTAGTACAATTGGCCATAACAATAACAAAACCAACAGAAAAAGTATTATCATCTCAATAGACACAGGAAAAGCCTTTGATAAAATATAGTACCAATTACTATTAAAAACAGTATAGAACAAAGGAATAAGTGGAACTTACCTTAAAATAATAAGTAATATTTATCTAAAACCATCAGCAAGCATTATCTGTAATGGGAATAAGCTAAACACCTTCCCAATACAATCAGGGGTGAGGCAAGGATGCCCATTATCACCTCTATTACTTAATATTGTACCAAAAATGTTAGCTTGAGCTATAAGAGAAGAAAAAGAAATTAAAGAAGTTAGAACAGGTGATGAAGAAACAAAAATATCACTCTTTGCAGATGATGATGCAGAAAACCTAGAGAATCAACTAAAAAACTCCTTGAAATTGTTAATTTTATTTGCAGCACACAAAATAAACCCACATAAATCATCATCAATTTGATATATTACAAATAAGGTGCAGCAAGAGATAGAAAGAGAAATTCAATTTTAAAAAGCTGTACACATTATAAAATACTTGGTAAGTCTACCTGCCAAGACAAACCCAGGAACTATATAAACACAATTACCAAATGCTTTTCACACAAAGTCAGATCTAAACAATCAGGAAAATATTAATTACTCATGAGTGGTCTGAACCAATATAATGAAAATTATCTACCTAAATTAATCTATTTGGTGTGATGCCAATCAAAGTATCAAAATTATTTTATACAGCTAGAAAAAATAATATCAAAATTCATCAGGAAGAACAAATGTTCAAGGATATCAAGGGAATAGAAGAAAAATATGAAAGAAGGTGGTCCAGATGTAGTAGATGTCAAACTGTATTATGAAGTGTTAATTATCAAAACAATCTGGCACTGATTTAAAAACAGAGTAATGGAACAGTAGAATAGATTAGGTACAAATTATATTATAGTAAATGACCACAGTAATTTATTATATGTTATCACAAAGATCCAAATTTTTGGAACAATAACTCATCTTTTGACAAAATCTGCTAGGAAAACTGGAAAACAGTATGGCAGAAACTAGGTAGAGACAAACATCTCAAACTGTATGCCAAGATAAGGTCAAAAAGGGTACATTATTTACACAGAAAGCATGATACCATAAACAAATTAAGAGAATATGGAATAGTTTATCTTTCTTATTTATAAATAAGTGAATAATTTAGGACCAAAAAAGATATAGAGAACATAACAAAATGTAAAATAGGTCATTTTTATTATATAAAAATTTTAAATGCACAAACAAAACCAATGCAACCAAAATTATAAAGAAAATGGAAAACTGGGGCAGGGAGTTTGCAACAATATCTCTGACAAAGTCTTCATTTCTCAAATATATAGAGAACTAAATCAAATTTATCAAAATGCATGTCAGTCCCCAATTGATAAATAGACAAAGGTCATTAACAGGCAATGTTCAGACAAAGAAATCAAAGCTACGTATAATCACATAAAATGATCTAAATTATTCTTTATTAGAGAAATTTTAAATTAAAAGAACTCTGAGGAACTACCTCATGCATATTGGAGTGGATAATTTGACAAAAAGGAAAGTGTTAGATGTTGGAGGGGATATGGGAAAACTGGGACATTAAAGCACTATTACTGGAGTTGTGAAGTGAACCAACCATTCTGGAAAGAAATTTGGAACTATGACCAAAGGGCTATAAAATTGTGGTGCATACCCTTTGATCCAGTAAAACCACTGCTAGGTCCATATCCCAAAGATATCCCCCAAAAAGAGAAAGCAACCTATTTGTACAAAAATATTTATAGCAACTCTTTTTGTAGTGACTAAGAATTGGAAATCAAAGGGGTGCCCATCAATTGCCAAACAACTAGTGGTATACTATTGTAATGGAATACTATTGTGCTACAAGAAATGACAAGCAGGATAATTTTCAGAAAAATCTGGAAAGATAACTGATGCATAGTGAAGTGAACAGAACCAAGAGAATGTTGTACAGAGTAGCAGCAATATTGTTCAATGAAGAACTGGGAATCACTTAGCTAATCTCAAAAAGTACAATGATCCAAGACAATCCAAAAAGACTAACGATGAAGTATATTATCCACCTCCAGAGAAAGTACTAATATGAACTAAATACAGACTGAAGCATGCTATCTTTAACTTTCATTTTTCTTTTATTCTACTCATCTTGTACAAAATGAATAATATAGAGAAGTTTTACATAATTGCACATATATAATCTATATCTGATTGCTTACCATCTTGGGTGAGGGAGAGAAGACAGAGGAAGTGTTAGAATTTGAAACTCAAAACTTCAAATAAAAATGTTTTAAAAATTAGAAAAAAAACAAACTAGATTACTACTAAAAATAGAGGAAGATCAGGATACTAGAAATTATGTATATGCCTATCGACCCTCTTCAGTGCTCTCCCACAAATGGGTGTCTTCATTGTGCAAATTTCGACTCCCTTTACAGGGTCCCTCCACCATCAACTGTGGCTTGCTCAAGAGTGACCTGAAAGAGAAATAGAGGTAAATATAGAAGGCCCACAGACTGGGAATAACTTGCATCTGTAGCTCATTTAGCCTCCTATCTCCAGGCAGCAGCACATCTTATTTCATCTTGGGAGCTTCCCAAAGACAGCTTTGCATCTTCCCAATTAGAATAGAATTGTGTCTCCTTTCAGACCTGAGAGTCCATAAGGATAGAAACTCATTGGCCTATGTACATTGGAGTTATCTGTCATTCCTGGACATTGAGCCAGGAAGATCTGGTGTTCAAACACTACCTAGAATATTATCTTTGTGGCCTTGGGGAAGTAATCTAACCTTTCAATTCAAATGAGATCAAATAAGAAAATATTTGTAAAGCAATTAGCAAGTGCTTGGCCTACAGTAGGTGCTTAATAAATGTTTGGTCCTTTCCCTTCCCTCCCTTCACTTTCCTCACCTGTAAAATAATTACATTGGGATTAACTACCCTCTATGGTCCCTAAAACCTCTAGATTTATGATGCTATGAGTCCTGTACATGTCTACTGGAAAGATACACTAAGGTCAGAGGGATAATTAACACGTAGACAAAAAGGCTCAGGACCTAAAAGGACTCAACAGACCATAGTGATGTGCTCCGTCATAACCTCTCACTTCATAATAGTTGACAGGTATCATCTTGAACTTCACAATGTGCTTTACATATAGAATCTTTTCTGACCTTCATACTAAAAGAAATGCATACGTGTTCCTATGCCACTTAACATTCAGTGACCTGAACAAAAGCATACTTACCAATTTGGAAACGGGGTCACAATATTAGAAGAGATAGCTTATACACTACAGGATGGAGTCAGGACATAGTAGACTAAAATATTTGGTGAATCCAAAACGAAATTCAATAGACATAAATATAAAGTCTTGTATCTGGGTCCAAAACATCAACTTCATAAGCACAAGATGTAGGAGGCATAGTTAGACAGCAGGTATTTGGGGGAGAAAAAAGATTTTTTTTGGATATGGATAAGCAAAAAAGAATTTGGGGTCTTAGTGGACTACAAACTCTATCTGACTTGGTAAAATGATGTAGCGTCTAATTATGGACTGTATTATAAGGGCCATAGCTTCCAGCAATAGGGAGGTAAGAGTCCTGCCATCTCTTCAGATTTTTTCTGGAGGATTGTGTCAGTTCCAATTACCAAAATTTTAAGAAGGATATCAATCATGGGGAGAATATTAAGACAAGGAGAACCAAAATGATTAAGAGTATTGAGTAAATATCATGTGAGCATCCATTGAAAGAAGCAATGGTGTTAAATTTGGAAAACAGAAGACTCAATGACAGAGGGGATACAACAACTGTCCTCAAGTGTCTGAAGGGCTCTTATCTAGAAGAGTAATTAAATTTCATCTGTAACCCCAGAGGAACCAGAATCAAGGATAGTGGATAGAAATTATGAAGAAGCAAATTTGGGCTGAATGTCTAGAACCTACTTCCTAAAAGTTAGAGCTATACAAAAGTAAAAATGGTTTGTTTCAAGAGGTTGCTGATTTCCCTTTCTTGCAGGTCTTTAGTCAGAGTCCAGAAACTACTTTGGTATGTTATATTGGGGAATCTTTCATATGTAGCCAATGGAGTCCTTTCCAACTCAAATGTTATGATTCTTTCACACACACTTGTATAAATAATGTTGTCCTTTTAAGCTTGCAAATGAAGAAACACATTCAAAGAGGTAGATTAAGCTACTTACTTGTGATCAGAATGCTAAAGAGTTTACAACAGGTGGGAGGGATCAAAACTTAGGTATCTCCTGAATCCATGGCCAATTAACTTCAGAAGTATAAGATGGAGGGATTATTTGTTCTGAAGAAGAACTGAGACTTTTTAGCAGACCACATGATCAATATGGATAAGAGTACTGTCTCAAATGTGTCTCACATACATTATGGGTGAATTTGGTGTTTGAAGTGATGGTTCAAAAATGTCTTACTATGAAATACTTCTTACAGAATCATGTTTTATCTGTAATCTGTTAGGATGAATGAGAACTTTATGGAGAAGATATGGAGGAAGAAGGTAAGTAAATCTTTTTCCTCACCAGAACTGCCTTAAGTGTTATATTACAAAGAACTATTTCAAAAAGGATTCTATAGAGAGTCTGTTAGAAGTTGGCAAATAGAATACACTTTGTAAATATTGTTTCCTGTGCTTATTGAAGATACAAATAAAAAGGAATAATTTAAATTATTTCCTGAGTGATTAAACTTGACTCTTGCCTTACAAAGACATAAAAATGCTTTCTTTTTGGAGGGGAGCAGGAACTGAAGTGAAGTGAATGATATGGGATCCTATTCTTCAGAGAAGTGAAGAGAGTCAAAGCATTATACTGAGATTTGGTGGTAACCCTGGATGGACCCATTCATTTAATGAAAATACGCTTAATAATTGGCTTTGCTTTGTTATTACTTTCAGTTGTTAGTATATATCAATAACTAATGGTGAAAGGTAATTTCTTTAATTATTAAAATATTAATAGTTAAAGAATCTGAGTTCAGCCTCATGAATTAGCTGAGGCTATCTAATGAGAAATTGGTTGCAACTTTAGTAATTGATAAGAACTGTTTCATTCTTAACCTTGAGGGTTTTTGCTCAGGCTGATAACATTAAGCAAGTAGTAAAAAAGCAGGTGGCAGGCTGATATACTGCATACAAGCAAGTGTGATGAGTTCATGTGAAAAAGTTAATGTTATTTTTAGGCTTCATTAAGAGAATAGGAATGAAGAAGTGAGAGACCCTCTGCATTTTTCCTGGTCAGATCACATCTAAGTGTCATGTGCCATCCTCATTGCCATATTTCATGAATGATATATCCAGAGGTGTATTCTGATGGCAAAAGAGCCATGACAATGGTTGAAGATATTGGGGATTTTTATCCTGGAGAAGAGAACAGAAGAAGTAGGTGATTGTAATACAAGCATTTAAACAACTACCAAGTAAACAATGTATTCAACTTGGCCTTCTTATGGATGTTGTCCTTCATTCTCAAAGAGGATCAAAATGGCGTCATCATGCTGCAGTCAAGTTACAGTGTCACTGACTATGACAGATCAGACCAATATGAGCTCAGAATGTTCCACCACACAACAGGCATGTAGTCCATGTGAACGTTTGGGGTGGATTCTCCAAGTTGGCACTTCTTGTGTTCTTTTTGAGCTACTTCAATTCTACTTTGCTCATAGATCCTAGTACCTTCCCTGATGTAGGTGCACTGTGCTAAGCAGTCCTGTGCCAATGTCTCCCATGTCACAAATCAATTCCAAAATTCTTAAGAAAGGCTTTGAGAGTGTCCTTGTATTGCTTCTTCTGACCACCATGTGAATGCTAGCCTTGTGTGACTTTTCCATAAAGTAGTCTTTGGCAAGCTTATGTTTTGCAATCAAGCAACCTGACCAGGACATCAGAGTTGCACTCTCTGAAGTAGAGTTTGAATGGTTGGCAGTTTAGTTCGAGAAAGGACGTCAGTGTTTGGTACCTTATCCTGCCAAATGATGTTCAGAATCTTCCTAAGATCATTCGAATAGAAGTGATTTAGTTTCCTGACGTGGTGCTGGTATACTATCCAGGTTTCACAGGCATGCAACAATGAAGTCAGTACAGTGGCTCTGTAGACCTTCAGTGTGGTAGTCAGTCTAATACCTCTTATCTCCCACACTTTCCTTCAGAGCCTTCCAAACACTGAGCTAGCTCTAGCAACAGATGTATCAATGTCATTATCAATGTGTGCATCTCTGGAAAGTATGCTACCAACACTCTACACCATTTGTCACTCTCACATCCTGTCTGTCTCTTCTCCTTACAATCACATAGTCTATTAAATGCCATGGTTTGCTGTTACGGTGCATCAAGGAAGTTTTATTGCACTTAGGTAAATGGAAGACCATGTTGGTGATGAGAAGGTCATGAGATGCACAAGTCTCTGGAATGCTTAGAGTTTGGTTAGACATGACAGATGCCAAGGTCATCTTGAGCCATCACCAGTCATCTTAACTCTGTCTTACCCCTGGACTGTAATGACTTGGGAAGACAGAATGAGACTGATAATTTCATGCAACTCTACCTCACCTAAGTCCAATTTATGCACAAATCATCCCCCATACCATTTTACCATTTTTGCCTATCTCAAAGTCCTGTGGTGACAAGCAAGTGATGAAACAACAACACTGAGATCTATATTTACAAAACTGCACACAGGCAGCCCCGGCCATAGGATCATCTTCTCACTGGCAGCAGTAGTGGGATTCAGCAGCCCCTGGGTGTCTGAGCATCCCTTTAAAGATCACACTACTCATCTCTTGGTGTGAGAAAGGGACTAGAAAAGGTGCCCTAAAAATTGTCTGCTTGCCCAAGCCTGCTCTGATTACTATGATAGTCAAGGATCCCACCCTGCAGCTGAAACACGCACACACACACACACACACACACACACACACACACACACACATGCACAAATGTACAAAGACATCTGCAAAGACTATTCCACTCACCATCAGCACGTGGAAATGAGTGTACACTTAATAGACAACACAAAATCCAGTAGATCTAAAAGATGAACAGCTCTTGTTGCAGGAGAGCTCAGTGGATATGATATCCAAATAGCAGCTCTGAGTGAAACAAGGAGGGCAAATGAAAGCCTGCTTACTGAAATTGGAGCTGGATACCCATTTTTGTGGAGTGCTGTGAAGCTGGTGTAGGTTTTGCAATCAAAACTACTTTCCAAGCTTATATGCCTACCAAAAGGAGTGAACAACAGACTCGTGACAATGTAATTGCCACTAGCAGGAAAATGTCATGGCACCATCATCAGTGTCTATGCTCTGATCATGACAAATCCTGATGAAGTCAAAGAAAAATTTTATGAAGACCTGGAGACCTTATTATCAATGTGCCAAAAGAGGACAAGCTTATAATTCAGGGTGACTTTAATGCTAGAGTACACTCAGACTACCAGACTTGGTGGGGAATCCTTAGGAGGAATGGCACTGGAAACAACAATGGTAATAGTCACTTAGTACTGAAGACTTGTGCCACAGGCTTCTATCCTCGCTCTATCCAGCTGCATTGGGAGAAGGGTGGGCAGCTGGGTGTGTGGCTATGCAGTTGAAGGTGACTCTACCATCTGGAGCATCATGGCAGGACACAGTCACCTCAGGGGCCACTGAAGAGAGAAGTCCCAAGAGAAGATATTACCTCCAAAGCTCAGCAACCTTCTCTTGTTCCATTATCACTTCTATTCCCTCTCTCTCTTCCTTTCCTTCCACATTACTCTCTCCTCTGTCTTTCTCTACAAGTTATTAACTTTATTAAATACTAGCTGGTATTCTTTTGGCTGATGAGAGGAGCCCCTGGGCTTTACCAGTTTCCCTTCCTTTAAGCTCTCTAGCTCATGGAGTCTGGCAAAGCACGCTATGAACCCTTGGGACTTGCTGTCTGTCCTAATGAAGAACATTCTTATGTGTGCTATGTTCCCCAATTAGACTATGAGTTCTTTGACAGTAAGGACTGTTTTGCTCTTTCATTTTTACCCCAGAGTTTAACACAGTGCTTAGAACATCAAGAACACTTGAAGAAAGCTTTTTTCTGTCAGTAATTCACTTATTCATTCATTCTGCCCTCTGACTCAAGGGATACCTAAATTCCTTGAAACCTCGGGTGTTGACATACTTCTTTATACTCTACTCAGTACCTAGGACAGTGCTTTGCACACAGTAGACTCATAATAAATTTTTGTCAATAGTGATGTTTATATTACTAGATCACTAAATCAACTGGGTTAGGAAGAGAATCCTGAATATTTTGGTAGTTGAAAGGCTTCATGTTATCAGTATGGGTATTCTCTCACTTGTGCCTGATTACACTCTTTCCAGACTTTAGCAAACACATGCTCATGAGTTATTTGAACTAGAAGGGTCATTGCCTGCTGACCATTGCACTGTTGATGAACATCTCCACACTTAGCTAGACTGATTCTCTGACAAGAGACAGTCTGTCCCAAGCCCATGCTCAGAATTTGCTCACTTTGATAAGATTTATCAGAGTGCTTTGCTCTCATGGTCCTGGGAGGAATCAGGAAGAACTTATCATTCTCCTTCATGCTGGAGTAGTGCAGGATTTTCCTCATCTTGTCAAAACAATATTGTTTCATAGCCTTATCCCTCAAGTCAATTTCTATTCTACCTTCTGCTAAGACTTTGAAGTGCTCTGCCTCAGGCTTCATGGCAGTCCAGTGGTTGGTCTGATCATCGTTCTGAATAAGATCTTCACCATTCATGGCAAAGTGGAGATGGCTGCCAATCTCAATGTCATTATCCAGTTCACAGTATGCAAAAAGCTGTATTGTATGATTCTCTGTAGAGAGACTTTGGAGTCAGTACAATGTAATGGAATCAGGATTGGGACTGAAGATAGAAGGACAAATATAAATCCAGTCTCCTGTCTTTGCTACTATATAACCTTGAGCAATTCACTTAAACCCTCAAAGTTTATCGTGATGATAAGAACTAACATTTGCATGGTACTTTTAAGATTTTTCAATCACCTCATGTATAGATATTATTACTACTAATTCTCACAAGCCCCTTGAGAGAGATATACTATTTTTATGCTCATTTTATAAATAAGGAGCCAAGACTGAATTATGTTAAGTGACTTGTCCAATGATTCGACATGTAGCTAATAAGTATCTAAAGTGGGATTCAAACAGAGATCTTCATGCCAACTCTACAGCTTTCCCCAGGACTCCATACTTCTTCCCAATGTATATAAAAATGTGTGAAAAAGGGGCGGCTAGGTTGCACACTGAATAGAGCACTGGCCCTGGAATCAGAAGGATCTGAGTTCAAATCTGGCTTCAGACACTTGATACACTTACTAGGTATGTGACCTTGGGCAAGTCATTTAACTCCAATTGCCCTGCCTTCCCCCCTCCAAGAAGCAAAAAACAAAAACAAAAACAAAAAATATATGAAAATTATTTTATGTACTTTAAAAAGTTATTACTGTTAAAACATAAGTTTTCCTGTTCTATACTAGGCATAAAATACTTGTACTCTATACTTCCTAAGTTTACTCAGAGGAAAGGACTATTTATATGTGAACCTATTATAATTTTCTAGAAGGATAGGATATTGTGGAACAGGTAAATTGAGTCAAAGGTTAATATGGAAAATTATTGCTTTTTAGTCAGTTTCAGTGGTGACCCATATATTGGGTTGACTTTTTTTTTTGGTGTTTGCACAGCAACATTTTTATTGCTACTTAAGGCTTCCCTGCACATTAGTTTCCTCTCTTTGTTTTTGGCATTTAAAGAAATTGCATAAGAATAAACATTTATGTAAGTCTACTAGACAAACACCCTTCCCCAAAGCAAATCAGATGGAGCTTGTGCCCCCTGGAGAGACAAGACAACAAGAGAAGCAGAAAGGGAGTTGAATTAAAGCTGTAGCCCTAGGAGGGAGAGGCCTGTGCATGCAGGGTAAGGAGAAGCCTAAGAGCTGGGACTTGATTTCATCCCTTTTCTACACAGCTCCCAGTGATTTTCCAGTTGATTTCTATTCAGTAACTTAGATGCCTACTCTCATGATTCCAGAGGGATTCTTGGAGATGGAGGCCTTCTTGCAGGAAAGATCTGACTGCAGCTTTGCCAAATTCCAAAGACAGACCCATCTTTGGTAGGTGGGTAAGTCAAGGAGCAGAAACAGCAAGCCTGGACTACCTGTGAAGAAGGGAAGACCAATAGAAGCTGTGCTGCCATTGGGTGCTGGGGCAACAACCAGAAAAGCAAGCTAATGTGCTCAGTAAACCCAGGAGACAGGAACCCACTGAGGGGAACTGCATGCCTGCTCAAAGGCCTCTTGCAATATCTTGAGGCTCTCATCAATAACATTATTTACCAGTGTGAAATCAAAATAATGAGCATATCTGATGTGGATATATCAGAATCCTTTTGCAGTTGCTGCAAAGCTTCTGACTGCTGGGCTTTGTCTGTTGGAGCAATGAATACAATGAATGGGGACAGTTCTGCTGTCCAAATAATCTTCAAGGTCTGGGAATCAGTGTTCACGATGGAAACTGTTCTGCTGATGGATCTTGTCAATGTCTCAAATTCAGTGCCAAACATGTTGCCCTGGTAGCTGCTAAATTCCAATAACTCATTGGCTAAGATATTCTTGGTCATCTCCTCAGTGGAGATGAAGTGATAATCCTTCCCATTTTCTTCACTCTTCTTTGGAGTTTGAGGGGTATACAGAGCTGGGTATAAAAAATTCTCTGGATTTTTGTTGAGCAGGGCATTCTTGATGTGGCTGTGGCCTACTCCATTGGCTCCTTTCAGCACCAGGGTCTTCCTCTTGAATGTAGGTAGCTGAATGACTTCTTCATAGGAAACCACTTCCAACTCGGTGAAAATTGAGCTGTGCTTCACCAAGTACTTATCTTTGTACTTCTTCTTCTTCCTCCTAAAGGGGCTGTGGCTTGGGGACTTGGCCTGAGTGGTGGACTAGGCCACACTTGACACTCTCCACTGTTTTAGTTTCAGAGATGGGATCAAGCCTGCGGCCTCCCTGGCAGAACCTTCTACCCTGCCCTGCCACCAATTACTGTCATCCTTGTTGATAATATGGATGATGTCTCCCAGGGAGAACTTTCAGTCCTGCTTCCTTGCAGGGGATCAGAGGATCGTTTGGGGAATCATAATCAAACTGGGCCCTCATAAACATCTGGAGAGCAGGGAGATGGCTCTGCTGGTTTGGAATCACTTTTAGCAAGATTGTTCCTTTGGTTTCTTTCATCACCTTCTGCAAAAGATCAACAGAGTGGTTGGTCACGCTCATGCCACTGATTTCCAAGATCTCATTCATCTCCAATGTGAAGGGAGCCTTGTCTGTGAATCATTCCACCATGGAAAATTCTGTCCACCATGCAAGACTGTTTCTCATCCAGCTTCAGAGTAATTCCCATGGGCTCCTCAGTGACTTTCTCACACTGAATGAAGTGGACTTTCCATGGCTCACAGTGGCTGTCTTGGCCAGGTCCAGGACTAGCCGGTGCAGTAGACCCGTTGGTGTATATGTCATAAGTCACAGCATTTGAGGGAACAGAAGCAGCCTCGGGCTTAGTGCGGTTCTGCAGCAAATGCTCCAGGTAGAGGTCAGACAAGGCCATCCGCATGCTGCTTACACTCTCCCTCCAGCTCAACTTGAGCATCATTTCAGGCCAAAAGTGAGCCTACCTGGAGCTTGGCACCACTGGAGATACAGCCAGGAACTGACTGACTGACTGACTGACTGATTGACTGACTGACTGATCAGCCACCACTACTGTTGCCACTACCACCACCAGGAGCTCAGAGGTCCCGAAGGGAGACCGAGATGAGCCGGGGAGGGAGATAGAGGAACACTGAGGGGAGGAGAGAGGGAAAGAGAGAAAGAGAAAGACACACACACATAGAGAGACAGAGAGACTCTGGGTTGAATTTTTCTACAGACTAAGGGGTAACGAGTTATTCTTTCCTTAGGGGTAAACGTTCCATAGGGACACTGGAGAACTCTAATGTGGTAAAATCATGTGGTACTTCAGATAAGATTGAGTTTGGGTAATTTTCTATTCTATAAATGTCTAACTACCCTGTTTTAATGTATAATTTCTGAATTTATACATGCTTGCAGATAAATTTTAAAAATATTTTGTTTTCTGTATTTTTTAGCATCAGGGAATAGAAAAGAGAAAAGGGAAGGAATGTGGGGCCTACAACTCAGCAGCAGGACACATTGGTTGTGGCAGAAAGAAGGCTGCAATGAAAAGGGACTTGGGGTGCCACAGACAATTCTGAGACTCTGTGAGTCTGAAAAGTGTCTGCCCTGAGAAGTTTCCCTGATATTCATCATCAGTGAAAAGCCCAGATGTGAATTCTTCACAGAATCACAAAATCTCCAAATTGGATGGGATCTCAGGCCCTTTAGTCAACTCTTGCTGTAGCTAGCAAGTCTGGGCCTAGCTACCAGCTGAGTGAAATAAAGGGGAGAGAGAGAGAGCTTCTAGCTGAAATAAGAAAGAGGGAGAGAGACGGGGATGTATTCCATAGTCTGTTTATTGCAGAACCATTTCATACAGAGCCAAAGATACATGGAAGATACAAGGTTTATATACCCTTAGCAGAATGCAAGAAACCACCCTTGGTCTCAATCTTTCTCTCCCCCAACCCAAAGCCAATCACTCCTTAAGCTCTTTATCCTGGGACCATGTCCAGAGGCACAAACAGGGTGTAACAATCAAGACTTGCAAATTAACTCAGTACTTTCTTTAGATATTCATGAAACCAACAAGAGGATCCACCCAACAAGATTATACTTTCCCTGCATATCTGCCTAATGACCTTTGTAGAACTGGGGAGCTAATGTGGCCAAGGACCCTGAAAGTCTTGGCCTACAACAACTCTCAAGTCATGAGGAATTCCCACTAGCACAGTCCAACAAGGTCATCTAGCTTCTTTTGGACAGCTCCAGCTGTTAGGAAATTTTACCAATTTCCTTCTATAATACCAACCAACTGTTCCTAGTTCTACCCTCAGTGGTCAATGGGAACATATCTAAGTCATTTAGTTTTCTTCCTCTATGGTTCCTAGGTATTCCATTTGGTTGCAGGCTTATTATCAGTTCAATATTTAGATTGTTGTTCTTGAGTTGTTTCAGGCATGTCAGACCCTCTGTGACCCATTTGTGCTTTCCTTGACAAAGATACTGTGGTGGTTTGCTATTTCCTTATCCTGCTCATTTTACAAATGAGGAAGTGAGGCAACAGGGTTAAGTCACTTTCCCAAGATCACTCAACTAGTAAGTGTCTGAGGTCAGATTGGAATTCATATCCTCCTGACTCCAGGGCCAGAATTCTGTCCGCTGAACCACCTAGCTATGGGCCCCTCTCCCAATAATTTTTTCATTCATTTTTCAGTCATGCACCACTCTTTATGACCCTTTTTGGGGGTTGCTTGCCAAATAAACTGGGGTAGTTTCTCATTTCCTCCTCCATGTCAGTTTACTGATAAGAAAACAAACAAATGGGATTAAGTGATTTTTCCAGGGTTATACAGTAAGTGTCTGAGACAAGATTTGAACTCAGGAAGATGAGTCCTCCTGACTCTAGGTCTGGCACTTTATCCACTGTGCCACCTATCTGCCCTCAATTCAGTTTTACCTTCCCTTGTTAAATGCTAACCAAGGCAGGGAACTTGACACTGAGGATATAAAGTTTACAAAAGGCTTCCTGAACTCAATGAGCTTACATTTTGGGGGGCAGTGTTGGTAAACATTTGTAAGCATAGAAGTGAGAGCAAGACAATATTAAAGAGGAAAGAATATTAAAAGTAGGAGGGTCCAGAGAGATATGATGTAGTATGCGCTATTGAATGTGAACTTCGAAGAGAATACAGGATTCTCTGGGATGGAATTGAAGAAGGAAAACATTCCAGGCATGAGGAGTGCTGTGCAAAGGCATTCAGAGAGGAGAGAGAAAAGCGAGTTTAAAGAACAGCTTATAGTCCAGACTAAATCATCTGGGGCATAGTTTATGAGCAGTAGAAATATGAAATGTCTGGAAAGGTAGGATGACAGCAGACTGTGAAGGGCTTCAAAGGATCAAGTGAGCAGTTTGTCTTTCATCCTAGAGACAATGAGGAGCCACAGAAAAAAATAGGGGTAGAGAAAGACTTCACCAGACTTGTGCTTTCTAACAATGATTTTGGCTGCTGTGTGGAGGATTTGTTGATTAGAGGAGAGGTGAGAAATAGAGAAGCAACTTAAAAGCCTATTAACATCAAGGTGAGATGATGCAGGGGGGCTGGCCTAGTTTGATAGCCGTTTGATTAGAGAATTAAAAAAATGAATGGGAGTGATGTTGATAAGGTAGAAGCAGCTAGGTAGTACAATGGATAGAGCATTGCCCTGGACTCAGGAAGATCCAAACTCAAATTCAACCTCAGACATTAACTAGCAGTGTGACCCTGTGCAAGTCATTTAATTTTTTTTGTCTACCTTGATTTTCTAATTTGCAAAATGGGAATAACACTCTTCTACCTCCCAGGGTCCCTGCATAAACAAAATGAGGTGTTTGTAAAATGATTTAGTAAACCTATAAATGTTATTATAGTCAAGATAGTCGACTACTAGTTAATATGGGAGAGCATTAGAAAGAAATGACTGCAAAAATATGAAAGAGTCCAAGATTGCAAACCTTGTGGACTGGATGTATGGTGAGATTTTCAGTAGCAATAGGAATAGGTTTGGGGGAGGGGGAGATTTAGGAGGGAAGATAATAAATTCTGTTTTGGTCATAGATTATAGGATCATATATTAAGAGCTGGGGGTGAAGGAAGTCATCCCTTCATTTTACTCTTCAGAAAATTGACACCCAAAGAATCTTAACTACCTTCCCAGTAAATGGCATAACCAAGAAATGGTGGATCTGGTACTTGAGCCCACTATATCTGCCTGCAAACCCAATTCCCTTTCCACAGCAGCACACTTTCTACATTTTAACTTCCAGATATCCATATAAGTAAGATATTAACTGGATAAAGTCATGAATTGTGTATTTATCAAATTTGCACATGGCACATTGTGAGCAACAAATATCTGGATCCACAAAGATCTTAAAAGGTTAATGTACTGGACTGCATATCTATATAAAATCTTGCACTTGGGTTAAAAAATCATATAAAAATATAAGATGGGAGAGACAGAGTTAGGGATCAGTTTGTTCATTTTTTAAAGAATGTCAGGTTTTTAATGAACTTCAAAGTTAATTTGAGTCACCAGTTCATTACAATAGCCAAGAAAATGTTCATGTGATCTTGAGTTGAAAGGACATCAGTTTCAAGAACAGGAAAGTGACAATGCCAATGAATGAGTAGCTAGGTGGCAAGTAGATAGAGTGCTGTGTGACCCTGGGCACATCACTTAACCCTGTTTGCCTCAGTTTCCTCATGTGTAAAATCAGCTGGAGAAGGAAATGGCAAACCACTCCAGTATCTTTGCCAAGAAAACCGAACTACAGTCTTGAAGACATGGACATGGCTGAAATGACTGAACAATGATAACAAATGCCATTGTGTTCTGTCTTAGTCAGACCTCATTGGAAGTATTGTGTTCATTTCAGCGTATTGTGGTTTAAAAAGGTCATTAATATTCTGGCAAGAATCCACAAAGGGCAATCAGGATGGTAAAGGACCTGACATGTTAAGTTTGAATAAAAAAGACTTGGTGGTAAGAGCAGGGGCATGACAGCTGTCTGAGAATCTGACGAGCTGTCGTAGGGAGGAGGGATTAGACTTCTTTGGTTTGGCCCCATAGGTCATAAGGGAAATGGGTGAAAATTGCAAAGAAGGAAATTTAAGCTTTTCCTAACAATCATTTCTGTCCACAACCTGAATGTGTGTTTCAGGAGATGATGTATTCATTCTTCAGGCATGTCTCCAGAGATTGGACAAGCACTTGCTAGGTAGGGTATACTGGGGATCTTTCCTGAGTGGGTTGAACTACATGGCCACTGAGGTCCCTCCTAACTCTGATCCTTTAGATACAATTTGTCTCACTTACTCTCACTCTTGGTTTCATTCTGTATAAGGAATTTCAATAGTAACTTGAAATTTATTTGAGCAATTAAAATAGCTTCCTTCTTCTGCTCAATGAAGTCTTTCCCTAGTGCCTCAGGGATCCATGCTTCATTGAACAACATTTGCTTGGTCTGTTTATCATAGAAGCACACCTGCACATCATCAATAAAATCGATTATGGTGAAGCTGAAGAGAGAATGTCTTGTACCCACTGCAGTGAAGTGACCCTCCAGCCTATGGTGGCCTGCATGACAAGAAGGAGGAAAAATAAGGAGGTTTCATTATGTCCCCCAAACCCTATGATATCCTCCAACCTATATCCCTTTTACTGTCTGTATCACTAGGAAAACTATTAGAATTACCCCAGGGAAAAGACAAGAGAGCAAAGTGTAACTAGAATCACCAGATACATAGCACTGGGCTGGTACACAGCAAGGTCAGGTTATATGTTAACAGATTGATTCAGAAGTGTTTCCTTGATGCAATGAGTACTTTTCTAGCCTCAGTCTATTTTATCAAGGAGTAGATTGGCCTTTGTAAACAACAGAGGTGTTAGTGCACACAGAATGGTAACCTGGATTATATATGGGAGTGTTGAAGGAGCAGGCATAGCTAATGCATTGATAGAGTACAGTGGCATTTTCACCCATTCTGGTATCAGCCATTGCATTTTAGGATGAGAAACAATGTTGGTGTACGAGAGACTGGTCCATTGTCATTCTGAAGCTATGGACTGATGCAGTCTGAGGAGACAAATGGAAAGAGTCAGGGAGGACTTTCAGAGCAGTTAGTTAACATACCTTGCAGTGTTTTGGATTCTTCAGACATTTTTTCCACATGAATATTGTCTTGTGCTTGGCTCAATTTGTTTTTATCTGAAAAGGAAAACAAGGGAATGTCTTATCAGTGATACCTCCATATATTTCATAAGGTTGTAACTGTTTCTCTAAATACCTAGAGGTCTAAGTATGTGTAGCACATAAGGGAGAAAGCTACCATGATTCTCTTTTCATGCTCACAAAAGTATTGTCTGGCATATAGTAAGCAATAAATAAACCACAAAGTTGATACATTGTAAGGGATCTGGAGTTGGAGAACTCAGCCTAGAGTTTTGGCTCCATTATTTACTATATTTTATTTTTTACTATATTATTTATTACTACATTAGTATAAATATATATATCTATATACATATATATACATATATATATGGCCCTAGGCAAGTTATTCAATACTCTGGACTTCACTTTCTCAAATTTAAATAAATCAGTTTTGTAATAAAAGTGAACAGGCCGAAAGTAACCTGTGAAACTCCAGAGTTTAGCTTGACCCAGATTAAAATGTAATTGAGAAATGTTTAATACTGTAAATAAAAATGAAATACAACATACTTAATGTTAATTTGTGGTTTTCTAGGTCAATATATGGCACTCAGGGATCCATTGGTATTTGAGTTTGCTAAACTTGGGTCGCTAACATTCTTCCTACTACAAGTCCTATGGATCCACGACTTGATATGTGCTAGGACTCTTTTTAGCTCAAAGTCCTACAGGGCATGTTCAAAGTTTTTTTTTTAAACCGATTCTTTGGAATCTCTGAGGATAAAGATCCCCAGTGGCTTTCATAATCTTAGTCAGCACTAAATAAATCTAACTGCAAAATAGGTGAATAGAATTTTAGAAAAGTTAGATATCTCAAACCTCTGTAGAAAATTCAATGGGTATAGAATGGAAAATACCTTATTCTTAGCAATACATGGCACTACAGAAAAACTGACCGTGTATTAGAACATAAAAAGCATAAAAACATAAAAACCCAATACAGAAAAGCAAAAATATTAAATGCATCCTTTTCGAATCATGATGCAATAAAAATTGCATGTAAAAAAGGGCCATGGAAAGATAGACTAAAATTAATTGGAAACTAAATAATCCAATCCTAAAGAATGATTGGGTCAAACAACAAATCATTACTTCATCCAAGACAATGACAGTAATGAGACAATGTACCAAAACATATGAGATGCAGTCAAAGCAGATATTAGGGGAAATTTTACATCTCTAAATGCTTACATGAATAAAATATAAAAAGAGGAGACCAATGAATTGGACATAAAGCTGGAAAAGCTAGAAAAAGAACAAAGGAAAAATCCCCAATTAAATGACAAATTAGACATTCTAAAAACCAAAGGAGAGATTAATAAAACTGAAATCAAGAAAACTATTGAACTAATAAATAAAATTAAAAGCTTGTTTTGTGGGAAAAAAAACAAAATAAAATAGATAAACCTTTAGCTAATTTGATTTTTAAAAAAGAAATATGAAAACTAAATTACCATTATCAAAAGTGAAAGGGATGAATTCACCATCAATTAAGAGAAAAATAAAAAAAAATAATTCAGAGCTATTCTGCCCAATTGTATGCCAATAAATTTGACAGTCTTAGTGAAGATGAATATTTACAAAAAATAAATTACTCAGATTAACAGAAGAGAAAATAAAATACTTAAGCAACTCTACTCCAGAAAAAGAAATTGAACAAGCTATCAATTAACTCCCTAAGAAAAAATTTCCAGGAGCAGATGGATTTACAAGTGAATTCTATCAAATATTTAAAGAACAATTAATTCTAATATTATATAAACTATTTAGGAAAATATGCAAAGAAAGAGCCCTACCAAAATAATTATATTTTACAAATATGGTACTGACACCTAAATTGGGAAAAGCCAAAACAGGAAGAGGAAATTATAGTCCAATTTCCTTAATGAATATAGATGAAAATTTTTAAATAAAATATTAACAAAGAGATTACAGCAACTTATCACAAGAATAATAAACTAACACCAGGCTGGATTTGTACCAGGAATACAGAGCTGCTTCAATATTATGAAAACTATTAGCATAATTGACCATATCAACAACAAAATTAACAGAAATTATATTATCTCAATAGTTGTAGAAAAAGCTTTTGACAAAATACAACACCCATTTCTATTTAAAAAACACTAGAGAGCATAGGAATAAATGAAGTATTCCTTAAAACCCTAAGTAGCATCTATCTAAAATGATCAACAAACATTATATGTTGTGAGAATAAGCTAGAAGCATTTCTAATAAGACCTAAATTAATTAAGAGAATGCTATATAGTATGCTTGAACTTCAGAAGTGTATTTGACAGTTTTTCATAACATCTTTGGGGATAAAATAGAGAGATGTCTACTACTGGATCCAGATATGGTTAAGTGATTTAACCCAAAGTGTATCTTAAATCATTTAGTGTCAATTAGGAGTAAGTGTTTGGGTACACTGTTCCAAGATTTTGTCCATGGCAATATTCTGTCCAAAATTTTAATCACTATTTTGTACAAAGTTGCAGATGGCATTCTTTTAAAATATCAAGATAATATGACCCTGAATGAGATCTTGAATCCAATATGATATAAATAGGCTATGATAGGAGGTAAAATTAAATCAGATGAAATTTAATAAAATTTAATGAAATTTAATAAAAATATGCTCTTGTGAAATGGGGGTGAGCGGTAAATATTGGGATAACTGAGTTTATGACAGTGTTCCTCTGGCCTGCAATATTATTGCTGAGTTAAAGTGCACTATGGCTATTTCTAGGTTCTTTAGTTGACTTCTGTTCCCTAGGGGTTCACAGAGTTATGGTAGCTAGGTAAGAAAAGGGCAGCCTCCAAACTCTTTATATGGTGCCAGAAGTTTTGAAAGGCCTTGGCCACATTCCAGGGCTATTTAGTAGATTAGCCAGTTGCCTACCATTTCTCTTTATTTGGCATCTGAATGTTTGAGGGTGGGCTGAGTCTTATAGCCATCAAGGAGGACCCCAGTCATGGTAATAATGATGGATCCCAGAGCCAAGCATGGCAGACACAGAAAACCCAGGATTGTTTCTATTTCCTAGGAATCGTCCCTCTCTCTGTCTCCTACACACTTCTGCTTATCATGCATCTAGTTCCTTGCCAGTCACCTCCACAATCCAAAAACCAATATGAATGTACCTCACTTTTCACTAACTCTAAAGCAGTACGCAATCTTGACCTTAGATGAGATTACCACTTGCTTCTCCCTGGCTCAAGAGAAACACTTCCTTTCTGGCCTGCCTTAATTAATTATTTGAGACACCTTAGAGTCAAAAGTGATTTTTTAAAAAGGAACGATAATAAAATGGGGAAGGGGGAAGGGAATCAGCATTGAGAGAGCACCTACTATGCGACAGGCACTGTGGGAAGCACTTTTTACAAATATTATCTCACTCGATTCTCACAGGAACTCTGTGAGGTAGATGCTATCATTATGCCCATTTGACAGTTAAGAAAACTGAGGCAAACCAAAGTTAAAGGACTTGCCTAGGGTCATGCAACTAATACGTTTCTGAGTCCAGATTTGAACTCAGGTCTTCTTCACTCTACACCCAGCCATCTATAAACTGCACCACTAGTTGCTTCTGCATGAAATTTAAAAAAAATAAAATAAAACCGGTAGAGATCTGAGATTCCAGTCATCAACCCTTGGTATTCCTGCCCTCTAGACTATCCTTAAAGGTCACCAATCCGTATCGCCTTAGTTTTTCTCCTTCTTTGTCATTAAAGTTGCTCCCAAATCTGGATTTGTTACTTGCTCCCTGTACATTCCAGGAAGCTCACTTTTTTCCTGAAAGATTTTTTTTCTAATTTAAAAGTTTTGGATTTTGTTTTTCTTTGTCCATTCATATGACAACATCTTCTTTTTTTCTGTTATGTCTTCCCTCTGACCAGCACCATGTGCAGTGGCTCTCCATTCTTAGACACCAATCACAGTTTCTCAGTCCTTGTCCTTCATCCCCTTAGATTTACCTGCCTGGAGTTCACTCAGTGCAAACACACCTAGCACAAACAGATGATATGTGAATGATTCTCTTCCTCTCCTTCCTTTATTCCCCATTTCTATGTTTTAGAAAACTTCTCTGTCTCTGCCAGAGTTAAGAGAAGCAGTGACCAGGTATGAAATGAGGTCCCTATACATACAACATTTCCCTATTCTTCATCCACTCTCAGATGGGTATTGGTGCTTCTAAAATGCTGCCCTCCCATCAGTGCAAACTGGGGCGTTTGTCACTAGGCAGAGCCTATCTCAGTATGGTGTGTAGAAGAGTTGATGGGAAATAGAACCTGTGGTTAGGGCAGGAAACCTTAGAGGACAATCCCTGTCAGGTGTTGTTCCACAGAATGGGGACTGGCAGAGTGCCATCAATTTTTGTAAAGGTCAATTAAATTCATATGAAGAAGCCAAATGTACCTTGGGGAATGCTACAGCCCACTGAGGAAAACATTCCCATTCCTTAGGGAACCCTCGGTTTAATGAATGAACGAAAATCATTTATTAAGGGCTTACTATGTGCAGAGCACCATTCTATTCACTGTGGATACAAGTTGAAAAATAGGACAAAATAATAACATTCTAATTAGAGAAATAATACACAGGAGCTGTCATCTGGAAGTCAGATGGCAAGATCCCAAGAATGCAATGGTAAAGCAAAAGGTAATGCGTTTTCTTTAGTATCATTTACATTGGTAAAAATCACAAATAATTTTGATGTTGAACACCAGACAGTGCTAAGGGCCTTGGTGATTAGACCTTTCTTTTCTCAGTGTTCTGTGTCTATGACAGTTGAGGGGCAGGGGGCATAAGGTAGAACCTTCAGAGATGCTTGACTGCTCACCACCCCACACTCCACAATGGGAGACATTTGTGGGGACCAGCCTATTAGCAGAGTTAGTGGTCTTGGGAACATAGTTATTCTCAGGGTTCTTGGTCTTTCTTGGCCATCAGCGGAGGAGCTGCTATTCCACCCCTCAAGAGGACCCTTACTTTCAAAGCATAGACACCTTTAGAATTAAATACATGTCCAACCACTTGTGCCAACAATGGGCAGTGGTTCACTGATGCAAGCGCTGATGCTATAGAAGTTGCACCCTGAGTCATCAGAGAGGATGGTGGCAAATTAGTTTTGTTTATCCTCCCTGGAGGTTCTCTGGCTACATTTGATTTATCTCAGTCCAATTCAACAAACTTTAAGCATCTACTCTGTACAGGGCACAGTAGGCTCATAGATGTAAGCACAATAATAACTGGAAGAATCTCTCTTGTCAATGGTTACTATCTCTATGATATCAAACCCTTCACTAACTGGGTTATTCCCTGGGACTTGAAATTGAATCTCACATGAAATATCTACATCCTAACATCTCACTATCTGAGGACCAGGCCTTCTGTTAGAGCAATATTATAGCTCATCCTGGTGTGTGAATCTTAGTGAATGCTGGGGCCTTTGGCTGCTGGTCCTAGAGAGGCTCGTCTCCTATTTGTCCCTGGGTTTTGGCTGCTACCTCCATGCCAGTGATCACCCTAACTATATATCCACCTCAACCTCTCCCTACAGTGCAGCTCCTATATTTCTGTCTATGGATATCTCTACTTGTAAACATCAGATGCTCTACTCATTTCGATCAGTCAGCAACCAACCAGTAAATACTTAACTACACATTTACCCTAGACTATTTACCTCTGGATTAAGCACCAATGATACAAAGGAAGTCAAAATAATTCCCATACTCCAGGAGGTTATCTTCTCGTGTGGAAACAATCTATGTAGACTAAAACATATGAGCTAAATACAGAGTCAGTGTAAGGTTATTGTTGTTTGTCCTTTGTTCTCAAGGGGAACTTGACATCACCAATTGCATTTAAGTGAGGTAAAACTTCACAAAGCCCTCATTAGAGTGGATAGTGTTAGTAACTGAGGGACCTGGACAGTCTTTGTTGAAGATTTTTTAAGGCACTCAGGGATTCTAAGAGTCAGAAGTTGGGAAGGATGGAAGACGGACTATCACATGCAAATATCAACAATGAGGCCAGCCTGGCTGGGTAATAGGATGTCTGGAATGTGTAGAATGTAAAAAGTTTGGAAAGGAAGGTTGAGGAATGGGTTATGATAAATTTTTAATGATAAAGTACTTATATTTTCCTGTGAATTTCCTGCAGTTTATTGACTAGAGAGTTGATATGGTCAGGCCTATAGGCAAACACTTGGGGAGCAAGATATAGGAGGGGTCAGAGTAGGGAGAGACTTTAGGCAGTGAAATCAATTAGGATTCTATTGAAATGGTTCAGACAAGAGGTAATGAAGGTCTGAACTAGAGTGCGGGCTACATAATGAAGAGATGGATTGAATTGAAAGATGTTGCAGAGGAAGAAACTACAATATTTAACCAACAATCTGATGTATTTTGTGTAAGAGAGAGAAATAAGTGATGGCCCAGGTTAAGATCCTGGATGACAGGAAGAATGTTGGTGCTCTCAAGAGTAATAGTGAAATTTGGAAGGGGGTATGTTTATGGAAAAGGTAATCAGTTCAGTTTTAGACATATTGAATTTGAGATGACAATAGGATTCCAATAGGATATTGAGGATGAGCAACTGATGCACAGGAGAGAAAATGCATGGAAAAATAGATTTGAGGATCATTTATATAGTGACACTAACTGAACACATAGAAGTTAGTGATAAAAGAGGGGCTCAAACAAGGACTTTAAAGTTATTCCATTATGGGGTGTGATGTGGATCAAAATACAGCAAAACTGAGAAGAAACAGTAGCATACGAGGTAAGAGGAGAACCAGCAAAGAGTAGAGTCACAGAAAACTAGAGAGAAGAGTCTCAAGGAAAAGAAGTTGATCCACATTTTCAAAGTCAGCAGAGAGGTCAAGAAGATGTCTGAGTGAACAGAAGAGAACAGAAAGATGAGTGAATTGAATGTCAGAGGAGCTGTGTTTAAATCCCTGGGGATTTGGATGTTTCCCTGCATATTTACTTCCTATATGACCCCAGACAAGCCACTTAACATTACTGGGTCTTATTTCCATAGTTTGTCAAATAGAAGGATTGGACTAGATGGCCACTGAAAGCTCTTCCAGCTCTAGACCTCTGGTCTTTTTGTTGTTGTTGAGTCATTTGAGTCATAACCGACTCTCCATGACCCTATTGGAGGGTTTTCTTTGCAAAGACACTGGAGCAGTTTGCCATTTCCTTCTCCAGTTCAATTTATAGATGAGGAACTTAGGCAAATAGGATTAAGTGACTAGACAGCTAGTAAGAGTCTGATGCCAGATTGAAACCAGGAAGATCAGTCATTCTGACACTCTTTCCATTGCATTTGCTCCTCTCCTGTAGTCCTATGAATTCATTATCTTTATAAGAAAATCTGTATCTTCTCCTACCTTCTCTAGTCTTATAGCTGGAGTCACCAACCTTCCAGCATCATAAAACAGGAGGAGGCTTGGAATCCTTCCTTTCTACCTCCTCGATTATCTAGTCAGCCACCAAAGTCAGTGGATTTGCCTTCTCTGATATCTTTCTGTCTGATCACCCTTCCACCTGAATTCCAAGTGTCCTTCAACTCCTCATCTAATCTCACTTACTTGTTATAACAGCTTCCCAATGGGCTTCACTTCCTTTGTCACCTCTCCCACCTTTCCCTAAATAAGCATTGCCATATAATCTTCCTCATATCCCATCTTGTGCAAGTCATTCCTTTACAAAAGCTGTGGGGAGCTACCCATTAAAATTCCTAACTCAAGAATTAAAGGACTTTTGCAGTGCGCCTTCAACCTATATTTCTACTCTTTTTACTTTCTGTTCCCCTATATATACATTCTAGGAATAACAAGAGTTTTTTTCCATATTTTGCTCTCATGCTGCCTTCTCCTGTTTCTGAATCTTGGCTAATGCTGCCCTCATTTTATGGAATGGACTCCTTTATTCCTCCAATTGTCATCTGTTGAATGTCTTTCTTTATTGGTTGAAATTCATGTGCCATCCATGTTACCTTCTCCTAGTATTGACTGAGTAAAAGTGATCTCTCCCTCATCAGATTTCTCATAGCACTTTCCCCAGATCTTTTGAACTTTCTCATTTTCCTTCAGAATAGACTTATTTCTTTGCACATCTTCCCCCTGTCCCCAGTAGGAATCAAGTGATTAGCAAGTAACTCTGGAACAACCTTAGGGTCTTCTATAAATTCCCTTTATCAATTCCTCTTTCTCCTTGGAGTTCCTCTATGTATTCCCTGCTCACAGTCTGAGGTCTACTTCTCTTCCTAACTACTTGACATATGGTTTGTTCACTTCCACAATGGTGGCCAACAATTGGTTCCTCACCAAAGGGCTTCTCTGTGATGGAATTTCCAATTCCTGGACTGCCTTTTCAGTGTGAGAGGGGGGTAGAGCTCCAGATACCACAGAAACCAAGAGGTTAGAATTGGAAGGGGAGGCTGTATGCCTAAATAGCAGATTGTGAAGTAAAGAATCATAGGAGAAGCATGATAGAATGAAATAATTTCTTAGTGGAGCAGGGGATGAAAGATTTTCCTGTAAACTCTCTCCCTCTCAACCACCTTTTCTTCTACTTCTCCAGGATCCATCATGTATGAACACATCACCCTCCCCTATGTCTACATAAGTTTGTGGTCTGATGTAATGGAATTTCTGTCTGGAGAAATCTGGGCACATTTAGCACTATGTATACAAGGTTTCTAACCCCCAACCTCAGTATGTGGACAATCATACCTGAAGCCTATGCCCATGAGACTGATTAATTATTTCCTGACCATATGCTGTGCTACCAGAAATACACTAAAGGCTTTAGGAGATATGAGAAAAAAATCCTGTTTGGTCAGTCTCTGCTTTTGATGTAATCTTAATTAATCACCGAGCATTTATTAAATGCTTACTATATGTCAGAAACTTTGCTAAGTTGGAGAAACAAAAAAAAATATACTCCCTGCTTTCAAAGGGCTTACATTGTAATCAAGGAGGAAATGTGCAGAGATAAATGGAAAATAATAACTAGCACTTATATTTGCTTTATGATGTCCAAAGTGTTTCACTAATATTTCATTTGATCTCCACAACAAACCTGTTATGTAGGTGCTATCATTATCCTCACTTTACAGATGAGGAAACTGAAGGAAAAAAAGGTTATGTGACTTGGTCAGGTCACAAAGCTTCTGAGGTGAAATTTTAATTCAGGTCTTCCATATTGACTGTCCCACCTACAAAGCAGAAACTTTGCCAGTTTTGCCAAGACGTGATAAATTTAAAATGGAAGATGCTCATATTTAGTTCCTTTTTGTTATTGTTGCTTTAAAACATATGTAGTTGTTGTCTCTGAGTATATTGTATTCCTGGATTTGCCTCCTTCATTTGGCATCAGTTGAGATAGGCCTGTCAGACTTGAGAAGACCAAATGGACCAATTTTCAAAGAAGGCAAAGATGAATTCATCAAACTATAGACTTGATGACTTCAGCTCTTAACAAAATTCTACAAAGTACTACTCAAATGTCTTAGTTCTATTAATGCTTAAAACTACCCCAAGATTTTTGTGATATCTTGTATTATTAAAGCATAACATGTGGAGACACTTCTACCTCACAGGGTGGATCCCTCAACAAAGCTACCTAAAGTTAAAGACCTTCTGTGCATTCATTTCCACTCAAAGTGATAGTTTGTGAACCCCCACTAATGGGTTTACATTTACTAATCAGTCAAAAGATATATGCAGTTCAAAATTAAGGCATTTAATGAGAGCATGTCATAAGAAAAGTAGCGAGAAAATGTGTTCACCCTAAAATTGAAGAACATTTTACATACACATATGCATAAAAATAACCAACAATGGAGAGAATACACATAGAAAGCAAGTATAAAGACATGCAAAGAGAATATGCATATAAGAGCATATATGTAAGTAACATGAATGGTGAAGCACATTCATGAAGAAATGAATTGTTCCTCTAACGATACAAAGTCATTCATATCTCCTAATGATATCATGTTGCTTCCCCTGGGCCTGGTCCCTTATAGTACTGAGTGGCATGCATTGTCTGCTGTTCTTGTCACCCCTCCCAATGAATAATCTTTGGTAAACACTAGTTTTTATTGGTCTTATGTAGCTGTTGTTCCTGCTCCACTTGTCTTTTGGTCATGGCCAGTTGCTGCTCCCTGAAGTTCCACCAGACATGATATGGTGATGCCCTTCTCTGTCTCCAGCTTCTGGCTTTAGATGGAGACCATAGGTAGACTGCTACCTCTTCCTCATAAGAGGATAAATACACTCTGCCATTTCACTTTCAAATACTCAAGTATTTCTTAAGAGCCAGAAGCATTTTCACAAAAGTTATATTAAAGAGTCAAAAATCAATTTACCAGTCAATCATGGAAATTTGTTAAGCACTAACTAGAATGTGCAGCAGGAACACTAAGTTCTGGGGATATCAAGAAAGAATGAAGACAGTCTTTTCCTTCAAGAAATAGCAGTTCATTAGATCACTGATAAAGGGGCACCTTATTAATGGACAAGTTAACATGGACAGACTTCTAGAAGCAACCACAATTTTAAATCAAATACTTCTGTAGAGCAGGCACTTAATCTCCCCACTTCAGACCAAGGGTTTTCTAAATTTAGTGGGAGGGCAGCTGGCCAATAAGGGTCCAGTAAAGAGGAAGCACTTTGTGTTCTGCCTGGGGCCACATGGAGGATTAGTGATCTGCTTTCATGGCATGCATAATGGAGGAATCTTTCCTGAATTCAGAGCAAACCTAGGCATTCTATGACTTTCCTGTTGGCTTACTGCATAGGAATAAAGTCTTTTAACTGACTACTGAACTGGTTAGAGTAGAATAAATGAGGTTAGATTAGATAAACTCTACTTTCCTAGTGATAATTGAGGGAAGAACTGCTATGGGCTGTTTGATGGGGAACAAAATGAATGGCAACTTGTCCATGGTGGTATTTGAGACCATCACCCCAACTCTTCAGAGATGCCCCTCCAACCCCGATGGGAACATTCCCTACCTACCATATGAGGTCCCAACCTTCCAGTGTAGGGAGCTTCAAGAACTGAACAAAAATATTAACATAAACCTTAAGATTTTATCTTTCTTATTAGATTGAAATGTCCTCAAAGGCATGGTTTCTCTTCCTCATCAACCCTGGGATTTTCTTAGGTAAATGTGTTTCTACTAACATTCTGTAATGCCATTAATGTTACTAAAACTATATTGGTTCCTCGCCTCTCTTAGGGTTTTCTGCTCTTCCTACAGACCTCATTTCTACTTCAACTCCTGCCATGAGGATGCTAATTGTTCCCAGTAGCAAGATATTCCCATTAGAAATGACAGGAGGAGAGAATCTTGGTCTGTGCCATTACCCAATAAGGTTAGGGTGATGTATCAGGAGCCCTTGAGAATAAAGGAACCACATTTCCCCTGTAGACAGTATTTGGACTTCAAGGTTTGAGGATAAGCACTTTCTTCAACTAGAATGCTGATATGTAGACCAAGAAATTGCCTACAGAATAGAAATAGAAGGAAAGGAGCTTACTCAATCACATTCTAGGTATCAATGCTTAGTGTGGTTTGTAAGTCAAGGAGGACCAGGGTAGGGAGGAGGAAAGAAAACTGAGATAATGGCCCTCTAGATCTGATTAGAGAGAATCCACCCTTCCCCACAGATATTCTTAGACCAGACAGAGGAGGGAAAACGTACTCAGAAGATATACACATAGAGACAGACAAACAAGGATGTAACCTGAAGCACTGGGGAAGGGCTGGGAATAATTTGGAAGTGAACTTGAGTATATTGAGATAGAAAAATCTTTCAGAATAAAGTGAACTGCTGATGTACTGAATGGGGTAAGGAGAAACTTTCAATAGAATGGAGAAAGAAAAAAAGGAGGCAGATAGATGACCAATACTGCAGGATCTAGAGGAAAGAATTTCATCTGGATCTTCCCTTCACCCTTAAGGCCAATGCACATGGGTTTGCATTTTGGTTTTCTTGATGAAATTTGCCCACTTCCCTGACTGTTGAGTTCATCATTCCCTTTTTATCCTCATCTATATCCTGTGATTAATCCAGACAAGTCATAAAGGAGATTTTTTCCTTTGGGCTTTGGTCCCTTATGAGGCGCTATCCAATGTGATCCTTCCAATATCAAAACCAGATTTGGAAAGCAAAATTTCTAAAAGGGAGAAAAATTGTCAGAAGAACCATAAAGATGCAATGATGATAGAAAATAACTCAAATTTTATATATGCTGAAATAACTGACTTTTAAGATATGATATACTAAGAAATTCAAGGAGGACAGGTCTTCCAAAAGAAAACAAAAAATCAAGCAACTACAATTATAATGTAGAAAAATATAACAAAATTGTCTAGTACTTTTTGATACCAGCAACAACACAGAGATAGAGAAAATTCAAAACACTCTTCCAACTCCAAGATACATGGTGGTTGAATTTAAAAGTTTCAATGACACTTTTTGCAAATGGCAGGGAGAAAGATGTTCAGATAGAAAAGAAAGGTGATATGAAGAACATGGGATAATTTTATATTCCAAAGGGAATGGAATAGTGCATTGCATAAACAAACAAAAACACAGGAGTTGATTATTTGGCTTAAAAACGCTTAAGTAATGGTAACACAAGACAGAATATGAACATTTATGAAGACAGAATTACATAATTTGAAAAATTATATATAATTATGAGACATAGATTTATTGTCTACCAAAAGCATTTACAGAGAACACAGATTTTTAATCTCATATCTTCTATATGAATCTGGACAACTCACTTAACTCACTTAACTTAATTTTTCCATTTTTAAAAAGAGGGGATTGGACTAAATTCATTTCTAATTCTTCCTGGCTCATGGACTTAGAGCTTGGAAGGGACCTCAGAGGCCATCTAGGCCAACTGCCTCATCTTACTGCAAAGGAAACTGAGACCCAGAGAAGTAAAACTACTTCTCCAATGTCCCACAGGATTTTGATGAGTCAGGTGTTTTTACTTCAAGCACAGCATCCTATGCATTCCACCATATACATATCCACCATATCCACTCCAACATATAGTCCTGTGATAATATTTGTTATATTTAATCATTGAATAAAATGGAACCCATGTAGTTAGGTCTCAAGGCATCAATGGTTCATAGATGGGGAACCATGATCTAAGGCAATAACAGCTAAGCACCAGTTCTATCTGACTGATCCTCCCAAGTAGGTGACTCAATATAAGCTTGGAGGCAGATCATGTACCATTTGAACAGGACTAACCTTGATAATTTCAGAAAGATTCAGAATTGGGTCACCTAACCCACTTCTCTTGAAGAATTCTTTGGGCCAAAGAAACTCATGAATCCCTGTCTAAAACATTCTGGAGAGATAAGATCTTCACCAGTAGGATGAAGATTGTTGATACAATTGCAGATCTTTACAAGTATTGAACTTTTAGGAAGAGTATGCACTTAATCTTGTATAAGTCTGATGCTTATCAACACTTGTAGTGGCCTGGACATCTCCTGACCTAAAAGACTCTCAGAATTTCAGAGTGGAAAAGATCTCAGAGACTACTCCATACTTGAAAAAGAAGTCCCTCTAAAACATTCCCAATAATTGTTCATCTAGCTTAATCTGGATTATTAACATTTTTGTCATGACTTTTTGAAATCTCAACAGTCAATCAACCTATAAATCAAGTCATGGTTTGTGTAAATCATGTAAGGTGTAAATGCTCACACTTTTGAAAACTGAATAATCTATGGAGCACATACAAGCTGAGTTCAGCATACCCTGAATGTAAGGGTTTGTGTTTGGGTTGAAAAAATCAACATAAGAGCCTCGACTAGACAAAAATACCTTAAGAAAGAGGTCTGGCATTCAGTGGACTATACACTATACGATTCAACAGTGAGACATATTAGCAAATCCAAGGTCATTCTAGGATGAAGTTTTAAAAATATATAAATCCACAAATGATCAGACCACATGTAGAATATCATATTCAGTTCTGGTTTCCCTACTAATACAACATGCACAAAAAAGGACAGACAAGATGGTTGGAGGAGTGAACACTATGCCATATGAGTAACTATTATAGAAAATGGAAATATTGGAGTTATGAGGGGCACGTGTAAATTATGTTCATGTATGGGAAAGACTTTCATGTCAAAGACAAATTAAACTTGCTTTCCATTTACTCCAGTAAAAATATTTAAAAAAACATTAAAATTAATGAGTGTAAGTTGGAGAGAGACCAATTCAGGTGGTAGGTAGGAAGGGCTTCCTAACTGTTATTAGAGCTGCTCTGAATTTGAGTAGAATGCCTGGGGAGGCAGTAGCTTACTCTTCCAGAGGTCTTCACAAAGTTACTGGAAGAGCACTTGCCAATGATGGTGGTAATTACTGTTCACAGAATCACAGAATCACAATTTTGGAAGGACCCTTAGGGGCAAATCCAATCTATACTTGAAAGGGAATCTTGACTACAACATGTCCAACAAGTGGTCTGATATCATCCAGAGCAGACCTTTAAGGTCCTTTTCAAGAATTCTTTAGATTCTTAGGTTTCCATAATGGGTCTCTGGAGAGAAGTTTTCAGGCTCAGTTCCCAGAAGGTACTCAGTGGAATGAGAGGGGAAGAATATGAAGACTAAAGATTACATTTTTTTTAAATAGTATTTTATTTTTTCACAAGTACATGTCAAGACAACTTTAAGGATTCATTTTTACAAGATTATGAATTCCAAATTCTTCTCCCTCCCTCCTCTCCATTCTTCCTAAAATAGTGGGCAATTTGATATATATTATAAATGTGCTATCATGTAAAACATATTTCTATGTTATTCACAGTTGTCAAAGAAGAAACAGATCAAAAGGGAAACAACTCTGAAAAAGAATAACGCAAGCAAAAAAAGGGTATTCCCATCTGCATTCAGAGTCAATCAGTTCTTTATCTGGATATGGATAGTATTTTTCCTCATGAGTCCTTTGTACTTGTCTTGGATCATTGTGTTCCTAAGAAAAGCTGAATCACTCATAGTTGATCATCACACAGTATTGCTGATACTGTGTACAATGTTTTCCAACATCTGCTCATTTCACTTTGCATCAGTTTGTACAAATCTTTCCAGGTTCTTCAGAAATCTGCCTGCTCATCATTTCTTATTGTACAATAGTATCCCGTTACATTCTTATACCACAGCATCTTTGGCCATTTTCCTATCAATGGGAAATGATAGGTTCCAACATGTTGCCATCACACAAAGGGATGCTCTAAATATTTTTGTACATGTAGATCCCTTTCCCTTTTTGTGATCTCATTGGGATACAGAACAAGTAGTGGTATTGCTGGATTAAAAGATATACACGATTTGGTTGCACTGTGGGAATAGTTCTAAATTGTTCTCCAGAATGGTTGGATCAGTTCACAACTCCACCAACAGTGCATTAGTGTTCCAATTTTCCCACATCTTTTCTAACACTTAATACTAACCTTTTGGTCATATTAGTCAGTCTAATAGGTATGAAGTAGTACATCAGAGTATTTTAATTTACATTTCTCTAATCAAAAGTGATTTAGAGAACTTTTTCATATGCCTATACATAGCTTTGATTTCTTCATCTGAAAACTGCCTGTTTATGTCCTTTGACCATTTAAAGATTACATATTGCAGCAAGTGGATGTTCCTAGTTGTTCAAGCATTCAAATGTGAATATTCACTCCTAACAGAAAACATATTCATTCATGTTCAAAAAGGGAAGGAAAATACTCGGTGTGATAAGGAGAAGGAATAATAAACCTTAATCCAAATGCACCTTCCCTTTCAATGCTACAAAGCAACACTTCTCTACTGCTGGTAAGAGTTGCCAACAGGACTCCAGTTTTTTTAAAAGCATTCTTCACTGATCTGTTTCCAGACATCCAGGTCTCCCTGTTTTTTCTACACAAGTAGTCCTTGACCAAAATTCCTGAATCTCCAGAATTCCCAGGAACAGAGTGAGAGAGTGGAAGAACTCAGGACTTCCTTTTCCTAACTGGTTTCATGCTTCATAAAGGAGGAAGAAAATGAGTTTTCCTCTACCCTTAAGAATATGAGGTTTTCTCAGACCCCTTTTTGATGTCTCATCCATTTGTGACTCCCTATCTTGTCCCTTCCATTTGTCTTTCCCTTACATTGATCATCCCCACTTCTCACCAGTAGAACTCTTATCACTTCAAGTATATGAGAAAGGAAAATTCTCAGTTCTGTTAAAAAAAAAAAGTAAAAGATAGAGACCACCAATTCTTCCTCCTTTCAGCACTGTGGACATCCCAACTCAATTCAGTTCTTTTCATTGAAGTTCAATAATTTATTGACTATTAGTTTCCAGATATTGTTGTTCAGGAATTTTTTTCAATCATATCTGAATCTTTGTGACCCCATTTGAAGTTTTCTTGGCAAAGATACTGGAGTTGTTTGCCATTTCTTTATCTAGCTCATTTCACAGATGAGGAACTGAGGCCAACAGGGATATGTGACTTTACCACCATTACGCAACTAGCAAATACCTGAGATCAGATTTGAACTCAGAAAGATGAGTCTTCCTGATTCCAGACTCGGACCTCTATCCATTGAGCCAGTTAGCTGCCCTGACAGACACTAGACATATAAAAATTAAAAAATAAACTCATGAATGAGCACACATATACACAAACATGTACACAAACACCTGTCTTCTAGGAGTTTACATTTAGTTGGGAACTTAAGATACGAAATTGAAAGGGAAAGAGTGCTGAGGTGGCCTAGGGATACCCCATCAGTAGTACTGGCATTTATCACCTCTATGACCTCTGGTGGTCCTGTCAATAGAAGCAACTGGTTGGGCTCTCTTATTGAATAAGGCAGCTGGAGTCAGTCAGGAAGACTCATCTTCTTGAGTTCAAATCTGGCTCCAGACAGTGGGAAATCCACTTAACCCTGTTTGCTTCGGATCCCTCATCTATAAGAGGACCTGGAGAAGGAAACAGAAAACCACTTCAGTATGTCTGTCAAGAAAATCTCCAGTGGGTCATGAAGAGTCAGAAATGACTAAAAATGACTGAACAACAACAGTATTGATTGAGAGGTTGTACACTGTTTGAGTCAGGAGATGTGAGTTTCATTCTCAAATCTGTTTCTTTGAAGTTCAGCAAGCCTTTACTTCATGTCCACCCATATTCTTGGACTGTGGGGCGACCAGAGAATGTGTAGTCTTTACCCTCACAGAGCTCAGAAACCATGAAAGGGGAGTAACAAAGACATATCTAATGAGAGAACAATCCATGGAATTCAGTCAGAAAGTTAGACTAAATGTATCTGGTATGATAACCAGACAGACACACATTCTTACAGCTTCAGATAGAGAAAATAGAAACAACATCAAGCAATACTAGGAAATATTGAACTTGGATCAGTGGAGATATCCACCTCCTAAAGATACTACGTGGGATCCTGGGAAGGTAATCTCTCCTGAGACTCAAGTTCATTTTCTGTGAAATGAAACTAATAAGTTCAATACCATGTGCACACGCTCGCACACACACATATTGAGAGAGAGAGAGAGAGAGAGAGAGAGAGAGAGAGAGAGAGGGAGGGAGGGAGATAGGGAGAGAGAGGGAGAGAGAGAGAGAGAGAGAGAGAGAGAGAGAGAGAGAGAGGGAGGGAGGAGGGAGGGAGGGAGAAAAGGAATGAGGGAGACAGAGAGTCTGGCAGGAATATCAAATGAGCTAAAAACAGAGTTAGAACCTGGTTCTGGGATTCCTTTGGACTAGTTAACTCCTCTCATTTGACAGTTAAGGAAACTGAGTACCAAAAGAGGAAGATGATTTTTAAGTTCATATAGCTAACTGATGACCAGCAATGTGGCCCAAGGGAAAGGGTACTGCTGTTTGAATTAGAGTTGGGTTCAAATTCTGTTTACTGGTGTGACCTTGGACAAGTCACAATATTAAACATATATGTACCAAAAGGTACAGTAACTAAATTTTTGAAGGAGAAGTTGAATGAGTTATAAGAAGAAATAGGTAATAGAAGTATACTAGTTGGGGACCTCAACTATCCCTTCTCAGAACCAGATAAATATAACCAAAAAATAAAGAAGAATGACATTAAAAAGGTGAATCAATTTATGGAGGAATTAGAGATGCTAGATCTCTGGAGAAAAATGGATGGGAATAGAAAGGACTATACCTTTTTTTTTTTTTTTTACAAAAGTACATGCCACCTACACAAACCTTGGCCATGTAGTAAGACATAAAAATCTCACAACCAAATGTAGAAAAGCTGATGCAGTAAATGAATCATTTTTATATCATAATGCAATAAAAATTATGTTCAATGGTGGACAATGGAAAGAGATGTTAAAAGTTAATTGGAGGGGCAGCTAGGTGGCGCAGTGAATAGAGCACCAGCTGGAGTCAGGAGGACTTGAGGTCAAATCGAGTCTTAGACATTTAACATAGCTGTGTAACCTTGGGCAAGTCACTTAACCCCAACTGTCCAGCCTACCCCCTCCAAAAAAAAAGCAAAAAAAAAGTTAATTGGAAATTAAATAATCTAATCCTAAAAAAAATGAGTCAAAGAATGAATCATAGAAACAATTTATAATTTCATTAAAGAAAATGTCAACAATGAGACAGGATACCAAAATTTATGGAATGCACCCAAAGTGCTACTTACAGGAAAATTTAAATCTCTAAGTGTTTGCATCAATAAAATGGAGAAAAAGTAGGTCAATGAAGACTAAAAAAAGAATGGATTAAAAATTCCCAACTAAACACCAAATTGGACATGTTGAAAATTAAAAGAAAGATTAATAAAATTGAAAGTAAGAAAACCATAAATAAAACTAGAATCTAGTTTTATGAAAAAAATGAATGAAATAGAAAAACTGTTGGTTAATTTTATTTTAAAAAGAAAAGAAGAAGGGGCGGCTAGGTGGCGCAGTGAATAGAGCACTGGCCCTGGAGTCAGGAGTACCTGAGTTCAAATCCGGCCTCAGACACTTAACACAAAAAACTAGCCGTGTGACCTTGGGCAAGTCACTTAACCCCAACTGCCCTCCAAAAAGCAAAAAAAAAAAAAAGAAAATGGAATTATTAGCATCAAAAATGAAAGGGGTGAATTCATCACCAATGAAGAGGAAATTAAGACAATTGTCAGGAGCTATTTTGTCCAAATATATACTGATAAATTTGACAACATAAATGAAATGGATGAGTATTTACAAAATATAAATTACCCAGATTAACAGGAGAAATAAAATACTTAGATAACCAATCTTAGGGCCATGCAACCAGGAAATAAGACATATAGGCAATGGGGTATAGAAATCTATCTTGCCCTACAAACATGTAAGGGGGAAGGTGGCAAAAGGGGAAAGTTACAGGGGAACAGGAGGGAGGGCAGACTGGAAAAAGGGGTAATCAGTATGCACACCATCTTGAGGTGGGGGTAGGGGAGAGATGGGGAGAAAGTTTGGAACTCAAAATATTGTAGAAATGAATGTTAGGAACTAAAAATAAATAAATAAATTCTGGAAAAGAAAAAACTGAGAATTGAAACAATAAAACAAAACCAAAAAGGGGGGGAGAGAGACAGTGTGAAATATCTCATTGGAAAAATAGCTGACCTGGAAAATAGATCTAGGAGATTTTATGATTTTATAATTACATAAATTATATAATCATAATTTATAAATTATAAAATTTGTAATTAAATAATAATTTTATAATTATTAGACCACCTAAAAGTCATGATAAAAATAAAAAGCCTTGCCATTATATTTTAAGAAATTATAAGGAAAAGTGTCCTGATACTCTAGAACCAGAGGGAAATAGAAATTGAAAGAATCCACTGATCACCTCCTGAAAGAGATCCCAAAATGAAAACCCCCAGGAATATTATAGCCAAATTCCAGAGTAGGTCAAGGAGAAAAAAATATATAAGCAGTCAGAAAGAAACAGAGTATAAAAATAAAAAGAACTTACCTTTAATGATAATTAATATTTGTCTAGAACCATCAGCAGCATTATCTGTAGTGAGGATAAGCTCAAAGTTTTCCCAGTATAATCAGGAGTGAAGCAAGGATACCCACTATCACCTTTATGATTTAATATTGTACTAAAAATGTTAGCAATAGCAATAGGAGAAGAAAAAGAAATTAAAGGAAGTAGAAAATGCAATGAAGAGACAAAACTATCACTCTTTGAAGGTAATATGATGTTATACTTTGAAAATCCTAGAGAAAAAATTTGCAAAAACTATCTCCAATAAAGGTCTTATTTCTCAAATACATACAGCACTGTGTCAAATTTATAAAAATACAAATCATTTCCCAATTGATAAATGGTCAAAGGATTTGAACAGGCAGTTTTCAGACAAAGAAATCAAAGCCATCTATAATCATATGAAAAAATGTTCTAAATCATTATTGAATAGCGAAATGCAAATTAAAACAACTTCTGAGGTACCACTTCATGCATATTAGAGTGGTTACTATGGCAAAAAAGGAAAGTATTAGATGCTGGAGGGACTGTGAGAAAACTAAAATACCAATGCATTGTTGGTGGAGTTGTGTGAACTGATCCAATTATTCTGGGAAGCAATTTGGAACTATGCCCAAAGGACTATAAAACTGTCCATACCCTTTTATCCAGCAATACCACTGCTAGATTTATATCCCAAAGACATCCAAAAAAGGGGGAAATGACCTATTTATTAAAAAATATTTATAGCAGCTGTTTTGTGGTGACCAAGAATTGGAAACTGAAGGAATGCCCATCAATTGGTGAATGGCTACACAAATTGTGGTATATGATTGTAATGGAATACTATTGTGCTATAAGAAAGGACAAGAAGAATGATTTTCAGAGAAACCTGGAAAGACCTACACAAAATGATGCATAGTGAAGTGAACAGAACCAGGAGGACACCATACACAATAAAAGCATTATTGTTTGATGAAGAACTGTGAATGACTTAGCTAACTTCAGTAATGCAATGATCCAAGACAATCCCAAGGGACTAATGGTGACACAAACGAATGATCCACTTCCAGAGAAATAACATATATTGACTGAATACAGACTGAAATATGCTATTGTTCATTTTCTTTCATTTTTTCCTTCCGTTCTTTATTTCTTTTCTTTCATTCTAGTCATCTTGTCCGAAATGACTATGGAAATGTTTTACACAATTCCACATGTATAAGCTATATCTGGTTGCTTACCATATCCAGGAGGGGGGAAGAAAGGGAGTGAGAGAATTTGGAACTCAAAACTTAAATGCTAAAAAATGGTGGAAACCTAGAATATTACTCAAAAGAAAGACAGACAGACAGACAGAGAGAGAGAGAGAGAGATTGGGGTACTAAAATTTATGTATATACCCATAGACCAGGGGTGGATATCCTCCAGCCTTGAGGCCACACGTGACCTTCTAGGTCCTCAAGTGCAGTCCTTTCACTGAATCTAAACTTCATAGAACAAATCCCCTTCATAAAAGGATTTGTTCTGTAAAAGTGGTACTTAGTCAAAAGGCTGTACCTAAGGACCTAAAAGGCCACATATGGCCTCAAAGCTGCAGGTTCCCCACCCTTGTGACAGACTCTCTGCAGTGCTCTCCTCCACTGATGGCTTCCTTCATTGTGCAAATCTCAACTCCCTTTACAGGGTCCCTTCACCATCCTCTATGGCTTGCTCATGAATCCTGTGACCTGAAAGAGAAATAGAGGTAAATATAGAAGGCCTGCAGGCTAGGAAGCACCTGCATCTATAGTTCATTCAGCCTCCTATCTAAAGGCAGCAGCTGATCTTATATTAGACTGGGCACATCCCAAAGACAGCTGTGCATCTTCCCAATTAGAAAGGAAGGACTGTATCTCCTATAAAACCTGAAGGTTTACAAGGTTAGAAATTTATCCTCCTATGTACATTGGAGTTAACTGTCATTTCTGGGAAGATCTGGGCTTCAAACACCACCTCAGACACTATCTTTGTGGTCTACAGCAAGTTACCTAACCTTCCAAGTCAAATGAGATCAAATGAGATAATATTTGTAAGGCACTTAGCAAGTGCTTGGCACATGGTAGGTGCTTCATGAAAGTTTTTTCCTTTCCCTTCCCTCCCTTCAGTTTCCTTGTCTATAAAGTAGTGAAATTGGACTGAATCACCTTTAAGGTCACTTAAAGTTCTAAATTTATGATCCTATGAACCCTGTACTATAAAATCTACTTTTACAATGACATGGATGGCATTTCTACTGGATTGATAAGTTACCCAAAGTTCAGAAGGACAGTTAATATGTAGGCTGGGAGGCTCAGGACCTAAAAGGACTCATGAGACCAAGTGATATTCTCTGCTGCTCTGCCCCTCTCTTCATAATAGCTGATAAGTATCATCTTAAACTTCACAAAGGGCTTTACAAATATAACCCTTTTGACTTTAAAACCAACAGAAATCCGTACTTGTTCCTCTGCTATTTAACATTCAGTCACCTGGACAAAGACACACTTATCAATTTTTGGGGTGCCACACAATGTTAGAGGGGATAGCTCATAGAGTGCATGATGAAGTCAGGTTACAATAGACTAAAATATTGGGCTAATATATTATGAAATTCGATAGAAATATAAATCCTTTTGCTTGGGTTTAAAACATCAACCTCACAAGTACAAGATGTAGAAGGCATAGTTACACAGCAGCTCCTCTCAGGGGAAAAAGATGCTGGGTGCTTAATGGATAACAAGCTCCATTTGATTTGGCAAAGGGATGTAGCAACTAATCACTGACTACATTATGAGGGTCATAACTTCCAGCAACAGAGAGCTGATGGACTCACCATCTCTGCACATATCTTCTGGAGAATTGTGTTCACTTTTGATTACCACAGTTTTAAGAAGGTCTTTGATTATGGGGACAGTATTAAGAAAAGGAGAACCAGAATGATGAAAAGTATTGAGTAAATGTCATGTGAGCATTCACTGAAAAGAGTAAAGATGTTAAGCTTGGAAAACAGAATACTCTATGGGAAAGGGTGGGTATGATTGATAACTGTCTTCAAGTGTTCGAAAGGCTGTTATCTGGGGGAGTAATTAGATTTTATCTGTGACCCCAAAGAGACCAGAAATAAGGACAGTGGATGGAAATTATGAAGAGACAAATTTAGGCTGGATGTCTAGAAACAACTCCCAAAGAGTTAGAGCTAGCAAAGTAAAATTGTTTCAAGAAGTTGTTGATTTCTCTTCCTTGCAGGTCTTCAGTTGGAGTCTGGAAACTACTTTTTAGGAATGTTGTATCAAGGAGTATGTTCATATATCAGCTTTACTACATGGCCAATGGGGTCCTTTCCAACTTGAATTTCATAATTATGTGACACACCCCTGTAAAGTAATATTATAACTTTTAGTTTGTATAAAAAAGGAAAGAGAGGTAAGTTAAACTACTTCCTCATGATCAGAATGCTAAAAAGTGTTTGGGACAGGGTGGGAAGGACTGAAAAATCAGGTCTCCTCTGAATCCATGTCCAGCATTTTTTCAACTATACCATGGTGATTGTAATAAAACTGAATTTAACTTGAATAATGTTGAATTCTTGAACTACATAGAAATTAACTTCAAAAGTGTAAGACAGAGGGAATATATGTTCTAAAAAAGAACTGATGCTTATAGCAGTCTACGTGACCAATGTAAACTAGAGTGCTATCTCAAATTCCTCTTAGATTATAAGTGAATTCAGCAGTTTGAAATAACATTGAAAAATGTCTTACTATGAAGTACTTCTTCCTGTAAAATCATATTTTATCGGTGATCTATGAGCATCTACGAGAACTCCATGGAGAAGATACAGAGGAAGAAGGTAAAGTAAAACTTTTTGCTCACCAGAACTGCCCTAACTGTTATATTAAAAAGAATCATTATTAAGAGGATTCTATAGGCCAAGATGGTGGAGTATAAGCACAAACTTGGCATGAGCTCTGGCTCCAAACAATTCCAATACCTGTAAAAAAAAATGACTCTAACAAATTTTAAAGCTACAGAACCCACAAAGTGACAGAGAGAAACAAATCTCTTGCTAAAGACAGCCAACAGGAAGAGGTCTATAGCAGCACGCTGGGAGCTGAGTGCAGTCCCACAGGACCCACATGGTTCCAGCCCCAGGGTGGCTCCTGACCAGCAGTGGCCAGAGCAGACTTCAGGAGAGTGAATACCTAGCAATTGTGGCAGCTTCCAGACTTCTCAAACGCCAAAGACAAAGTAAAAGGTCAGTGTTTGTTGGAATGGAAAGGGGCAGGGGGATGGAAGAGTGTAGTCAGGCTGCAGCCCCCAGGGCAAGAAGCAGGCAAAGGTGCAGAGACTATGCTATGTGGCTGCCTAAGGAGCTCCTGGCTTACAGATTATAGGTGGACCAAGTGACCATTCAGAGGATAATTGCTCTTGCTTTAAACTGCTTGGATCCAGATTATGGTCTTGGGTGGTGGTCCTGGGGTGTGTGACCAGTGAGCCAGAGCTTGTGGGGGCTGAAGAGATAGCACTCTCCTAATAGCTCCAGCAGCTGCAGAAACACCAGTGATTTGGGGCAAAGCACTCTCCCCTCTGGAAGCAGAGCTGTACTGTGGCAAAGAGCTCAAGGGTCAAGTAATTGGCTGGCAATATGAGCAAGCACAGGAAGCACAAACAGATAACAGAATCCTTTTGGGGGGACAAAAAGGATCAAAGCATGGAATGGGAGGAAGATAACACAGTCAGAACTTTTACACCAAAAGCCCCAAGAAAAATATGAATTGGTTACAGGCCATGGAAGAGCTCAAGAAGGATTTTGAAAATCAAGTAAGAGAAGTGGAGGAAAAATTGGGAAGAGAATGATGCAAGAATATCATGAAAAGCTAGTCAAGAGCCTGACTAAAAAAATAATACCTGAAAAAATGAACTAACTCAAATGGCAAAAGAGGCCCAAAAATCCAATGAGGAGAAGAAAGCCTTAAAAAGCCAAATTTGCCAGACGGAAAAGGAAATACAGAGTCAATGGGAGTTTATTGTTGTTGTTCGTCCTTTGTTCTCAAAGAGGACCATGACATCACCAATTGCATTTAAGTGAGGTAGAGCTTCAAAAAGTCCTCATTAGAGTGGATGGTGTTAGTAGCTGAGGGACCAAGAAAAACCTCCTGGGAGATTTTTTGAAGAACCCAGGGATTCCAAGTCAGATGTAGAGAGGGATGGAATGTGGAATGACGTGTGCAAATAACAACAATGAGACCATTACAACTGGATCATAGAATGTCTGGAATGTGTAGAATGTAAGATGTTAGAAAAGGCAGGTAGGGGAACAGGTTATTTGAATGATAAAGTTTTTTTCCCTGGGAGTAGTAGGAAACTGCTAGAGTTTATTGAGCAGAGAACTGACATGGTCAGGCCCTGAAGCAAACACTTGGGCAGCAGGATATAGGAGAGGTCACAGTAGGGAGAGACTTTAGGCAGTGAAATCAATTAGGAGGCTATTGAAAATAATTCAGAGGAAAGGTGATAAAGGTCTGAACTATAGAAGGGGCTATATAATGGGGACATGGATTGAATCAAGAGATGTTTCAGAGAAAGAAACTACAAGATTTAACAAATGATCAGATTGTTTTGTGTAAGAAAGAGGAACCAGTGAAGGCCCAGGTCAAGACCCTGGGTGACAGGAAGGATGGTGGTGCTCTCAACAGTGACAGTGAAATTCAGAAAGGGGGAGGGGTTTGGAGAAAAGGTGATGTATTCTCTTTTGGACATGTTGAGTTTGAGATGACAACAGGATGTCTAATAGGAAATTGAAGATGAGGAACTGAGTCACAGGAGAAAAAAGATGGGAAAATAGATTTGAGGATCATTTGCAGAGAGATGGTAACTGAACATGTAGAAGATAGTGATAAAAGAGGGGCTAAAACAGAGGCCTGAAAGTTTTCCCCAGTTCTTGTGTGCCACAAGAATCAAAATTCAGTCAAACAGAGAAGGAGCAGCAACATAAGAAATAGGAAGAGAACCAGCAGAGAGTAGAGTCACAGAAATCTAGGGGAAAAAGAGTCTCAAGGAGAAGAGGATGATCCAGTGTCAGAGTCAGCAGAGAGGTCAAGAAGGTGTCTGATTCAACAGAAGAGAACAGAAAGATGAATAAATTTAATGTCAAAGGACTTGTGTTGAAAGCTCTGGGAATTCGGACGTTTCCCTGCCTGTTTGCTCCCTCTTTGGCCTCAGGCAAACTACTTAATATCTCTGGGCCTCAGTTCTATAGTCTGTAAAATAGGGGGTTAGACTGGATGGCCCTTCCAGCTCTAGACCTTTGACCCTTTCATTGTTGCTGTTGTTGTTGAGTCACTTCAGTCATAACCATCTCTCCATGACCGCATTTGAGGTTTTCTTTGCAAAGAAATTGGAGCAGTTTGTCATTTCCTTCTCCAGACCAATTTATAGATGAGGGACTAAAGCAAAGAGGATTAAGTGAGTAAACAGCTAGTAAGAGTCTGAGGTCAGATCTGACCCCAGGAAGATGAGTTTTCTGACACTTTTTCCACTGCACCACCTAGATGCCCTTCTCTTATCTTATAGTCCTATGCATTTGTCCTCTTTATAAGAAAAAATATTTCTTCTCCTAATTTCTCTAGCCATGTTGCTGGAGTCCCTAATCGTTCAGGGTCATAAATCAGGAGCAAACTTAGAATCCTTCTCCCTACCATCTCAGTTATCCAATCAGTCTCCCATACCTGTGGATTCAACCTTCATGATAATCTGTCTGATCACACTTCCCATCTAAATTCCAAACACCCTTCTTCAACTACTCATCTCATCTCACTTACCCCATTGTAATAGCTGCCTAATAGTTTTCCCTACCTTTATTACCTCTCCCATCTTTGCATATACCTTGCCACGTAATCTTCTTTGTGTCCCGTCCTGTGTAAGTCCTTCTTTTACAAAAGCTGTGGAGAGCTACCCATTAAAATTCCTAACTCAAGCATGAAAGGTTTTTGTAGTGTGCCTTCAACCTCCCTTTCTCATCTTTTTACTTTCTTCTCCCTTTCAGATGCATTCTAGAAATAACTATCATTTTCTCCATATCCTGTTCTCTTACTGACTTCTGTTTCTGAATCTTGGCTGATGCCGCACTCATTTTATGGGACAGACTCCTTTCTCCCTCTTATTTCCATCTGTTAAGTCTCTCTCTTTCTTTACTGGATGAAAAGTTGAACTCACGAGCCATCTATCCTGCCTTCCCCTAGTACTGACTGAGTAAAAGTGATCTCTCCCACATCAGATTTCTTATAGTCTTTCCCCCAGACCTTTTGCACTTTTTCACTTTCTTTCATGATAGAATTATTTCCGTGCTCACCTTCCCCCTGCCCCAGTAGGAATCAAGTAATTAGTAAGTTACTCTAAGACAACCTTAGGGTCTTCTATAAATTCCCTTACTTCCTCTTCCTCCTTAGAGTTCCTCTTTGTATCCTCTACTCACAGCCTGATGTCTACTTCTCCTCCCACAGCCACCTACTTGACATAGACTTTGCTCACTTCCCCAATAGTGGCCAACAATCGATTCCCCACATGAAATTCTCAAGTCTTGGGTTGCCCTTTCAGTGTGAGAGGAAGGCAGAACTCCAAACACCACAGGAACCAAAAGGTTAGGATTGGAAGGGAAGGCTGCATGCCTAAATAATAGATTAAGTAAAAAATGATAAGAAGAGCGTTATGGAATGAAATTATTTCATAGTGGACCAGGGGATGAACAGTGGTATGAAGGCTTTTCCTGTGAACTCTCTCCCACCCAAGCACCTTCTCTTCCACTCCTCCAGGACCCATCATGCAGGAACACATCACCCTCCCCTACATCAACATAGGTTTGTGTTCTGATGTAATGGAATTTCTGTCTGGAGAGGTCTGGGTACATTCAGCATTACTTATACGAGGTTTCTAACCACCAACCCTCTGTATGTGTACAATCATTCCTGAAGCCTATGACCATAATGTTAATTAATTATTTCCTAACATAATACTATATTGATAGATCTGTGCTAATGACTTTGAAGATAGGAGAAAAAAGCATAATTGTCCAGTCTCTGCCTTTGGATGCTTTCTCAATCAATCAATGAACATGAACTAAATGGTTACTATATGGTAGATAACTTTGCTAATGCTGGAGGAACAAAAAAGCAAAAAAGAGTCCCTGCTCTCAAAGAGCTTACACTGTAATGAGAGAGGCAGCATGCAGAGGTACATGGAAAATAATAACTGGTACTTATATAATACCTTATAAATTTTCAAAATGCTTCACAAATATCTCATTTGACCTTCACGACAAACCTCTGGTGTTGGTGTTATTATTATCCTCAGTCTGCAGATGAGGAAACTGAGGGAAAACAGTTAAATGACTTGATCAGGGTCACAAAGCTTATGAGGTGAGAGTTAACTTCCATATCCACAGTCCCACCTACTTACCAACAAAATAGAAACATGAAAACCTTAAATGGAAAGTACATTTAGTTTCTCTTTCCTGTTGTTGCTTTTAAAAAAATGTAGTTATAATCCCTGAGTATTGTGTTTTCCTGGATTTGCATACTTTCTTGACATTAGTTCATATAGGTGTATCAGACTTGAGAAGAACAAATAAGCTGATTTTCTTTTTTTTTAACTTATTGACTTGTTTATTTACTTTTAGTTCACAAGATTCAGTTCCAGAATGACTTGAGTTTCAGATTTTCTCCCCTCCCTTCTCCCCTGCCCCCATGGTGGTGTACAATCATGTATAGGACCTGCAAACACTTTCACGTTGTACAATAGTCTGGTTGTATAGAAGTGTTGTAACCAATGGAGCAAACAATGGGGCAAAAAAAAGAAAAAAAAAACAAAACAAAACATGGAAAAAAACAATAGCATGTGTTGCTTCCATCTCCGTTTAAACTCTGGTCTTTCTAGATCTTTCTCTGAGTGTAGATATCTCCTTCCATTCTGAGACTTGTAGAGCTGTCTTTTAACTGTGCGTTGCTGAGAAGAGTCCAGTTTATCAAGGCTGGTCATCACACATATGATGTATCTGTGATTATGTACAAATTTTTCCTGGTTCTGCTCTTCTCACTTAGCATCAATTCTTATAAGCCTCTCCAGGTAATTATGAAGTCAATCTCCTTCCTGTTTTTTATAGCACAATAATATTCCATCACATTCATATACCATAACTTGTTCAGCCATTCCCCAATTGATGGGCATCCCCTAAGTTTCCAGTTTTTTTGCCTCCACAAAGAGAGCTGCAATAAATATTTTTGTACATATGGGTCCTTTTCCCACTTCTATGATCTCTTTGGGATACAACCCCAAAAGTGGTATTACTGAGTCAAAAGGTATGCAATTATTTATAGCCCTTTGGGCATAGTTCCAGATTGCCCTCCAGAATGGTTGTATCAGTTCACAGCTCCACCAACAATGCATTAGAGTAAATAGGCTGATTTTCAAAGAGGCAAAGATGAGCTCTTCAAACTATAGACAAATGATGCCTTCAATTCTTAGTAAAATTCTACAAAGTACAGGGTTTCATAAAAGCCTTAGTGCACCAAGACTTTTGTGACACCTTGTATTATTAAAGCTTAACATGTGGAGGCATGTCCTTCTCCCATGGTGGATCCCTCAACAAAGCTACCTAAAGTTAAATGGTTTCTGTGGATCCATTTTCACCCAAAGTCATAAGTTTATGAACCCCAAGCAATGTGTTTACATTTACTAGTCAGCCGGAAGACACATGCAACTCAAAACAAAGGCATTTAAAGGAAGAACATAGTAAAAAAATTACTGAGAAAACATGCTCCACATAAAGTTGGGACTAATTCTTATTGTGGCAATTCATTCTGAGGATATTTATTCTGAAAGAGAATGACCTTCTCTTTTGTTTTCTCCTCCAGCTCACCATTCTCTTCTGCTGGAGATGGTTTGGTTTCAACTTCAGCCCAATTTTTGTAGTCACCACTGTCCAAAATCTTGTTCCTTTGACAGTGCCTGAGAGGGAAATGAGGCTCCTTTGTGCCTCAGAGAGCCCAACTCCTTATTCCCCTCCAATTGACCTTAGGTTTAAGGTTTTTCCCTCCTGTCACCACTATCTGGGACATCTGGTGTTGGAAAGAATCTGACACATGCAGGTATAAGATTAGAAGTGAAATGCCCTACAGGAGAGTAGGGGTCTATCTATGGGGATGGGAGGGAAGATGATGGAGGGGAGAGGACCTGGGGGGGGGGGGAAGGGTTGTTAGAAGCACACACTTCTGTAAAGGGACAGGGACAAAGTAGAGAATAGAACGGGGGTGGGATAGGAAGGAGAGAAATATAGTCAGTCTTTCACAATATGTCCATTGTGGAAATGTTCTGCGTAATGACACATGTACAGCCTGTATTGAATTGCTTGTCTTTCCAATGGGGGTAGGGGACAAGGGAAGAAGAGAAAGAATCTAGAATTTCAAGTTCTATAATCAAATGTTAAAATATATAGTATATTATTGTTGTTGTTGTTGTTGTTGTTATTAATTTCATGCAACTGGGAATTAAGATATGCAGGCATTGGGGTAGGGAGATCCATCTTGTTCTACCAGAAAGTCAGAGGGGTGATAGGGAAAGACATAGGAGAGAGCAGATTGGGGGAGGAGGTATACAGTGGGATTTCTGTTTTGGGGTGGTGGGTAGGGGAAAGATGAGGAGAAAATTTGTAACTCAAAATCTTGTGGAAATGAGTGATGTAAACTAAAAATAAACAAAAGGGGGGGAAGCAGGAAAATGGAGCTTGTGGTGAAGAGAGGAAACCATAGAACATAATAACCACCAGGTGTTTGGGGGGAGATGCAGAGCAAGGACTGGCACAATGCCATGACCACAGGTAGTTTTTACGAATGTTGGATGATTTAAGTTCATTTGTTTTTTATTATTTGGTTCAGTTATATTTTTTTAGTCTTGTCCAACAGTACATGACCCCTTTTGAGGTTTTCTTGGCAGAGACACTGGAGTGATTTGCAATTTATTTATCCAATTCATTTTATAGATGAGAAAACTGAGGCAAACCTGATTAAGTGACTTTTTCAGTTTCACACAAATACTGTCTGAGGCTGCATTTGAACTCAGAGAGAGGTCTTCCTGCCTCCAGACCCATCACTTTGTCCACTGTGCCATCTACCTGCCTCACAGTTGATTTAAGTAAATACTAATTCTGACTGAGTAGGTCCCCTCTCAGGGAGCTCTCAGTTTGGTGGGAGAGTAAAAGCATGGGTTTTCAGTAAGTTCGTATTCTGATGAGGGAGACAGTCCCACTCTGGAGGAATCTTATGACCCAATAGTGGAATCATAGATCTGTGATTTACTCTTCCTCAAAAATCGTAATCTCCCTACTCTTGTCATTTACCCTGGCTTTCCTCCATGCTTGCAAATGCTCTCCTTCACCTCTGACTTCAGATTTCCCTGAATTTCTTCAAGGTATAAAACTCTGACTTCGCCTTCTACAGAAAGGTTTTCTCAGCCCCTGCACCACTACTCTCCCTCCGTGATTACCTGACATTTACATTGCAAGCATTTTGTACATAATAGTTATTTGTATTTTGTATCTCTCATTAGAATATGAGCTCCTTGAGGAAGGGACAGTTTCTGGCTTCTTTTATGTGCCCAGGATTTAGCCTAATTCCTGATGCTTAGGACACTCTTAATTGGCTATTATGAAGAGAAAAGATGAAAAGTCTGTTGCTATGACTGGAGAGTGAAGCCCTCTATGGGGCATATGATCACAGCCCTAAGAGAGTAAACAGGTAAGGCATCCAATACAGAAAAATGATAGAGTAAGTCTTAGCCTTCCCTCAAAAAGGGAAACATGAAGTGAATGACAGATTTCACAAAAATGACTTTCTCAGATTCATTTTGGATAATCTGTCTGTATGTGACTCCCTACCTCCTTCCTTCCATTTGTCTTTCCCTTACATTGATCACCCTCATTTCTCAGCCACAGAAGTTTTATCACTTTAAAAATTCTACTAGCATCTGAGGAAGGAAAGTACTCAGTTCTCTAAAAAAAGGAAATAAAACATAGCCACCAGTTCTTCCTCCCTTCAGCACGAAGGACATCCCAGTTCAATTCAGTTCTTTTCAGTGAAATTCAATTAAACAGTAATTTGTTGACTACTAGTTTCTAGATCAGCGGTTCTCAACCTGTGGGTCGTGACCCCTTTGGGGGTCAAATGACCTTTTCACAGGGGTCACAGGGGTCACTTAAGACCGTCGGAAAACACATATTTCTGATGAGGAATAAAACACCGCTCCTCTATCCATCTCCAAGTGCGTCTGCCCACATGCAGATACACCCGTATATGAGTATTAAAGGTTCACGGCATTAGGAAGGTTGAGAACCACTGTTCTAAATGTTGTTGTTATTCAGCCATTTTCAGACATATCTGAATCTTTGAGACCCCATTTGGTGGTTTCTTGGCAGGGATACTGGAGTGCTTTGCCATTTCCTCCTCCTGGTCATTTTACAGACAAGGACACTGAGGTAAACAGGGTTTAAGTGACTTTGCCACAGTCAAATATCTAAGTAAGTAGCTGAACAGATTTGAACTCAGAAAGCTGAGCTTTCCTGACTTCAGGCCTGGCCCTCTAGCCACTCTTCTACCTAGCTGCCCTGTCAGATATTAGACACATAAAAAGGAAAAAAAACATGCATGCTCATGCACACATACACAAACACACACACATCCTCAAGATTACATTCTCTTGGGAATTTGAGATATGAAAATGAAAGGGAAAAAGCTCTGAGCTGGTCTCAGGAGACCCTATTCCTGGCCCTGCCATTTATCACCTTGGTGTCATAAAGTTGTCCTGTTAATAGAAGCAGCCATTTGGACTCCCTTATTGAATAGAACAGCTGGAGTCAGGAAGACTCATCTTCCTGAGTTCAAATCTGCCTTCAGATGCTTACGAGCTGTGTGGCCCTATTTACCTCAGTTTCCTCATCTGTAAAAGGATCTGGAGAAAGAAATGGCAAACCACTCCAGTACATCTGTCATGAAAACCTCCAGTGAAGTCATGAAGCATCAGACATGACTCAAAAATGACTGAACAATAGCAATGATCTAGAGACTATACAGTGCTAGAGTCAGGAAACTTGTGTTTCATTGTCAAATCTGTTCTTTTGAATTTGTGCAAGCCTTTACTTTGTGCCCAACTGTATGTGTGGATTCTGGGGAAACCAGAGAATGTATAGTCTTTACCCTCACAGAGCTCAGAATCCTTGTGGTTGGGGGGGGGGGTGTAACCAAGATATATCAAACAATGAAATAACAGTCCAAGGAATTCAGTTACAAAGCTAAGTTGAATATAGGAGGTATGATGATCTATGGAAGACATACATTCTTATAGCTTGGGATAGGGAAAAGAGAAGTAACATCTAGTAATTCTAAGGATATTGAACTTGGATCAGTCACCTCAGGGGCCATTGGAAAGAAGTCAAGAGAGAAGGTATTATCTCCAAAGCTCAGTGACCTTCTCTTGTTCCATTATCACTTCTAAACACTCTCCCTACCTTTCCTTCTACATTATTCTGTCGGTGATCTTTCTTTACCAATTATTGGCTTTGTCAGACAGTAGTTATGACTCTTTTGGCTGCTGCAGAAGCCATCGTATTCCTAAGACCAGTTTCTCACATCCTGCCTCCCTCACTCCAATGCTTCTTCTCTGACACATTGCTTGCTGCAATTTGCAGCACTGTGAATGGAAATGTTCCTGTCATCATATATCGTATGTGTTCATTCCTTCTGAGACTAGGACTTTCTGAGATCATTAAAGTTTATGAGCCCACCATTTCTGACAGTGTGACAAGACTTAATTTAATGATCTTAAGGCAAGAGTTGGACAAATTCAAATGGGCTACCATGAAGCCTGCCTTTAGAGTATGTGGGGCTAATGCTGATTGGGCATCAGATACCCCACTGGAGGTCCACCTCTCCTACCTACCGGCCAATATCTCCTTCTTTTTTCACTTCCTGAATGCACACTGACCTTCCTCCATTGTTTTCCCCAAGTAGGGGGGTGGGGAGAACCCAGAGCTCCACTATAATTTGGTCCTTAGGACTATTCTCTTCTTCTCATATGTTATGATCTGGTTCCTTGTAGATCCCACCTACCCACTTTTACCTTCCCTCAGAGTAAATATAACTGCTCACATTACTTACTTAGATGACTAGAGTCATTGCTATCCTTCTGGTAAAATGGAGAACCACTGAACTTTACCAATTTTTCATTCCACTAAGCCCCACAGCCCATGGAGCCCGGCAAAGCACACTATGAATCCTTGGGACTTGCTGGTTGTCCTAACGCAGAACATTCTTATATGTCCTATGTTCTTTCCGTAATTATGGGTTCTTTGACAGCAAGGACTGTTTTGCTCTTCTTGTACCCCCAGAGCTTAGCAATCATTGGCACATAATAACCACTTGATAAATGATTTTTCTTTCCTTCCTTCATTAATTCACTTCCTTCTCTTAAACTCAAGGGATTCCTAAGCCCTTTGAAGACTAGGGTAGTAATTCATGTTTCTTTGTATGTTCATTTATTGCACTTCATCTTATTGAGCTTTAGTGATATTGTGGAGGGTTTTTTTTTTAACAAATTGAAGGTTTGTAGCAACCCTGCATCAAAACAAATTGATTGGTGCCGTTTTTCTAACAGCCTGTACTCACATTGTATCACATCTTGGCAGTTCTCACAATTTCAAACTGTTTTGTTATTATATCTTTTACAGTGACCTGTACTCAGTTATCTTTGATATCATTATCATAATTGCTTTGAGGCCCCACAAACTGTGCCCACATAAGATGGGGTAAATGTAATACAAGTATATTTCATCATTGCCTTCTTTCTGCCTCAAGTGTATTCTGATTGCTCCTGTTCCCCATCTCTCTCCTTGTCCTCAAGTCTCACTATTTCCTGAGTTACAACATTGAAATTACACCAATTAGTAACTCTACAATGGCTTGTAAGTGTTCAAGTAAAAAGAAGAGTTTATGTGGCAAATCTCATCAATGTCTTATTTTAAGAAATCACCAACATTCAATGACCACCACCCTGATCAGTCAACAGACATAAACACTGTGGCAAGACCCTCCACCAGAAAAATACTATGACTAACTGAAGGTTCAGATGATGATTAGCATCTTTTTCACCAATAAAATATTTTAATTAGGGTATGTACATTTTTTAGACATAATACTATCAAACACTTAATAGACTACAGTATGGTGTAGATATAACTTTCATATGCAATGGGAAAAATTGTTTGATGCATTTTATTACAATATTCACTTTATCTTAGTGGTCTAGAACCTAACCTACAATATCTCCGAGGAATGCCTGTATCCTACCAGTACCTAGGACAGTGTTTTGCACACACTAGACTCTCAATAACTATAGTGGTGCTGATGATAATATCACCAGATCCCTAAACAAAGTGTTCTAGTGGTTTAAGAACAGAATGTTGAATATTTTAACACTAGGAAGGATTCATGATATCAGCAATGTGCATATTTTCTCACTTGTTACTTATAACACTCTTTCCATACCAGAGCAAACACATTCTCATGAGTTACTGTGGACTAGAAGAGTCATCACTTGGTGACCATTCCCCTCTTGATGAAAATCTCCACACCTAGATAAAGTGGTCCTCTGACAAGAGACAGTCTGTCACAAGCCCATACTCAGTTTTCTCAGCTTGGTAACACTGACCAGAGTCTATGCTTTGTTATAATGGCTTTAGAGAGCCCTAGGAGGAAACAGAAAGGACTAGGGACTTACCATTCTCCTTCATGCTTGAGTACTGCAGCATTCTCCTCATCATGTCAACACAATATAGCTTCATAGTCTTTTCTCTCATTTTGATCCCAAAGCAACTACCTGCTATGGTTTTGAAGTGTTCTGCTTCAGGTTTCATGGCAATCCAGTCATCACTCTGACCATCGATCTTGATAAAATCTTCATCATCTATGGCAAAGCGAACATGACTGCCCATCTGAATTTCATTATACAATTCACAGTTTGTATAGAGCTATACTGTATGATTCTCTGTACTGTATGATTCTCTGCAGGGAGACTTATAAGTCAGTATGATGTAATGGAATCAGGATTGGAATCGAAGTTAGAAGAGCTAATATGAACCCAGTCTCCCATTTTTGTAACTATATAACCTTGAGTAAATCACTTAAACCCTTAAAGTTCATAAAGATGGTAACAGCCAACATTTACATAGCATCTATAAGATTTTCAAAGCACTTCACATATAGAGTATTATTACATTTGATCCTCCCAAGCCTTTGATAGAGAGGTGCTATTATTATGCTCACTTTACAAATGAGGGACCCACAGCTGATTGACATTAAATGACTTGCTTGGTGACATGCCATGTAGCTAATAAACCTCTAAAGTGGGATTCAAATGCAAATCTTTTTCATTTCAACTCTAGAGCTCTCTCCAGGACTCCATACTCCATATTGCCTCCCAATGGTGTAAAAATGTATGAATGAAAAGTACCTTCTATACCTTAAAGGATTATTTTTCACTGTTAAACAGTGTCTTTCCTCATATATGACAGGAGTAATAGTACTTGTACTCTATACCTCTAAGATTTCCTCAGAGGAAAGGACTATTCATATGAAAATGTATTATATTTTTTGTAGAAGAACAAAATAATGTAGAGCATGTAAACTGAGTCAAGGACTAATATGAAAAAATGTTGCTTTTTGGTCAGTTTTAGAGGTGACCTGTATATTGGGTTGAATTAGTTTCCAAGGAGTATAATATTAGTATTCCAAGGAGGCACAGATGTGAGTAATATATGAAAGGATTGTATCTAAAAAATAAAATTAAGGGGTGAGAGAGGAACGTACTGGGAGCAAGAGGTAGAATGGGGTAAATTATCTTATATAAAAGAGAGAAGAAAAAACTTTTACACTGGAGAGGAAGAGGAAAACAATGAGGAAAGTGAGTGAACCTTAATCTCATAACAATTGGCTCAAAGAGAAAATAATATACACACCCAGTTTGGTACAGAAATCTGTCCTACCCTACACGAAAGTAGGGCAGAAAGGAATAAGACATGGGGGGAAAGATAGAAAGGAGGACAGAATAAAAGAAGGATAGTCAGAAGCAAAATACTTTGATGGGGGATAGGGTGAAAGGAGAGAGAGAATAGAATAAACAGGAGGGTGAATCGGATGGAGGAATTACAGTTAGTCTTTCACAACTGCCTTACAATGGCATCATAGAAGTATTTTGCATGATTACACATGTATATTGAATTGTTTGCCCTCTCAGTAGAGGAGGAACGTGTGGAACAAGAAAGGGGGAGAATTTGGAAATCAATGTTTTTAAAATGAATGTTAGAACCATTTTTACGTATAACTGGGTAAAAATAAAATACTAAATTTAAAAGAGTGATGGGGGGGCGGAGCCAACATGGCGGCGTAGAAGCAGCAAAGCACCACAGCTCCCACACAAACACGCTAAAAAACTCATAAAATGGGACGCTAAACAGATTTTCAAGCTCCAAAACTCTCCACAAGACAGAAAGCACTACAGGCAGCGCAGCAGGCGGGGCACTTCGCAGCAGTCTGAGACCCGCAGCCGAAACCCCCAGCCGGCTCAGGCCCTGGGGCATTGGGCGGGAACCGCGGCTATAGGAGAGCAGATTGGCTGCACTGGAGGCACAGTTACCACATCTATCAGACCAGAAGACAAAAAGGCAAAGAGAAAGGTCAGTGGATTTTGCTAACTGCGGAGAAGAGCGGGTCCGGCCAAACTGCTCCCAGGGCAAGGAGGCAGCGGGAGGCGGCTGTAGCAGCAGGAACGGCTGACAGCCACAGCGGCTTCCACTGGGCTGCTTCAGAGCCCTCGGCCTGCAGATAGCAGGGGGGCTAACGCGGCCCATGGAG
>CM053595.1:304701403-304719291 GCA_028646575.1 Pseudocheirus occidentalis
TTAAGGCATTCTTCTCCTCATTGGCTTTTTGGACCTCTTTTGCCACTTGAGTTAATCTAATTTTTAAAGTGCTGTTTTCTTCAATGTGGTTGTTGACTCTCTTTTCATGATTTTCTCGCATCATTCTCATTTCTCTTCCCAATTTTTCCTCCACTTCTCTTATTTAGTTTTCAAAGTCCTTTTTCAGTTGATGTATAGCTTCTAGGCATTCTTCAAGTGTCTTGGAAGCATTTGGTGTGGGAGTTCTGACTGTATTGTTTTCCTCCCATTCCATACTTTGATCCTTTTTGTCCATAAAAAGGATTCTAGAGTTTTAATGCTGTTCTTATTTTGCTTCCTTTTCCTCATGTTGGCCAGTCAATTAATTGGTTGTTTTTTTTAGTGTTGTGGAACTCTGCTTCCAGGGGGGAAAGCTCTTTCCCAAATTGCTGCGGTTTTCACAGCTGCCAGAGCTGGTAGGGGGGTGCTGCAGCCCCCACCAACTTTGGCTTGCTGAAAGCGCACCCCAGGACCACCACCCAAGACCACAATCCAGATCCAGGCCGCTCAACACAAGAGCTGTTGGCCGTGATCAATCTTCTCAGCCCCCCTGCAGGGTCCGCAGGCCAGGAGCACTGAAACAGCCCAGTGCGAGCAGTTGCCGGTTACAGCCGATCCTGCCCTTCCCCCACTGCTTCCTTGCCCTGGGGGCAGATTGGCCAAACTGCTTTTCTTCCCCCGAAATTAGCCTGAAAGCTTCACTTTCACTGACCTTTCTCTAATCCTTATTATTCCTGACTTGATAGATGTGGAGATCGCTCCAGGTGCTGTAGATCTGCTCCCCAGGGTAGACTCACACTGTGGCTCGGTAGGCTCAGCCCTGGGGCCTGACCATGGTTTCAGTTTTGGGCTGGGTTGGCCTCTGCTCCCAGCCTGCCAAGTTGAGCCCCTCCTACCAAGCTGCCTTCAGCCAGAGATGTGTTTTCTGTATTCTTGTGAGTCTGGGAGCCATAGAATTTATTTAGAGTCATATTTTATGAGTATTTAGGGTGGCTGTGTGGGAACTTTGCTGCTTATATGCTGCCATCTTGGCTCTGCCCCTCCAGTTTTCATTTTTTTGAAATTATTAAGTACATCATTGTCAGATTTTTACAAAATAATATACATTTTAAAGTATATCTAATTGAAGTTTCTTGAATGTGATTTTGTTTGACTATAGCTAAATGAAAAACATGAAAACATGAAAAACATGACCCTACTGGTCATCCACTTGTCTTTTTTTCCTACTCCATTCTATTTAAAATCTCTCCTTGTCTTTTCCAGGACATCAGAAACTCACTTTATCCTGAAAGCTTTTTTTGAGTAGTTCAGCGTGACTGAGTTCGTTTCTGAATCATTCCCAGCCCTTTCCCGACATTTCAGATTATGTTCTTGTTTATCCGGCTCTGTGTATGTATCTTCCAAGTACATTTTCTTTCTCCTGTCTCGCCTGAGGATATCTGAGGGGAGGTTTCTCTCTCAACAGACCTAGAGCATCATTATTTCAGTCTTACTTCTTCCTCCTTACCCTGGTCCTCTTTCACTTACCTGCCTGGACCTAGTTGAGGAGACCACACTAAGCATGAATACCTAGCGAGCGCCTTTCCTTCCATTTCTTTTCTATAGGCAATTTCCTGGTCTATTTATCAATACTATAGTTGGGGAAGGTACTTATCCTCAAACCTTGAAGTCCAAGTACTGTCAACAATGGGCATGTGGCTTCTTTATCCTCAAAGTCTCCTGATCAACCATTTTAACCTTAGCGGGTGGTGACTTGGCCAGGATTACCCTGCTATCATTGCCAGGTGAGACATCTTGTCGCCAGGAAGAATTAGCCTCGTTATGGTAAGTGTGAGCGTGGAAATGGAGCCTGTAGGAAGAAGGGAAAATCTCAGAGAGTCCCAGAGAAGGAAGCAATATAGTTTCAGGAACATCAATGGTATTTTAAAATGTTAGTAGAAATAAATTTACCTGAGAAATTCCAGGGTTGATGAGGAAGAAAAAATATACCATTAAGGAAGTCTCAATCTAACAAGGAAGATAAAGTCCTGTGTTAATGTTAACATTTATGTTCAATACTCTTGAACTCCCGCTGTACTGACAGGTTGGAACCTCATAGGTTAGATGGGGACTATTCCCCTCAGTGTTGGAGGACTAACTGAAGAAATCAAGGAGAGCACTTCTCAAATACCATTGTAGACAAGCTTCCGTCCATCATGTTCTGTATCTAACAACTCATAGCAATTCATGTCCCATTCAGTGCCAGGAAAGCAGAGTTCAACTCATCTCATCTCTTATATTCTACTCTAACCAGTTCAGTAGTCAATTAAAAGGCTTCATCCCCATGCAATAAACCAACAGGAAAATCATAGGATGCCTAGGATTGCTCTGAATCCAGGCAAGAGTTACTATATTATGCATGCCATGAAGACAGCTCACCAATCCTCCATGTGACACCAGGCAGTGCACAATGTGCTGCCTTTAAAGACTGGACCCTCATTGACCATGCCCCCTTCCATTAAATTTAGAAAACCCTTGGCCTGATGGGGGAGATGCAGTGCCTGCCCTCCTGGAATACTTGATTAAAATTGTAGTCTCTCCATGTTAAACAATGAATCCAGCAAGTGATCTAAAGAGCTGCTATTTCTTGAGGGCAGAGACTATGTTTCACTTTTTCTTGGAATCCCTAGCATTTAGTGTTCCTAGCACACACTCTAGTAATTGCTTAACAAATGCCTGTTGATTGATTGGTAGAATTATTTTTGTCCCTTTAATAAGTTTTTGTGGAAAAGCCTCTGGTGTTTGAGAAATACTTGAAATGTTTGAAGGTGAAATGGCAGACTGTATTTATCCTCTTATGAGGAAGAGGTAGCAGCCCACCTGAGGTGTCCATCTAAAGCCAGAAGATGGAAGCAGAGAGGGGCATCACCACATTACATCTGGTAGAGCTTTGGTGGGTAACAACTGGCAATGACAAGGGAGCAGTGGCAAGAACAGCAGCCACACAAGACCAGAAAGGACCGGTACTTATCAGAGATTGCTCATTGGCAGGGGGTGACAAGAACAGCAGACAGTATATGTGATTCAGGACTTTAAGGGGCCAGGCTTAGGGGAAGCAACATAATGATATCACTAGGAGACAAGAATGACTTTGTAGCACTAGAGGCATGAATTATTTCTGGATGTATGTGCTCTTCCATATATACTCTTTGTGTGTCCTTATACATGCTCTCTATGTGTGTGCTTTCCATTGTTGATTGTTTTTGTGTATGATTTGGGGTGTGTGTGTGTGTGTGTGTGTGTGTGTGTGTGTGAGAGAGAGAGAGAGAGAGAGAGAGAGAGAGAGAGAGAGAGAGAGGGAACGTAGCACAATATATGGGTAAGACATTTTCTCATTACTTTTCTTACTATGTACTTTCACTAAATTCCTTCATTTTGAAATACGTGTATCCTCTGGCTGATTAGTAGATATAAACACATTGGTGGGGGTTTGCAAGCTTATGAGTTTGAGTAGAAATGGATCCACAGAATGCCTTTAACTTTAGGTAACTTTGCTGAGGGATCCACTGTGTGAGATGGATGTGTCTCCACATGTAACACTTTAATTATACAAGATGCCACAAAAGTCTTGGGGCAGTTTTAAGTCTTAATAGAAATGAGACTTTTGAGAACTTCTGTATTTTGGAGAATTTTGATAAGAATTGAAGTCATCATTTGTTTATAGTTTGAAGAGCTCATCTTTGCCTTCTTTGAAAATCAGCCTATTTGGTCTTCTTAAGTCTGACAGACCTATCTGAACTGATGTCAGATGAAGCATGAAAATCCAGGAACACAATATACTCAGGAACTACAACTACACATATGTATGTGTGTATATATATATATATATATATATATATATGTGTGTGTGTGTGTGTGTGTGTGTGTGTATAATATATATACTACATATATATATATACATATATATGTATTTTTTAAAGCAATAGCAAAAAGAAACTAAACACGAGGGTTTTCCAATTTAAGGTTCTCATGTTTCTACTTTATTGGCAAATAGGTGGCTCAATGGATATAGGAAACCTGAGTTAAAATCTCACATCAGCAGCTTTGTGACCCTGGTCGAGTCATTTAACCTTGCCCCCTCAGTTTCCTCATCTTTAAAGTGAGGACAATAATAGCGCCTACATCACAGGTTTGTTGTCAAGATCAAATGAAATATTTGTGAAGAACTTTGTAAATCATAAAGCAAATATAAGTGCTAGTTATTATTTTCCATATACCTCTGCATGCTGCCTCCCTCATTCCAACGTAAGCTCTTTGAGAGCAGGGACTCTTTTGCTTTTTTTTTTTTACCTCAAGCATTAGCAAAGTACTTGGCATATATTAAGCATTTAAAAAATGCTCATTAATGTATTAAGAATGCATTCAAGAAGGTTAGCTAGGTGGCACAGCAGATAGAACACCATCCCTGAAGTCAGGAGAGCCTGATTTCAAAATCCAGCCTCAGTCCTTAGATGTGTGACCCTGGGCATATCATTTAATACCAATTGCCTTGAAAAAATGCAATCAACGGTAGAGACCAATCAATTATACTGTTTCTCATATCTCATAAAGCTATTAATGCAGTTCTAGGAACACAATATATGTTCAGAAAGTAGTTCATTGACCTCATGCTCATAAGCTTCAGGAATGATTAACCACATATGAGAATGGGGGGTTAAAAACCTTGTGTAAGTGGTGCTAAATGTGTCCAGATCTCTCCAGACAGAAATTCCATTACATCAAACCCCAAAACTATATTGACTTGGGGGAGAGTGATGTGTTTATGCATGGCTAGTCCTGGAGGAGTGGAAGAGAAGGTGGTTGAGAGGGAGAGAATTCACAGGAAAAACCTTCATACGGCTGGCCATCCCCTGATCCACTAAGAGATGATTTCATTCCTTAATGCTCCTCCTGTCATTCTACCTCATAATCTTCTATTTAGGCAAGCAGCCTCCCCTTCCAATCCTAACCTCTTGGTTTCTGTGGTGTCTGGAGCTCTGGCCTCCCTCTCACAGTGAAAAGGCAGCCCAGGAATTGGGAATTCCATCACAGAGAAGACTTTTGTGTGGAACCAATTTTGGAGAAGTGAGCAAAAGCCTATATCAAGTAGGTGGCTGTGGGAGGAGAAGTAGACATCAGGCTATGAGTTGGGAATACAAAGAGGAACTCCAAGGAGGAAGAGGAATTGATATAGGTAATTTATAGAAGACCCTAAGCTTGTCTCAGAGTCACTTGCTAATCACTTGATTCCTACCGGGGGCAGGGAAAAGGTGTGCATAAAAATATCTCTACTCTGTAGGAAAATGCAAAAGTGCAAAAGATCTAGAGGAAGTACTACGAGAAATCTGATGAGGGAGACATCCCCCATGGTTAAGGTGGTCACTGGCATGGAGGTGGCAGCCAAAACCCAGGGACAAAGATGAGACAAGCCTCTATAGGACCAGTGACTGAAAACCAAAGCATTTACACAGATTCACACACTGGGATGAGACAGAAGATAGCTCTAAAGAAAGCCTGGTCCTCAGACAGTTAGATGTCAGGATGCAAGTATTTCCTGTGAAATTCAATTCTAATCCCCAGAAAATAACCCAATTAGTGAAGGGCCCTATATCGTAGAGATAGTGACCACTGACAAGAGAGATTCCTTCAGGTATTATTGTGCCTACGTCTATGTGCCTACTGTGCCCTGTACAGAATAGATTCTTAAAGTTTGTTGAATTGGACTAAGTTGAATCAAATGAAGCAGAGGAATTCTGGCTTCATAAACAAAACTAATTTGCCACCTTCCTCTTTGATGACTCAGGCCTGGCTTCTATAGCATCAGTGGTTAGAAGGCTTGTATCAATGATCTGCAGCCCCTTGTTGGCATAAGTGGTTGGATATGGATATACATCTAAAGGTACCTATGCTTTGGAATTAATGGTCCTCTTGAGGGGAAGAATAGCAACTCCTCCATTGATTGCTAGGAAAGACCAAGAACCCTAGGAACAACTATATTCCTGAGATGACAAACTCAGCTAATAACTCAGTCTCTGTGTACTTCTCCTATTGTGGAGAGATGATCTGTCAACCACTCTCTCCCCTGTTCCTCAAAAGTCACAGATAGGGAAGACCCAGGAAAGAAAGCTCAAATCACCCAAGCCCTTGACACTGCCTGGTGTTTTGACATCAGAATTGGTTGTGATTTTATCAATGAAAACAAAACTAAAGAAGAGGCATAAACAAGTTGTGGTACAGAAATGTAATGAAATACTATTGTGCTATAAGAAATGAGGAGCAGATGGACATCTTAATAATCTGGAGAGACTTATATAAACTGATGCTGAGTGAGGAGAGCAGAACCAGGAGAACATTGTACACAATTACATATACATCATATCTGTGATGACTGACTTAGATAGGCTGGGCTCTTCTCAGCAATGCCAGATCAGAAGATAACTTCAAAGAACTGATAATGGAAAAGGCTACCCACACCCTGAGAAAGAATTACAGACTCTGAATGCAGATGGAAGCAAACTACCTGCTGCCTCTCTCTTTTTGTTTTGTTTTGTTCCTTCTTTCTCATCATTCATTCCATTGGTTATAATCCTTCTTTACAACTTGACTAATGTTTAATGTGAAGGTATTTGTAGAACCTATATTTGATTGCTTGTCTCCATAAATGGGGGAAGGAGGAAAAGGGAGGGAGAAGGGAGAAAATTTGGAACTCAAGGGACTGTGGAACTGAATGTTGTAAACTAAAAGTTAATTAAATTTTTTTTTAAAAGAAGAGGTATTACTGCCTGGTGATAATGGGGTCTTTTCATCTGACTTCCAGATGACAGCTCCTGTGTGTTGTCTTCTCTGTTAGAATGTTATTTGTCTTTGTATCTATAGTGCATGGAATGGTGATTTGCATATAGTAAGCCTTTCATAAACTATTTTCGCTCATTCATTAAACCAAAGACTTCCTAAGCATCAGGAATGAGTTTTCCTCATTGGATTTTGATATCCCTTAAGGTACGTTTTATTTTCTTCATTTGAATTTAATTGGATAGTACTGTGTCAGGAACAACACCTGATGGAGGTTAGAGTCTAAGGTTTCCTGTCCTAACCACAGGTTCTGTTTCCCTCTAACTCTTCTATCGACCAGACTGAGACAGGCTCTGCCTGGTGACAGATATCCCAGTTTGCATTGACAGTAGGGCAATGTCTTGGAAGCACCAGCACCCATCTGAGCATGGATGAGGTATAGGAAAACACTGTATATGTATATATATATATACATATATATATACATCATCATCATCATCATCATCATCATCATCATCATCATCATCATCATCATCATTTTGAATTTTGTACCCTTCTGGCAGAAGCAACTGGTGATGCAGTTTATGGAGTGCTGGGCCTAGAGTCAAGAAGACGAGTTAAAATCTGGCCTCAGACACTCATCAGACACATGACCCGACCCTAGACAAGTCCTTTAACCTTGGTTTGCCTCAGTTTCCTTAACTTAAATTAAAAGGGGATAATAATAGCATCTACCTCACGGAGTTCTTATGAGGATCCAAAGGAGATCATTGTGAAAAGTGATTAGTTTCTTCCACAACATGATTGTTGCATGACTACACATAGATAACCTGTATTGACTTGCATGCCTTCTCAATGAGAGGTGGGGGAGGGAGGAATGGGGAGAATTTGGAATTCATAGCTTTAAAAATGTATGTTAAAATTGTTTTTACATGTAACCGGGGGAACATAAAATACTAAATTAAAAAGTGCTTAGCTCAGTGCCTGACTTAGGATAGGTGCTCTGTAAATGCTGATTTCCTTCCCCCTTCCCCATTCTACCATTACTTTCTATATCACTTTTGACCCTAAGGTGTCTCAAATGATTAATCAAGGCAGCCCAGAAGGGAAGGGTTTCTCCTGCCCAGGGAGAGGCAAGTGCCCTCTTCTGAGGGCAAGACTGTGTACTTCTCTAGAGTTAGTGAGGGATGAAGTACATTCACATTGTGGAGACGGCTACCGGGGAGCCAAATCCATGATAAGGGGAAGTGTGTGGTAGACAGGGAAGGAGTCATAGGAAATAAGAACAGTCCTGGTTTTGCTGGCTTTGCCAGGGTTGCCTCTGAGGTCCATCACTATTACTGTGACTGGGCTCCTCACTGTGCTGCACAATGTTGAACCTAGCCTCAAACACTCAGATGCCAGATAGAGAGAAACATTGATGTAATGATGATCAAAGGCAGCAGAGACCTTTGGGTCTGGGCTCTACTGTCTCTGGAGGAGATAATTAGGAGTAGGAAGAGGCAAATGTCCACATCCGTGTGATCTTCCTTCTCTGTCTTCACCACTTAATAAAGCCCAGCTTGACTGGCTCACTCTGAGAATTCTGAATGCATCCTTTCTACTTTAGACACCAGGCCCTCCCTCTAGCGATGCCCTGTCATTTACCATGACCTAAGCCAGTGGTTCTCAACCTGTGGGTCGCCACTCCTTTGGATGGGTCACAGGGGTCTCCTAAGATCATTGGAAAACACACATTACCTTAGGAACTGAAACACCGCTCCTCTATCCATCTCCAGGCGGGTCTGCCCACATGCAGATACTCCCACATACGGGTATTAAAGGGTCATAGCATTAGGAAGGTTGAGAACTTCTGACCTAAGCAGAGGCAGATCAGTTGGTCTTTTCTTCTTAGTTTAGAGACAACATTATATGTCTTCCTTCTTTAAAAATTTTTTTTATTTGTCCTTTTTTGTTACGTTTTAAGTTCCGAACTATCTCCTTCCCTTCACACCCACCCTAGAGAAAGTGATCATTTTACACACATACACACATATGTATATATACACACACATATAAAACACAGATATGTAGATATGTATATGTGTATAGATTACGTATGTATGTAAAAGAGTAGTATGCATATGATCAGTTCTGTCTCTGGACGTGGGTAGCACCTTTCCTCAAAAGTCCTTTATAGTTGATTTGTGTATTTATAATATCCAGAATAATTTAGTTGCTCGCAGTTATTTTTTGAACAATATTGTTGTTGTATAATATGATCTCTTAGTTCTGGTTACTTCACTCTTCATTATTTCATGCAAATCTTTCTATGTTTTTCTTAAATCAACCTGCTCATTATTTCCTACAGCACAGGAGTATTCCACTATAATCATATGCCACAACTTTTTTAGTCATTCCCCAATGGGTGGGAATCCCCTCAATTTCTTTGCCCATTTGATATTTTCAAAAGGAACTTTCCAAAGCATAAAAGCAAAGAAGGTGTGACCAGTGTTTGCCCCAGCCTACCGGCCTTCCTCTCTGACTCTTTTCCATCTCTTAGCTGTGACTGGGGGAAGTGGCACCAAAAGTCTTCTTTCCATTCTTCAGGGCCAAGGCTTTTCTGTCTTATACTCATATCCAGATAAATGGATACCACTGTTCCACCCTCAATCCTCCCCTTCCTTCCTCACAATAGATTTTTAACTAGCTCGTAGGTCATTTTTAGGTTTCTCCACTAAAATGCTTCCTCTGCTCATGGTGAAGGGTCATGTTTCTTTTCCCTATCCCTCTGCACTCATTACATTCCCCTTATCACATTATTAGGCCTGACTGGTACCCTTAAGAAGAAGGTGTGATCTAAAAATCTCCTGATTAAATAAAATCATAAATGATAGATTCAAGAATACAAGTACCCTTTGAGGTCCTTTCACACAACACTCCCAAGACACAAATTAGGAAAACAAGGCCCAGAGAATTGAAGTAGTTTCTCCAAGGACCCACAGGCAGTATTAGAAGATGAAACATGGGTGCCTTGAATACAAATTGGATGGGACTTCAGAAGACCTTTTACAACAAACCAATGACAGCCAGCACACGTCCCTTCTCCAGAGTAAACCACAAATGGTACATTCATCTGACATTCCAATTTCTGCTTCCATATCTCCATTTTTGGGGAAATCACTATATATGGAGCTAACACCCTCCAGTGTATTAAAACTAACTGTCAGGAAGCTTCTTGTCTCTCTTAAATCAATTCTAAAGATTCCCTTTAACTTCTACTTAGTTTTTGTTGTTGTTTCTCAGTCATTTCAGTTGTGTTTGACTCTTTGTGATCCCTTTTGGGGTTCTCTGGGCAAAGATAGTAGAAAGGTTTGCCATTCCTTCTCCAACTCATTATATAGTTGAGGAAATGGATTCAAAGAGTGTTAAGTGACTTGCCCAGAGTCACAGAGCTGGTAAGTGTCTCAGGCTGGATTTGAACTCAGAAAGATGAGTCTTGCTGACTTCAGTCCCAGGGCTCTATCCATTATGTCTCCAGCTTACACTTATTGTTCCCATTTCTACTTTCCAGGGCCAAGCAAAATAAGCATCTTTTCTTCTGAATAACAATCTTTTAAATACTTTAAGACAACTATCATGTCTCCACTATATCTTCTTCTTCATGCGTAATATCATTGATTACTTCAGTTCTTCCTTGTATATAAGCAACTTGAGTTTCTTCACTATCTTTGATACCATTTTTGGGACACTCCCCTTCTTTTATGTCTTTTATAATATGTGGCAACCACAGCTGAGCACAATACTCCAAACATGGTTTGCCTAGCCCCAACAATAGCAGACCTATCTTCACCCTCAGTCTAGGTATCCTGTTTCTGTTGGTGTAGCCTAAATGTTATTTTTTTATTAATGTACCATGTTTTTCTAACTCATTTTGGCCTTGAAGTTTGAGAAACTTAATGTACATTTTTTTGGAGGGGGGAAGGCAGGGTAATTGGGGTCAAGTTACTTGCCCAAGGTCACACACCTAGTACATGTCAAGTATCTGAGGCCACATTTGGACTCAAGTCCTCCTGACCCCAGGGCCAGTGCTTTATTCACTGCACCACCTAGCCACCCCTCTAAGACAGTTTGTTGATGCTTCTTTGTCTTCATATCAGTCATTCCCCAGGACTCTCCAGACTGACCTCTGCCTCATCACAAAGAAAATCCATTACACAAAATCATTTGATAGAAATACCTTGTCTAACAATCCCTCATCTGGGTACAATAAGGAAAGAAGTATGTTTAATTAGCTCTTCTTCAGAGAATTTGATTTTTCTCTTCTTCTACCCCCATACTGAGTTCCTTTCGCTGAATTTAAAATGAGTATTATTGTTGTCATTATTTATATTGTTCTATTGCTTCTGTTTATTTGGCTATGCATCGGTTCATACAAATTTTTTCATGTGTCTCTGAATTTCTCATATCCATCATTTCTTACTGTAAAAATACTATTCTATTTTATTCCTATACCATAGGTTTTTTTCAACCGACTTCCAATGGATGGAACCTACTTTTTAAAGATCTTTGCTGCCACAAAGAGTGCTCCTATGAATCTGTTCACATATTTTGGATCCTTGTTTTTTACTTCCTTGGAATACATGTTCAGTAGTAGGATTGCCAAATCAAAAGGTATGGGCAGTTTATTAACTTTTCTTTCATCATTCCAAATTGAAAGTCAGAACAGTGGACAACTTCACGGGTCCACCAACAATGTATCAGTATGCCTTTCTTCTTACAGCCCATGCAACATTGAACGTTCCCATCTGATGACATGATGGCACTCTGTTTTCAAAGGAAAGTATTCTTGTTTGTTGATGGGAACTCAGGCAAGTAATTGAAGTCTAACTAAGAAATCTTGGCATAATAAGAACATAAAAGATTTTTGACTAATGAAAAGCCACCCCATACAAAGTGGGTGAAACAGCAGGAAACTGGTTGAGCTACAAAACAGCCTGGAATGTGGCTGAGGCCTTTCAAAGCTTGTAGCATCATATAGTGAATTTGGAGGCGACCGCTTTCCTACCTAGTTCTACAGCTGTGTGGGCCCTTAGGGAACAGAGGCCAACTAAAGAACTTGGACATTGTTGCTGTTTATCCATTTCACTCATGTCTGCCTCTTCATGACCGCATTTGGGGCTTTCTTGAAGATATACTGGAGTGGTTGTCATTTCCATCCCCAGCTCACGAGGCTTCAGGCCAGGCACTCTATCTACTGTGCCACGCAGCTACCCTAACCTAAAAATAGCAATACTTAACTTTATCCATAAACTCAGCAATAGTACTGTAAGGCAGAGGAAACTGTCACACTTCTAGCTATCCCAATATACAATACCCAAAAATCTCAGTTTCATAGATGGGCATTTTTCCTTGTTAAATTTCATATGATTCAATTTTATCTCCTTTCATAGGCTTTTTATATCATATTGGATCTTAAATCTCATTTAGAGTGATGTCATCTTGAGATTTCATAAGAATGCCATTTACACGTTTGTGAAAAGCATTGGTAAACATGTTGGACAGAGTAATGCCAAGGACAAAATCTTAGGATAGAGTCCTGATTGACAACTGAGTGATTTAGGGAAATACTGTGTATCCAATCATTCATCCAGGTCTGAATTCAATAGTAGACACCTCTCCATTTTGCCCACTAAGATGTCATGAGAAACATCCAAGCACACTATGCCTAAAACATTCTCTTAAGCCATCGGTTCTCAACCTGTGGGCCATGACTCCTTTGCAGGTTGAATGACCCTTTCACAGGGGTAACAGGGGTTGCCTAAGACCATAGGAAAACACATATTTCCGATGGTCTTAGAAACTGAGACGCCACTCCTCTGTCCATCTCCAGGGGGGTCCACCCACATGAAGATATGCCCACATAGGAGTATTAAAGGGTCGTGGAATTAGGAAGGTTGAGAACTACTGTTTAATCCATCATCCTGGTAACCATTGCAAGAAATGAAATGAGCTTAGTCTGCTGTGATCTATATTTGACACACCCACATTGACTTGTCAGGGTCATTACTTCCCTTTTGAAATGTTAAGAAACTATTTTTTGATTAGTGTATTCTAGACACTCCCTATTCAGTTCTCCATTCTGCACCACAGGGGTGAGGGGTTAGGTACCCTCATAATCTGGAAAATCTGAGTAAAAACTTTTGGTCCTCCCTATGTACCAGAGAAAAAGTCTGAATTTATTACTTTTATTTCATGGGGTTTTTACAGTACCTTATTGTAAAATGTGGGCTAAGTATTTAGTCATAGGCTACATGTAGGTCAATGTTAAGTAAAAATACTGTATGAAAAATTAAGAATATGAACTATTACAGTAAGTTCTTATACCATTCCACAATATATCAAAATCATGATAGGGAAAGTCACAATGTGGAAGGTATAACTATATGGGTTTGAGGTCACTGGAATATAGGTTTAAGAAACCACCTTCCTCTCCTTTTTGAAAATCACGATATTTGTACACCCCCAACTCAGCATTGCCTTTCCCATTTTCTATGATCCATCAGAGACTACAGATAGCAGCTCAACAAGGCTACCTGAAACTTCTTTGTTAACCTAGAGTGTCGTTTGCCCAGATCTGGTGACTTTAACATAACCAGAACAACTAGGCACACTCAGCATCTCATCACTCATGTTGGGTTTCAATGATCTATTTTCCCCATTTGTTCTATCCTTTCTATTCCAAAGGTGGTTCTCTGTGGTAGAGAAGACAGACACAAAAAGAGAGTTGAATTTCTCCAACCCCTCTTTCATTATCATCTTTAGAGTTATCCTAAAATGAGTCTTGCATGCTCTTTGATCTTCTATTGCCAATATAATGGCAAAATCTATTTAAATTTACATAGCATTCCCGGGAAACCTCAGTTCTTTAAGTTCAAATTTAATAATAAACATTTTAAAATGCCTACTAAGTACAAAGCACTATGTTCAACACCACAATTGTGAAGAGAAAAATCAAAGAGCCCTTCTCTTGTATTCACATCATCAATGTTCTCATCATAGTCATCATTGTCATTGTTGTCATTGACATCACACTGGTGCTTATATAGTACCTACTATGTGTCAGGCAATGTTCTAAGTGATTTTTTTCCCCAAATATTATCTCATCTCATCTCACAACAACCCTGGGAGGGAGGTATTATCATTATTGCCATTTTATAGATGAGGACATAGGCACACAGAGGTTAAGTAACATGTTTAATACATAGGACTTTATCCTCACTGAATTCAATTATTTCTATATTTGGGCATTTCTGATATTCTTTCCAGATTTTGTCACTATTTTGTACTCATTCCATTATCTGCCCTCAATACTGAATCTCATATTTTTTTAGTCCAAATTGGAAAGTGTTTCCTGTGACTCTTGATTCACTCCCTTTCCCCCCACCCCGTTCTCTCTTTGCTTCTTTACTGAAATCATTTGTGTTTATTTTGTGAGAATTTTGGTCTCAAAAGGATCCTATAATTAAAATAGCACTGGCTCTGAAGTCAAGATCTATTTATGGTCAAATCCCCCACACCATGTCCAAGTAATCATGTGATCTTGCCCATGACACTCAACCTCTCCCGGTCTCTATTTCATCATTTCTAAAATAAGATTAGACTAAATACTTTCTGACGTTCCTTCCAGCACTCAACCTAAGAACCTATGCTATATTTTTCATATCCTTAGTTACTCTCCCCACCCCCAGTAAACCATCAACTGCATTTACTTTTTTTTAAATAAAGAGAAGAAAAGAAATTTAGCACACACAACAATACATCTGCCAAATCTGATGATATATACAATATTCAAAATTATTAGTCCCCCATCCCCCTTCAAAGAGGGTAGGGAAATATTCTTCTAACTGTATTCCAAGAGTCAAGTTTACCTATCATAATTGCATAATGTTCAATTTCATTTTTAAATTTTTTCTCTTCACATTGTTGTAGTAATTGTCTACATTACATCTCTGGTCCTTCACTCTATCAGTTCATACATCTTCCAATGCTTCTCTGAATTTTTCATATTCAGCATTTCCTAATAGCACAGTAGTGTTTCATTTCATTCATGTATCACAAGATATCTAACCATTCCCCCATCATTAAATTAAATCAATTTCCCCTGTAGAATCATAGTCCATGGAATCCTACCCATCTTTTCTTGCAGCTCATTCAAACGAACCCTCCCCAGTTCTAGATATTGCCAGACAATGGCCACTGTTCCACTCATTATAGTACCTTTCTTTCAGGGTCCTAGCATTTCTACTAAAGCAATCTGCTATGCCCATGATCAAGATAGGATATGTAATAGCATTCCAGGTATAAAATCATCGGTAGGACCATTTCATGATTTCTTAGCAACATTGCTAAACAAACCCTTTGGTGCTGAGTAAGATATGACTGAAAGCACCCAGGGGCTCCTTATCCTCAGAGATTTCAAAGAATCAGTAAAAGCAGCTTTGCACATGTGCTGTGAGGCTTTGATCTAGAAGCGTAGCAATGATCAAATCATGGGGCCGTAGGATTTAGAATAGGAAGAATCTAAGTGATCCAGATATATCAGTCTTAAATATAATGGATCATTGAGGGCCATATATTGACTTTGAAAACCACAAGTTAACATTTCATTTTTATTTATTGTATTAAATATTCCTCAATTACATTTTAATTTGGTTCAGGCTAGACTCCGGAGTTTCACAGGCTCCTTATGGCCTCTTGCAGCTGGTTTGGTACCTCTGTTACTGACTTATAGGGAGATGAACCTGAAGTCCAGAGAAGTGAGGAACTTGCCAGGCCCATCTAGATAGTAAATGATAGAGCCAAAACTCTAGGCTGAGTTCTACAACTTCAAAACCCTTGAATTTATTGTCATCATGATTGGATTTGTAAGTCATTAAGTCAAAAAGCATTTATTAAATGTTTACTACATGCCAGGCACATCTTTTGGTAAGTATGAAAATAGAATCATCACAGATTGTTTCTCTGAGTGCTCTTGTGGGGTCCCTATTGGGGAAAAGCCGTAAAAGACAGTAAGAAGTGACAGTCATAAATTCTACTCTGTGGAAACCAGAGCATGGTGACTGGTAAAAACCATAACTCATATACTGTGACCATAACCTAGATATTATGATCAATGAAAGCCACAACATAGACACAGTGGCCAGCACAAACACAACCCTATGTTTGACCATTTACCCAACAACCATGGCTTAATACCTAAGCTTGGAAATGAGCTCCTTACTAAGCAGAAACCCCAAATATCCACCCATCAGTAGTGATGTGCTCTCCTCCTCTCTTTGATTTCTATAATTACCACTGGGATTTCCTGTGGTCTTTGGAGGGGATCAATTCATTATTGAGATTGTTTTGTGGGGCAGCCACCCCAGATTGGCCTTAATGTAAGCAATCTTAGTGATTAAACTACTATCTATAAATTAACTGGATCTCCCAGCCTCTTTCTTTGAAACTAAATTGATTCCTCTGTTTGGGGAAGCTGAGAATATCCCAGTGTATGGGGATATTGGCCCTTGGGAAGGTATAGAGTTCCCCAGCCAGGGGAATTCCAGACTTTACAGCTACAAATGCCTGGACCTCTAGGTATTTTAGAGAAACAGTTAACAACATGAGATGTATGGAGGAATCGCTGAGAAGACTTTGTCTTGTTCCCTTTTCAGAGGAAAACAAAATTAGCTAAGCAGAAGACCCTTCCAATGTGGAAAAAACTCCTGGAGAACCCCCCAAAACTGCAAGGTATGTTAACTGATGGTTCTGAGAGTCCTACCTGGCTCTTTCCCTGTGTCTCCCCAGACTGCATCAGTCCATAGCAGCAGAATGATAATGCGCCAGTCTCTGGTATACCAGCATTGCTTGGCATCCCTAAATTCAATGACTGCCTGTGACACCAGAATGGGTGAAACTGCTGCTCTGTTCTACTTGTTCATTAGCTATGCCTACTCCTTCAGCACTCCCATATATAAGCTGGGCTACCATTTACTCAGTCCAACATACTCCTTAATACAACACAAGACTAAGGTTAGAAAAGTATTTAAAACAACTTCTGAGGGAGTGGCTAGGTAGCACAGTGAATAGAGCACTGGCTCTGGAGTCAGGAGGACCTGAGTTCAAATCCGACCTCAGACATTTTACACTTACTGGCCGTGTGACCGTGGGCAAGTCACTTGACCCCATTTGCCCTGCCTTCCCCCCTCCAAAAAAAAGCCAAACAAAACAACTTCTGAACCAGTCTGTTAATTGATTCATTACTTAGTCTTGCTTGGTGTGCAGTCCAATGCTGTGTACCAAGTAATGCTAGATATACTTCGCTCTTCTTGCCTGTTCCCAGTGACAATTGTCATAGTTATCCTACTGACTCAGAGAGCAGAAGGGAGATGGGTGGGAGGACATATTGAGGCTCACATACTGAAATCTACTTTTTTTCCCCTTTCCTGTCATGCAGGCTACCACTATCATGAGGGACAATTCACTGCAGTGGATACAAGAGATTTTCTCTACAACTTCACCATAATTCATGTTATTGATGATGTGCATGTATGTACCTATGATAAACAGAGTAAGGAAACTGTGTTCAATAAAGCATGGATCACCAAGGCACTAGGGAAAGACTTCATTGAGCATAAAAAAGAAGTTATTATAAGCAGTCAGATGCATTTTAATTGGCTCCTCAGATTCCTGATACAGAATGACACCAAGAGTGACAGTAAGTGTGATCAATTGAATCCACAGAATGAGAGTTAGAAGGGACCACAGTGACCATGTAGTTCAACCCATTTATAAAAAATATCCCCACTATACCATACCCAACAGGTGCTTGTCCAACCTCTGAAGATATGCCAGAAGGATGAATGCACCATCACTCTTTTTTTAAATTTTAATTTATTTTCTTGGTTACATCATTCATTTCCACAAGGTTTGGAGTTACAAATTTTCTCCCCTTTTTGTCCCTACGCCCCAGCCCAGAACATTGATCACACTGTAAGACCCCTCCCACAATCTGTTCC
>CM053595.1:304719791-304746365 GCA_028646575.1 Pseudocheirus occidentalis
CTAGAGAGGTGTTGGAGGAGGGCATAAAAGGGAACAGATTGTGGGAGGGGTCTTACAGTGTGATCAATGTTCTGGGATGGGGGGTAGGGACAAAAAGGGGAGAAAATTTGTAACTCAAAACCTTGTGAAAATGAATGATGTAACCATGAAAATAAATTAAAATTAATAAATAAATAAATAAATAAAAGAATTGTGGGTCTAGGGAGAAAGATGCTCAGTTTGGTTTGGTCATGAGTTTGTTTGTTGGGAAAGAGAATGAGTTTAATCTTGATGAGTTTGAGATGCTCAAGGGTCACCCAAATGAAGATGTCCAGCAGGCATTTGGCCACGTTGACCACACCTCAGAGGAGGTGAAAGCTCTGAAGATTCTCGCTAGGCTGCAAGTAGCAGGCTCCCCTGCTCAAGACAAAACAAACTAACCTATCACACAGGTAATGCTCACATTTTCTTAAAGAAAATACTGTTTTCCTTCTAGGACTCACCCCAGGTCAGCAGACAGTGTCAGAGGTCAGATTGGAACTCAGATCTTCCTGCCTCCTGTGCTTTCTCCACTGTGCCATGTAACTATCTCATTACCTAGTCCTGCAGCAATATGAAGCTATAAATATCTGGGTCTGCATCTGGGTAGCAAAGCAATGATGTATCCAGTAAATACTAAACAAGATTGTTTACAGCCATGACCCAGAGCTGCTGGCAGCTCATCTGCCCACATCAAACATACTACAGGGTCGACAAGACAATTAAGGGTTGCTCAGTAGATAGTGCCGGGTCTGGAGTCAAGAAACCTTAATTGCCTCCACTCCTAGTTGCTCCTTTTATCCCAGCAATAGTGACCTGATTAGGGGTGGGGAAAGAGGAAACTTTCATCTGACAGAATTAGCCACTAAACTGGAAGAGCTGCTTGTTTTTCTAAAAAAGAAACAACTTCCACTTTGAATTCTTTCTCTGTCTCTGTCCCTCTCTGTCTCTCTGTCTCTGTCTCTTTGTCTCTCTCTCTCTGCCTCTCTGTCTCTCTCTTTGTGTCTCTGTCTCTCTGTCTCTGTCTCTGTCTCTGTTTGTCTCTCTCTCTCTCTCCTCTTTGGAATGTGTCACCTGAGATGTAAGCAGCCTCCCCTTCACACTTCTTGTAATGGGAAAAGGAGATTTCTCCCCACTCTGTTCTCTAGAAGCAATGATGACTGAAAGCACATGATAGTGTGAATATATAATACTTGTCTCAGGGAGGCATCTTAAGCCCAGGGCTGCCCTTTCTGCTCTGTGTTTTGTTATTGGTCTTTGAATAGCAATCAAAGAGGTAGATGGTTCCAGCCTGATGTGACCTTCTCATGAATTTGAGGGTTAAGACTTCCTGGTGGTTAATTCTGAGGTGGTTTATTCAATGATATCCTTCTCAGAGAGTTCTTACTGGAGGAGAGTTATTTACTACACTGACCACAAAATACAGACCTCGAATGCATGATTCAGATGTGAGATCAAAGGACACACCTGTTCATTGGGTATCTGATGTTTTAATTACCAACCTCTCAGAAAGTACTTAATAAGAGTTAGGTGCTGTTTTATCTTTCAAGGATTTTTCAATCACATACTTATAAATCTTCTAAGTGTTTCTTTAATGCTGGAAGAAATAAAAAGCTGTCCTAATACCTGATCTACTTGGTACATTTATCACTTTTCTAGATGGAACCTTTTAGGGACAATCCTGAGTCCACCCTCAACTTCAGTTCAGCATTTCTGTCCAGATGTCTTCTCTGAGGTCTGAGTGTAATGATCCAAGAGTGTGAGAAGTACCTGAGCTTCTCCATGTAGAGAGAGATTGAGCCAGAGCCCCGGTGCTTGGTGGGAGAAGGTGGGGCCTATTGTTTTTCTTGGTATTAGGGTTATTTTCCAATCCCATTTATATGCTCTAGCTTCACAGAGTGTGTCTGGCTTCCATTGTGGGAGTTAAATGTTATCTTCACACTTTGCCTGGGGTTTGGGTTTTTTGCCACTGGTCCAGCAAAGGGACAGTTGGTGTTCATCCCTGGGCTTGAATTATTACATTGCAGACAAACCCAGAAGCTAGGCCTCCATACCCAAACCCCTTCCCAGGTCAGGCATGTTTATTTCTCTCTGGATGTCATGCCAGTTGTTCAAATCAAACATGCCAATCCAATTCAAAATCATGTCTTAGTGCACATAGCACCATATCTAAGGCTTACTGTTGGGAATATAAGACCAATAAGGGGAATAGTAGTTACTCTCAATACAAAGACAATAAATGAGACAGCAGCTACACTAAATGCATGAACAATAAAGAAATATTACCTAACCTTACAGAACATACTACTGTGGAGGGATACGACACAGACACCAATAAATTATTACAGTGCATTCAAGGAGGGAGAGAGCAACAACAACTGGAGAGACCAAAGGAGGCTTCACGGAGGAGGAGGTGCCATTGTGGTGCCCAGAAGGAAGATAGGGGTTCTCAGAGACAGTGATGAGGAGGGCAGGTATTGCAGCCTTGAAAAGCTATGGACATAAAGTCTAGGAAGGGGAATAGTTAACTCAGTTTGTCTGCCCTCATACTATTTTACCTAAAGGTCTTGGGTGTAAGGAAGGGTAGCAAGGGACTAAGTCAAGTTCTTTCCAGACATTTTCTCCATCCTTAGTCCCCACTGTGGCCCAACTCTCCTAGTGTCAGACTCCTGATCCAGGGCTGGGTTCCTTTCTTCCTATGACTGACTAGCCTCTCTGGTGGAGCATCTTGTCAGAGTTCCAGGGACCATGAAGACAGAGAAATTGTGATTTCCTCAAATTTCTGGAACAGGCTTTGGTTAGAGGAGCTGGAAGAAGTGGAATTTCCTTGATGATCAGCAAAGGAGAAGGAACATCAGGAGATATTCTGGAGGTATAATGCCCATCCCTTCCTGCTCATGAAGCATTATTCTCCTCTGAGTCCACATAACTTTATGGCTTAAGGCAAGGAAACTCCCATATGAAAAGCTGTAAAGCCAAGCACAAGAAGCTTTCCAAAGGACTACTGCTGTGAACAGCTTTTCAAAGTTCCAATTGCACAGCATAGCAAAAACTCTATTTATTCAATAACAAACCATAGCAAAACATTCACAGAAAATCGAAGTACAGTATTCAAAATATTATAATTAATCACAGAAAGTCAAAATACAGCATTCACAACAACTTATCAATAATATGGCCACATAGTTTTCACCACAGTAGTTACAAAGTTTTGAACAAAGAACAACCATTTAGTAACTCAATCATTCTGTCATCTCAATCATTCAATCATCCTTAAGGTTTTCTATTAAGGTTTGCCTCCTTAAGGGACACAAAGTACAATAGTCAGAGTTCTCCACTCAAGGGGCACACTAAGTTAACTCAATCAGTCACTTATTCAGTCATCATTCACTATTTAACCATCAGAAGATACACAGGCCCTCCACCCCTAGGTCACTAGTAAATTACAATTTCTCATTCAGTACACAGTATCCAAGTAAAATCTTCTTTCAGGTTGACTCAGGGTAGTCTGTCAGATTCCCTGGATCCCCTTTCATGGTCCCAGATTCTACCTGGATTCACCAAACTGTTGCCTTGGTTCGAAGGCAGACAGTTCCCAGGTCCTTGTCCAGCTCTCCACATACTTTCTTTTCCACGCTGAAGCTCAAAATGTCCAGTCTACCTTAAATCCTTCACATTCTCTGTTCCCAGGAATTCAAGGCTTAACAAAGCCACACTCTTAAATCTTTCACAGTCTCTGTTCCTGAGAAGTCAAGGCTTAACAAAGTCACAAACAGGTTCATACAAAGTACCAGCATCACAGTCGTGCTTCCACAGTCTGTGGTAGCTCCAGTTGGCCCTTGGACATCTTCAGCAGCTCCAGCTGGTTCCCAGAATCAAAATCGCTTCACCCAGGTTCACAAAATCAAAATCCCTCTCTCCAACCTGGGGGGCCTTTCGTCTTCAGCCCCCCTGGTGGCAGCAGCTTCTTACTCCACAAAGCTTGCTCCAAGAAGATCCATTTAACCCAGCAAGGGCTTCTCCTTATATACACACAGAATTCTTCCTGTTTCATACAATCCCTTCCTGTTATGTCAGCAACAGGGGTTCATTCGTTCTATTTCTTTTACAGAGGATTGATTAATTAGCAAATGCTAAGTACCTGTTAGCTTTACCAATACAAAAGGATCAAATTACATTACTACTACAAAAGTCTGGGCAAAATCTGGATAACTGCTAAGTGGCTTCAAAATTTCATTGTAACTGAACTTCCCTGAACTGGTAACTGTACTTGGATTTGTGAAGCACTAATTTCACAAATCCAAATGTAAGTCTAGATGTAAGCTAAAGGTGCACCCTACCCCTAAATTGGTAGCTTCCTGCAATTCTATAATAAATGTGTGTATGTATATATATACATACACAGATACAGTATGTATGTGTGTGTGAAGAGAAACAGAGAGAGAGAGAGAGAGAGAGAGAGAGAAAGAGACAGAGAGAGAGAGAGACAGAGAGAGAGAGACAGAGAGAGACAGAGAGAGAGAGAATATGCATGATGAATTTGCCATAGTGGATATTTTGGACATAGAGTGGATTGGAATGGATGACCTCTAAAGCTGCTCTCACATCTGAAGTTCTGGTTTTCCTAAATAGGATGCTTCATTTCAGTCACTTGAGGACCCAGGGGCTTACCTCCACAAGGTAAGGCTCTTGAATCAGATGAATTAGGTTTCTCATTTATAATTATTCTAATTACGATATAATTCTGCTTTTTATATAATTACATTTTCATTCTGAAAGTTTCAATCTCTCTATTAACTAAGGCACATGAATCTTGTCCACTGAGACCTCTTGGTCTTAACTACTTCTAATCTGGATCTTGATTTTCCCATTGTCTACTGAACTACGTGTATATTAGTGTTTCTTTTAATTTAATGGAAATAATTTGCATGTCCCTTTAATGATGTTTAATGGCAAAGTTTTGCATGTCCTTCATAGGCCTAGCTCCTATAGGAATAGGTCAGTTGGAGGTAAGTTTAGGGCTAAGACTGGAGTTCAGATTGGATGTGCAATAGATAATCTATCTGAAACCTATGTGAACCTCTTAAGGGCAGGACTATTTCACCATGTTTTAAATTCCCAGCATCTAACACAGTTGTTGGTCCTATCAATAAAATGGGTGGAGTTCTGAGAACTGGGAGGAACTTAGAAGCATTCTATTCCAATCCCTTCATGTTACAGATGGACAAACTAAGAAATGGAAATTAGGTGGACTGTGCAGATACATATAGCAGATCCAGGATGAAAACCTTTGATTTTCCCAGTGTAGATACTTTCCATAGAAAATAAAAATATCTCTCATTAGCATATATTATTTTGAAATGCATATCATATTAGTATCATATTAGTGTCAAAGATTAAAAATAAAACTTTAAAATATTACTGAATTAGTAGATTTTTTGGAGGGCATAAGGTAAGGCTATTGGGGTTAAGTGATTTGCCTGAAGTCACACTGCTAGTAAGTATATCAAGTGTCTGAGGCCGGATTTGAACTCAAGTCCTCCTGACTCCAGAGCCAGTACTCTATTCACTGCGCCACCTAGCTGCCCCCACATCTGTAGATTTTTAACACCATGATTCAAAGAATCCCTGGAATAAAGATTATGTGATGGAAATATATAAATAGGAAAAAGGATGCCCTGCTCACATGGAAGTAGTGAGAGATGGCCAGAATACTCCATTCTTTCCTGGTGGTGTCAGGAGAAAGCAAGAGAGGCTCCCAGCATGTTGAGGCTCCCAGCATGTTTCCTTCAATGTACAATGTATGGAAAAACATGAACAAGATTATTTCATGATAGGCAGTAATGGATGAGGTATGATCTGTATCATTGGAAGAGACAGCTACATGAATGGCAAAATCTCTTTTAGCATCTGAGTATTTTCTTCATTCAGTGGATGCTAATAGTGCAACTACAGTCATGTGGAGGTTCATGATAGTGACATTTTGGGGAGGTCTTTATGCTAAAAATTTTGGGAACCACTTTCTTAGAGAATCCACATGCAACATAATAGGACAACAGTGTAAATTGTTCATCATCTGAACAGAGTGGTAGACATATTTCCCTCCATTTCTATGATATCTGCTGTTTAGAGGGGCCTTCATTCAGGTCTCCTGCCACCTGACTCTAGAGATCTAACTTCCACACAATGGTAAAAGGAAGGTGGTTTGTACTTTCTGGTAGGGGATGGAGAGTAAGGGGAACTCACAATTTTCTTTCATGCTTGAATTCCGAAGGATGCTCTGAACCAAACCAACACAATATTTCTTAGTGTATTTTTTTCTCAAATTAGTCCAGAAGGAGCTTTGTACAAAAGGTTTTAAGGCATGGGCCCGAAGGTTCAGGAATATCCAGTGTCCTTGATGATCATCTATCTCCATCACGGTCTCTCCATCCAAGCCATATTGTACCTTGCTATTCAACTGGATGTCATCATCTAATTCACAGCCTAGAAAGTACTGCAGTGTGTGATTCCCTAGAGGTGAGAGAAAAGCATGGGGCACTCTTAGAACAAATGGTTCAGGGGAAATTGAGGGAGGCACTGTCTTTTGCTGGTCCCAGAACATAGGGTTCTCTTTGATTAGTTTTGGGAATCACCTTTGTATCAGGTGGAATTATTTTGGTGTCTTAAGGAAGCAGATTCTCTCAACCTAGGGAGAATTCTTCCCAAGCTAAGAAGGGAACATGTTAAAAGAGAGATATTAGGAGTCAAGTATAATTCAATTTTTTATATGCACTCCCACTTATTTTTTCATATTGCATTTTTTTCTGAATCCATATATGGACTTTTCTCTTGTATATGGACCCAAGAACAACCACATCCCCATGTTTAGAATGGGTTATGGTAAGACATAAAGAAAAAAAATAAATCAAAAGTTGATAGCCAATATCAGGAGATGTGGCAGCAGCAACAGAACAGTAACAGGAACAGAAGTCATGGAACAATGAAGATTCAGTGAGAAGTTCAGTATCTATCTTAAGTTCAGATTCAGTGATGAAGAAAACTTGAGCAAGGGTAAAATGTGAAAGTCCTGTTGGTGAAGGGGAAGGCTTCCTGGAACATTTTAAATGGAGGATTTGGTGTCCTGGGAAAAGCAATGTGGTCTGGTGAGTCCTAAGGTCCAGGAATGCGTCCTTCACAGTCCTTTCTTTTTCAAACAACAGATCAGTGGCCTGAGCCTCTTGACAGTCATCCCAAATAAGTCAAGTTCCTGGGGACTGGTCCTTCAGAATTGGTTTAAGGGAGATGAGTTGGGATGAGGAGAAATATGGTGGTGGGGATAAATGGGGTTAACTTACTCTCAGGCTTGATGTCATTAGCTGTCAAGAATTGGATCAAGTTTTGGTCATCCCTCTTGTCGCTATGTATTGAATGAGACGTCTCCCCAATGAAGCTTGTCTCCAGGGCATCAGAGATCCAATCTGCCTTGACTGTAACCCATTTGTTCATTTTGTAATAAGAAAGTCCTTGAATGTCATCAATAATGGCAACTCGTGTGAGGTCCAAGAGAGAGTGGTGTGTACCCAGTGTAGTGAACCGAAGTTCATTCCTGTGGTAGACTAAATGACAGAGAAGGGAAAAGGGGGTCACATATGGGGGTAGAGTCAGAAGCCTAGAACCTTCTCCCACCTATATACTTGCCACTATGGCTTTCTATTATTATCAGATTAAGGTGGGGGCAGGAATGTCATGAGGAACATTCTAGGAGGAAATTTTACACCCCACTGAACTTCCACTGAGTGCCTATCACAGGACTAGACACAAACCAGGACTGAATAAGACTGTTGTTAGTTGATTTATCAGAGTAATCCTTTATACTTGCAGAAAGCTTTTTGCTGAGTCAGGTCAATTCATCACACCTTCTATCTCATGTTCCCCATAGGATAAGTGAAGAGCAGAGACAACTATGAAAAAGGATTAGGATTGTTAAGAGAGAGGGAAGTTGATAGTCAATATTGGCTGAACTATAAGGAGGGGAAGGCAGAAGGTGTGTGTGTTGTGCCAAGAACAGGCAACAGTGTTTCCATGTATGATGGAGCACACAGGGCCACAAATACATAAAGCAGAAAGGCAACGCCATTGTTTTTGGTGTTGTAGAGACTGGCCCCTTACAGGAAGTGTGGAGAGTGAAACAGTGTGAGCAAGCAGTGGTAAAGAATCAGGGAGGACTCTGGGGGCAAGGAGATAAATCAGCTGTAGTGTGTTATAAGACATTTTTTCCTGTTTCTATTTTTGTGCTTGGCTGAATTTTTTCAGTTTGGCTGTGGAAAGGAAACCAGATGTGTGTGCTAGCAGTGACATGCCAATACACCTGGCAGGTCAGTCGTGTTATTGCTAAGCTTCGTTGAGGTGTGAAGATGGCTGCTACATAGGGCTGTGACCTCCAAAATGCCTATTTTTCCAACAGGACAGGAAGCACAACTAAAGGTCTGATGCTAAAAAATTTTGAAGGGAAGACTGTTATCACTCAGACTATTTTGGATGTGACCCAGGATTGGGCTATAACAGTGGAATGGTCCATGTCAATCAAAAACAAAAGATTTGATAAAAGGTTGCATGTGTCAGCATTATATATTTAGATTATATACTCCTAGGTGGAAATCTATGAAGTAAGAGAAACAGGGAACATGAGGGAAGGCGTTGCTCAAGGATTCATGCTAAGAAAAATTTAAGTGATATCATGACATCAATTTGATAACAAAAGGATGAACTGGTTAATGAGCAAACTATGAAGCTAACTCAAAGTCCAGAGAGTGTTGGACATAATATGATATGAAGATATCTGTTCTGACAAGAGCAAAGCAGTTATGAAATTTTGGTTTGTTCGCTGATAACCTGATCATTCAGAAAGTGAGGAACTGATGAAGTAAATTGGTATTCTGGTCCTGATTTTGACCAATGAAAAAGTAATGATTACTGATATAGAGATGATGGAGATCTTGTGGGTAAATGACTGTGCTATCTTACATAGGCAGATAGAGAGGGGGAACATCAGGTAAAGTGTGAGGGGACCAAGGCATGAACATTGGAATAATTGGTTTTTTTAATTTACAAAAGGAGATCGAGGATGGCATAGCCAAGATTCTACAGGATGAGTTGTTCGGAGAGGGATGCTATGAAAAAAGAAATCTTGAGGACAGGGAAGCAGTCACTTTACATGAACAAAGTGGAACTGTCCCAAGAGACACGGAGGACTCAAATACTTTTCATGGTGTCAGGAAAGCTAAGGGTCACAATAAACCGAGGACGGTAATGAAATTCAAGGATAACAAAAAAGGGGTTTTAAAAATGATTTTATGGGGGGCAGAGCCAAGACGGTGGAGTAGAAGCAGGACATTCCATGAGCTCCCGCCACAGGCACCTCCAATACCTGCAAAATAGGACTCTAAGCAAATTTTAGAGCTAAAGAACCCACAAAGTGAGAGAGAGAAACAAATCTCCCGCTGAGGCGGCCGGCGGGAAGGGTCCGTCACACCGCACTAGGGGCCAAGCGCAGTCCTGTGTGAGCTGGTCTAAGCATGGGGTGGACCCCACCAGCAGCCAAAGGAGACTTTCGGAGAGTGAATCACCAGCGTCGTGGTAGTTCCAGACTTTTCAACCCATAAAACACCAGAGACAAAGTAAAAGGTCAATGGGAAACTCTGTTGGAACTGGGTGACAGAAGAGCAGGGTCTGGCTCCTGCTCCTGGGGGAGAGGTGGTGGAGACTTGGCAGCTGCCCTCCTAGAGGAACCAAGTGACCATTCTGTTGCTAATCACTGTGGCTTTGACCTACTTGGATCTGGATCTCTATCTTGGGCAGAGGTCCTGGGGTGAGAAACACCAGTGCACCAGAGCTTGTAGTGTCTGTAGAGAGGGCACCCTGCTCAGACCTCTGACAATATTTGCAAAAAAATAAAACAACAGTGATTTGGGACAAAGCTCTCCACTATAGAAGCAGAGTTCTAGGAGAGCAAAGAGCTCAAAAATCAGATAATTGGCTGGCAAGATGAGCAAACAGAGGAAACACAATCAGACCATAGGATCCATTTTTGGGGACAAAAAATCAAAATATGGAACCAGAAGAAGTTAATTAAGGCAAAACTCCTGCATCAAAAGTTTCCAAGAAAAAATATCAACTGATTACAGGCCATGGTGGAGTTCAAGAAGGATTTAAAAAATCAAGTAAGAGAAGTAGAGGAAAAAATGGGAAGAGAAATGAGAATGATGCAAGAAAATCATGAAAAGCAAATCAACAGCCTGCTAAAGGAGACCCAAAAAATACTGGAGAAAATAACTCCTTAAAAAATAGACTAATTCAAATGGCAAAAGAGGCCCAAAAGCCAATGAGAAGAACGCTTTAAACAACTAAATTGGCCAGATAGAAAAGAAATTTCAAAAACTCACTGAAGAGAATAATTCCTTCAAAATGAGATTGAGCAAATGGAAACTAATGACTTTATGAGAAATCAAGATACTGTAACCCAGATCCAAAAAAATGAAATGGAAGGCAATGTGAAATATCTCATTGAAAAAACCATAGACCTGGAAAATAGATCCAGGAGAGATAATTTAAAAATTATTGGACTACCTGAAAGACATCATCAAAAAAAGACCCTGGAAATCTTCCTTCAAGAAATTCTCAAAGAAAATTGCCCTGATATTCTAGAACCAGAGGGAAAAGCAGAAATTGAAAGCATTCACCAATGACCTCTTGAAAAATATTCCCCAGAGGAAAACTCTTAGGAACATTATAGCCAAATTCCAGAGTTACTAGGTCAAGGAGAAAATATTACAAGCAGCCAGGAAGAACCAATTTGAGTAGTGTGGAAAAACAATCAGGATAAAACAAGATCTAGTGGCTTCTACATTAAGGGATTGAAGGGCTTGGAATATGATGTTCCAGAGGTCAAAGGAGCCTAAGTATAATGCTTCAGGGTAAAATATGGTTATTAAAGGAAATAGAGGACTTTCAAGCATTCTTGATGAAAAAAAAAACCAGAGCTGATCAGAAAATTTGACTTTCAAATACAAGAAGCAAGAGAAGCATGAGAAGGTAAATAGGAAAAAGAAATCATAAGGGACTTATTAAAGTTGAGCTATTTACACTCCTAACTGGAAAAATGATAATTGTAACTCATGAGACTTTTCTCAGAATGAGGATAGTTGAAGAGAATATAGATAGATAGATAGATAGATAGATAGATAGATAGATAGATAGATAGATAGATACATATACATATACATATATGTATGCATGCATATATTTGTTTATATGGGAGGGTGTGTGTATAAATACATATGTGAATGTGTGTGTGTGTGTGTATATGTGTGTGTGTACATATATACATAGACATAGAGCACCGAATCAGTTGAAAAGGAAGGGATTACATCTAAAAGATAAAACTAAGAGGTGAGAGAGGAATATAATGAGAGAAGGAGATAAGAAGAGATAGATTAGGTTAAATTATCTCATATAAAATAGACAAAAGAAGATTGTTACAATGGAGGGGAAGAACAGGAAGGTGAAAGGGAATGGTCCAATCATACTCTCATTGAATTTGGCTTAAGGAGGGAATGACATACACACTCAATTGGGCATCTTACCCTACAGGAAAGTAGGGGAGAAGGGGCTAAGAGAGGGGATGATAGAAGGGAGGGCAGATTGGGGGAGAGGGTAGTTAGAAGCAAACACTTTTGAAAAGGGACAGGGTCAAAGGAGAAAATAGAATAAATGTGGGGCAGGATAGGATGGAGGCAAATAGTCTTTCACAGTGTATCTACTATGGAAACGTTTTGTGTAACTACACATGTACACCCTATATTGAATTCCTTATCTTCCCAGTGGGAGTGGGTGAAGAAGGAAGAAGGGAAAGAATCTGGAAATCAAAGTTTTAAAAACAAATGTTAAAAAATTATTTTTAGATGCAATTGGGAAATAAGATATACAGGCACTGGGGTATAGAAATCCATCTTGTGCTACTAGAAAGTTAGAGAGGGAATGGGGGAGGATGTAAGAAAGAGTAGATTGTGGGAAAGGAGTATTCAGTGGGATTGCTATTTGGGGGTGACAGTTAAGGGAAAGGTGGGGAGAAAACTTTTAACTCAAAATCTTGTGTAAATGAATGTTGAAAACTAAAAATAAACAAATAAAAAGTTTTTAAAATGATTTTGTGAGTAAGACAAAGGACAAAGAAGAGAGAGAGGATTTCTGGAATGATAACAGGAAATGGACTTAAGACAGAATTGTTCAGCTACTGTTTTGCTTCTATTTTCTCTCATGTGTTATCCTGGGCAAATCACAGATTTTCAGAACTCTAGACAAGTATCCAAGGCAGTAAATTGCAAGGAGGGTTGCATTGGTAGAAAGAGACTTGTTGTTGTTCTTGTTTTCATCTGGGGGCTTTCAAGATCAATGAAATCACAGCTATAATTCCTATTCCTATTCCTTTCTCTACTTATCAAGAAGTATGATGTGCAGATTTGGAATGGCAGAAAAAATGATAAACAAAATCAGAATCCAAATTCGTTGAGGAAATTATGAGAGGAACTAGTTGATCTTGAGTTTAAGCCATGAGTCACAGTTGACATTGATTCCAGGGTAACTAAAGAACATTGGGTGTGATAATCAAACTCTTTTTGGTTTGGAGTCAACCATATAAACAATATGGTGTCATAGGAATAAAAAAGGACAAAAGTCCTCTTAGTTTTCAGAAAATGAAAGAATTGGGATTCTCCCTAAAATAGAAGGATAAATTTGGAATATTTATTTTAAGCTATTTTATTTTCATTTATTATTTATTATATTTATTTATAATTTGTTTTAAGGTGGTTTGTGGTTTGAATGGTCAGAATATGAGTATTCTAAAACCTGCAATAATTAACTAAATCTAATGAGATTAAGTTTAATAGGATTGGATATAAAGTCCTCCACGTCCATTAAAAAGACTAATTATCCAATATGATATTTTACTGGACAGCAACTAATGGAGAAAAAGGAGCTTTTAGTTTCTTCCTATCTCCTTCAATGGGGGATGAGAGGTGAAGCAATTTGTGGGAAAGAGAAGACAAGGAAGCTGAGCAGAAAAAGTGCCCCAAATTTGAAAACAGTACTTTTAGCTATGCTCTCTAGTAAAGACCGAGGTGAACAGAAAGGAGAAAAGGTGGATAACACGTAATCTCTTTCAGCCTTGTTAGTTCTTGCTAACCTAGCGAATCAATAACTAGCTATTAGTGAAGTGAGGACAAAAGACTTCTATTCCATCTGCTCATTTGTTTCCATGATTTTGCTTTCTTTTATTTGTGAAAAGTATTTTTTAGAAATGTTGCAACCCCATCTGTATTGGAATAAGAGGTAAATGGATCTGCTTTGAGAAATAGTAGATAAAGAGACTTGTTTGCTCCTAGTGACCTGACTAGGTGATAGTATCAGGAAGAATTTGGATGTGAGCTCCAGCATGCATTGATGGTACTGGGACTGACTGAGAGACAGATTTAGAGATAGGTTTGAACAGTTTTCTCTCTCTGATGTTTTTCCTTCATGGGACCCTTTACAAATCTGTGCCCTTGGATTGAGCTAGCCCTGGTCATCATTTTCTCCAAATTCCTTGCTAGCATCTGCATGTTTGATGCCCAATTGGGCTCTGTACCTAGAAAGGAAGAGACTCAGCTTTGGGTGGGTGGGGGACAACCCAGGAAAACATTCTCAAGTCAAACAAGCTTCTGTTTCCTAAAAAAGTCCTGAAAACCCATCAAAGTTGGCAAGGAGCTCTGAAGCTCCCTCCTCCAATTTGCATCTTAGCAAAAAACTGTTGGATCCCCCCAAAATAGTCATCTGGTCTGGTTTATCTGCAATGTATGAAAATGGACTTCACTGGTCACTTTCTACTGATAAATGTCCCCTTTGTCTGGTCAACAGGGACCAGTATTGGCCAAGGAAGTTTCAAAACTAGACCCAAACTAGGGCCTTTACTGATGGTACTTGGACATTCCTCTGTTTAGAATTCAAGGAAACTCACAAACTATCACTCTTAACTGCTTCATAGCTTATCTGGGGTTACAGAGATTCTTCCCTATCTTATGAATTGATTAGCCCCTAAGATCCTTTATGGGGAAAAATGGTGGTATAATCAATATAATATTGAGCCATAGTGAATGAAGTTATCAATGAGGAACTCCCTCTACCAATGCAGATCAGCACCTACTAAGCAACTTATAGTCCAAGACAGTTCTTGGGGACACCAAGAGACTAAATGACTGATCCAGGATTGCACATCTAGTGTGAATCAGAGACTGACTTGGAACCAAGGGCTTCTTGACTCAAGAGCCAGTTCTTTATCTAATCTATTATGCTGTTTCTCATGAAGAAAACATGCAAATACCCAATTTAATTATGTGAGCAGATACAGCAAGCCATGACAGCAGCTATGAGGAATTCCAACCCTCAATATGAGGATTTTTTTTGCTTTTCTCTATCCCTTTTTTCACCTTCTGCTAGGTACCTCTCAATTCCTCACTCCTCTTGCCTGAAAGCCTGGGAAGTCCTCATCTTTCCCTCCTCCTCCTCCTCCTCGTTCTCTTCCTTTTCCTTCTCTCTTTTTCATGGATTAAGTCCATCTCTACAGTTCCTTGAAATTCAAGGACTTTACAGACAAAAAGCAGGCTCCTCTTCCTTTTTTCCCTACAGTTCCCTGACTGTTGTAGTCTATGTGTCTATGAGACTTAATAATGCCTGCTTGATAAATGGACATAAGACAGAGAGTTGCCTCAAGAGGCACAATCATTGTCTCAGATCAAACCGCCCTTCTTCCTTAAACCTTCCTCTAACTGACTCTGATTGGATGGGGTCACTTTGCATTCATCCACAAGACTCAAGGAAATTGCATTGTCCTTTGTGTACTCCTGTGTGTTTCTTCAATCAGCATTCAGTCTTCCCATCACATTAGGAGTTGGTAAGGTCATGGGCTATGCCTACCCCCATCAGACTAGTTAGCTTTCAGAGGGTTGACAGGATCTCCTCCACCCAACCCCATCAATACAGTTGTGCAATGAGGGGAGTATATGTCTCCCTTATCAGATGAGTCTAAGGACTAAGCATAATACAACAGATTCAGAGCTCCATAGCCCTCCTCTTCTTCCCCCAGACTCACCTGCTTGTGTTTCCTTGAAAGGAAATAGCACCATAAGCATCCAGGATGAGAATAATCCTCTCCTTCTCCAACAGTTTACCATCTTGTTCTGTAGGTCACTGTTTGGGCTCCTCAATATGGGAGCTACCAGTCTCCAAGTCCCATTTGTCTTACAATGATGAAGTTAAAACAAAGATTCTTTATACCCAAGGCCTTCCTCCTCCTGGTGCTGAATCCTCCAAGACCTAGTACTTCTTTCATTTCCAGTGAAGATATCTGTCACCAGGCAGAATTTGCTCCTTTCTGGCATGAGCAGAAGTGAAACAGAATCTGTGGTGAGGACAGGAAATTCTTGAATGTTGTCAAATTCAGCTGTTGTTGGGGAACTCTACAATGGGGTATGTCACAGGGTCATGGGCAGAGCTGGCATTTCCAAGTTTTGGTTGAATTAAAGAAACCCTCAATCTGATCAGGGGGATAATCCTCAGGGAGGTAGCCCCCAGTCAAGTGGGAGAGCCCTGTTCTTAGGGAGCCTGATTTAATGAGGAAATATAGTTTCTACCCTCACTGGTCCCTTGGTATAAAAGGAGAACAAAACCCCCTACCTTTCTTGAGCTCCTAATCTGATTGGTTAAATAATTACTGCTTTTGGGGAGTCCCCACACTGAAAATATAAATAGTTCTAGATAATAATGTCGTAACCAAGTCAACTTTCTTTCCTCCTCCCTCAATCTACAACTCTATCAGTTGCTCAGTGCTGTTGACTTAACTTACCTTTTCACACTATGTTGTCCACAGGAAATGGGGAAGAACATTGGGTAAGAAGTGCTGGAGAACAATGCTAAGTTTCCCTACTGAGGAAGTGGTTGTCAAAGATCTCAGGGTTTAGATGCCATCATGTCCTTTTGCTCACCCTCTTCATCCCCAAGAAAATGGGTGAAATAGGAAAGGGGACTGAGACAGGCCTTCTCATATTTCACAAACATGCCCATTCAACCAACTGACCTCTGGTGGGTACTCTTTTCCACACTTATTCTATGGTTTCCACCCCCTGTCTCTTTATTAGGATTGTCTCAGTTTTCCCTACAATGTATTTGTACTCTACACATTCTTCATAACCTAATGAAAATGTCAAGGCGTACTTCACAGATGCTGACAATTATAAGGGGTCATCTCATTCAGCCTGTGACCTCTGCTTAGGACCACTACTACTCTTCAATCCTCCTTTCTTTATCAGGCCAATACTAGGTTTCAGCCCATTGCTTGATTGTTCAGAGTGAATGTAAACAGCAATTGTTTCTGTTCTGGTCTTCTACTCCCATATTGATTCTTTTGTAAAGGCAAACTGGGCCAACTTTTGCCTCATTTCTTGTCTAACTTTTAATCACTGAATGGGTGTTGTCTCAGACAAACTGAGAACTGGAAAAGACCTTAGCTTAAAAGGCCAAGGTTTCCTACTCCATCCAGGGTCATTTCCAGTCATCCTGACCTATATCTGGCCACTGGACCCTGATAAGTGTGGAAGAGAGAGTGATGCTGATGTCTTTGCTCAGCTCTGCCTCATTTCAATCCAATTCACTTGCAAGTCAAGATATCACCCTCCTGATATCATTGGTGCTCTTCTAGAATAAAGAATTGACAACAACAATCTCCATGATGCTGAAAAATTCCGTAAGACCATAACCTTGTTTCCTTATGTATTTGCCTGCCTAACACTACTAGTGGCCACTTGGGCTCCCCTAAGGGAGTGGTTTTTGCTACTATCAGGGTTCCAGGGGCAACTTTGCAAATGGCTACTCTCTCACATATTTTATGTTTCTTGTTATCAATTGGCCAGTCGATTCTCTTAAATCTTTAGTGGAAACATTTACCCAAATGGCATAGAGTTGTTCAGAAGTTCTTTCAAGTGAAGGATTACTATGTTGTTTTCAGCTGGATGGCTACAAAAGCTCTTTAAGCTAGACTAAAGATGCTTAGCTTTAGGAAGATATTTCTTCCTTTGACCCCTTCCAAGTCTCAACTTTGAGGCTGTTTGTTATCTCCAAGAAAGAATTGATAATATCTCCTTTCAAACAAACTCTTCCTGCTCAAAAGCCTCTAGTCTCCATAAACAACTTCATGCTCCCTTGGGGTGATCAGTGTTTTTCACCTTCCATACTCCTTTGCACCCTTTTGTAGATGAGGGGTCAGAGAGACAACTGTATGAATGATTTATGATCCTGGTGGCAATGTTCATTATATTGCTGCCCTTTTCATATACAATTAAGTAATTTGAGCTTTCCACTTTCATTGGCAGAGAATGATTGCTCTGTGCTCTGTGCATATATGAGGATTGGAGTTGGTGAAATCTGGGAAGAAAGATCCTGGGCTTCTGACTTTTATCTTTGAGATAGAACATTTGTCACTTCTGAATCTCTTTGGGTCCCTGGAGGGAGAAAGAATCAATCTGCAAAGATGACATGTAGGGAAGCCATCATTTCAATCATGTAGATCATGTAGTGTAGTTTGCTACACTAGAGACTCCAGGGAATTTCCTGATCTGAGTTATCTCATCCCCAACAGAAGAGCTCATTTACTATTTGTATTGTCTACTATTTCTTCTCCTAGGTATACTTTTTCTGATTTCTGTTTTGCTATTAACTTGGATAAATACGTTTACTCATTGTCTGCTACATGTGTTCATTATGGTACTGTCATTTGGTGAGAATGGCATCAAGTCATGCATTTATAGCTTGGGATTCTCCCTTCTCATTAAGGAAGAGCAAACAGGAGTACAGCTTAAACTCAAGATACATTCCCCCTAGACTAATAATATTTAAGGGAATATATATATATGCATATATATAGAACATAAATAATATATGAATAAATTAAATATATTTTATGTTTATAAAATATATTGCATGTATATACATATAAATTTAATTCTAGCCCTGTTTCTCCAAACGAGTGGCCAGCCTCTGATTCCAGTCTCCTAGTAGGATTGAAAGTTTCCTTAGAAAACAGTGGAAGAGAAGAGATTCTAGAGATATCTATTCTTGTCTTCTACAAGCTTCTTCTAGACAGATCCATGTGCACACACATGATTTACATGGGCAAAACAACATGGCACAACTCCACACCCACTTACATAAGGAAAATTTTATGAAGCATTTATAAGGAGTGGGAAAATACAGAATATTCTGGAAATTCTTACCTGCAATGATTGAAGAGAAGGTAAAAGAAAAGAACTTACCTGACATTTTTTGAGAGATTGAACTTAGCTCATCTTACAGTTTGACAGAGTAGACAGAGAGTAAACCTCAAAGCCAAGAAGACCTGTATTGAGTTCTGGCTTTGACACATACTTGTTGTGTGACCCTAGACAAGTCATTTAAATTCTCTGAGGTCTTGGCAACTCTCCAAGACTGAAGTTCCTGAAAAGGTACAGAGAAGCTTCCCTAACTTGGTGTTCTACACATCAATCAGATCACAGTTCCAGTCCCCCTCCCATCAGATCAGTGCCTCAATTGAACTGGGGAGTAAGCACATTCAACTCAAACTGATGAGAAGTTCATTGGCATATTCAGCATGTGAAATGACTGGCTGTGAATTCTTTTGAACCAATATATTACATATGTTACATATATATATATACATATATGCATCTTTCTTTTATTATTAGTTTCATTGTATTTGAATAATTAATATTGGGAAATGAGGTCTTTCCAGCTAATAAAATTAATAACATATAATGAACTGGGGTTGAGGCTTAAAGATTGAGCCAACTCATTAATTAAAGAAAAAGAATTGAATTTTATTAATTAATAAGAAATTATACAAGTGTAACTCTCCTTTAGAGTTCTGAACGATGTCAAATTGCAGTCAGAAAGGTGGTTAAATGTATCTTTCCTTGAGATATATACATGTATTTACACACACAGAGATACAGATATTGATTTATTCATAAGTTATACATGTTTTATAGTACTAGTATATTGCACACATTTAAAAAATAAATATGAAAATGTAAAATATGAAGAAATAAATGTCTTAAATTTTTATTTTTATTAACATTACCAAAACATTTTGTACCATTGTAATTAAATATGCTTTATTATTAAAAAAATTTTTTATTTAATACTTTGTGATACAGAAATTCGAAGGTAGATCTAGTTTTCAGTTAATTGTTGAGAAATCTAAGTTCTACGGGAAGGTTTTCTCAACCAGTGAGAAGTAGATCTATCTCTGTTAGGACATTGGTAGCATTTCATTTTCCCAAAATTCAGGTGCCCCTTTTTAAATTAAATTAAACTTCTTGCTACATTTTAAGTTCCAAACTGTCTCCCTCCCTCTCTCACCATCCCACACCATCTCACACTAGAGAATGCCACCATTTGACACAGATAAATTTTGTATATACATATATTTGTATGTTTGTATACTGTATATGTGTGCATATATATATATACATACATGCATTGTGTACATATGTAAAATGATACTATATGTACTTCTATTTCTCAGTTCTTTCCCTGGAGGGTGATAGCATCTTTCTTCATAGGTCCTATGTAGTTTTTCTGAGTGTTTATAATACTCAGAATAATTTGGTTGTTCATAACTGTTCTTTAAGTAATTCTTTTTACTGTATACAATGCTTTCTTGGTTCTTCTCCTTTTTTTGCTTTTTAGAGGGCAATTGGGGTTAAGTGATGTGCCCAAAGTCACACAGCTAGTAAGTGTGTCAAGTGTCTGAGACTGGATTTGAACTCAGGTCCTCCTGACTCCAGGGCTGGTGCTCTATTCACTGTGCCATCTAGCTGCCCTGTTTCTTCTTTCGCTCTTCATTATGTCATGCAAGTCTTTCCATGTTTTTCTAAAATCAACCAGCTCATAATTTCTTACAGCACAGTAGTACTCTATCACAATTATGTTCCATGACTTATTTAACCATTCTCCAATTGATGAGCATCCCCTCTATTTCAGTTCTTTGCCACCACAAAGAGGGCTACTATAAATGTTTTAGAAGATAGACCTTTTTTTCTTTTTTCCCTGATCACCATGGGAAAGAAACCTAATAATGCTATTGATGCATCAAAGGGTATCAACTTTTAAAAGCCTTTGGATATAATTCCAAAATGATTGGATCAATTCACATTTCCACCAAAAGTGTATTAGTGCCTATGGGGAGCCAAGGAGGCCTGATCCAGGACTCAGATAAAAATCTTGACAGTGTGCCCTAATTAGGACCCCTCAAGATGAGGCTTGGAGACTTTTTTGGTGGGGAACTGCTGAATGGGCACAGATGGCACCTGTACTCCCTCAGACCAATCAGCCACCTCTGGATGAGTAGCAGTGAATCCTGGGGTGGGTGCCATCCATTTACCCTGAAACTCTTCCTTTGTTACTGCCTTCTCAGCTGTGGCCTGCTCTTCCTTTTCAATCTCCTCTGGATCCTTGTTGAAGTAAAGATTGTTGTGCAGAGAAATAAGAGAAAGCTGAGACCTGGGTTCAAGATAAATTTAGATGTGGATTTATTGATGAAATGCATGACTGCCAGAGTTCTCACTCAAATTGGCAGCAATTTCTGGAAACTCAGATCTTGGTTATAAAGGCTAAAATCACAAAATTATAATAGGGAGGGGAGCTAGCAGAAGCTATCATATACAGAAGCAGAGAACAGCCTTTGGTTAAATCTATATGACTCAGGGGATTATGGCGCAAGGGTACAAGGGTGCAACCATTCTGTGGAGTGGGGGTCATTCCCAGAACTGGGTGGAAGGCACAGGGTGGAGGGGCATGGGATGAGGGGGACTGGAATTTCCCAGAACAGGCCAGGGTCATGTTCCAGGGAAAGGTCGTGGGAGCTCTGCTTGGTCAATGGGGCAGGACAGGATGGCACCTAGATAACATCCTTCTACCATAATGTACCTGGTACACTATTATGATTCAAGGAGAAAATATGAAATACTGATTAGGGGAGACAGAGTCAGGGAAAACCTTGAGCAATATGCCCAGACATGCTTTAAGCAGTTTCAAGCTAAAATATAAAACAGAAACAAAGACAGAAATACAAGAGGGGCTTAATGGTGGACCACAAGTCAGGTGGAGTGTAGTAACCTGGAATCTGGGTTTGGGTACAACAAGATCAGGCATAACCTCCCATGGGTGTTCCCAGGAGGTGGTACCATGCATCTGCAGGACTTTACAGGCCAGCATCCACCACATCAGACCCACCAAGTGAGCTCCCTTTTTGACATGGAATCATAATATTCACATAGAGAAATGAGAAGTCTGTGTTGCACAGTGCAATGGTTGGGAGGTTAACATACGATGCTTCAGTCAGAGGTTGGTGATCTACCTAAGGATCAGTGACCACAAACAGGTGAAGCTCCCTGAAAGCTGCCTGGATCTGGTTAGTGGAAGTGCCAGGTGTGAAATGTGCAGCAATAGGTGTGGCACCAGTGGCAGCAGCAAATAACAGAACAGCTTGCTGGCCAGTGTTCCTAGATGAGATGACACTAATATCAGCTGGGTTTTCAATGACAACAATGGCACAAATTGCCAGCAGAAGCTTTTCCCAAGTTCTCTTCAAATTAATGATGTAGATACCATCACTCTTTGTTTTGTAGATATACTGTTCCATCTGGGAGCCTAAATTGGTGCAACCCAAATGGGTTCCTGCAGCAAGGAATTTGAGCACATCCTCTTCCTTCATCCAGAAGTCATCTAGTGCTCCAGACATTGTGAAAGTTCCCTTTAAAGATAAGATGAAAACCAAGAACAATGCCGTATGGAACCCTCTTATGGGCAGCACAGAAAGCCCAAGTTATTTTTCTCATTGTCTGTCTTGGACTTGTCTTCATACTTTAAAAAAAAAAATCTTAACACTGACTAATTGGCTCAAGATTGAAATAGAAGTCAACCAAGACTGATTCCCTCCCTGACTTCTTTTCTGAATATACTTCAAGAGGGAATGGGCTGACCAATTCCAACAATCGTCTGCATTGAATCAATCCAATTGTTGTAGTTGTCCCTTCCCTCTTGGCCTTCAGTGCTAGAGAAGCATGGCACACAAATAAAGTAGGATTGTGAAGTATGTGGAGTGGAGTAAGTTATAACAAGGCTAGAAAGGTAGGAAAGGGACAGTTTGTGAAGATATTCAAATGCCAGTGAACTTTATAATTAGTTCTGGAAGCAACAGGAAACTACTGGAGCTTGTTGACTAGAGAAGGAATGTGGTCAGACCTGCACTTTAGAAAAATATAATTTTGGCAGCTGACTGGGGGATGGATTGGTGTGAGAAGACACTTAAGGTAAGATGACAAAAGAGGAGGCTACAATAATGTTCCAAGAGTGAAGTGATTAGGTTGTCAGCTTTAAGTGAAGAGAAAGGACTCTATGCAAAAGATGTTCTGAAGGCAGAAATAGAAGATTTAGCAACAGATTAGATGGTAGAGAAAGTGAGTGTGGAAAGTCAAGGTTGACATTCACTTGAGAACTTAAAAGTCTGGAGTTAGGAGAGAGTTAACTTGCTCTATAATAACATTAAGTTTTCTTCTCTCTTTACCTAGATGAGTTGTTCTTCCTCCTTTGGAGTCCTGGTTTCATTCTGACTCCCATCTGTGACCAGGATCTCCCCCCCCCCATCCCAAATCCCCAGATAAGTGGTTTTCTTTTCCTGACTCCAGGCCCAGCACTTTATGCACTGTAGCATTTAGCAGTGTTAGCCTAGACAAGTTACACTGTTTGCCTCAGTTTTTTCATCTGTAAAATGAGGATAATAGCACCTTCCTCCCAGAGTTGGTGTGTTGATAAAATGACATAATACAGAGCACTTAATACAGTTCTTGGCACACAGTAGGTCCTATATAAATGTTATCTATTACCAGTGAATTCTCCCTCATTGGACATCTTCAAATGAAGGGCTGAGATTCATAGAAAGATAAAAACAGGTACCTCTGGACCCAAGTACTTTGTTGCATGGTTTTCCCTTCATTAGACCATTCATAGACACAGCCCTCAGTCTAAAGGGCATTCAGTTCTCTTGATCCTGACATTTGTTTTAACAGTGCAATTTGTTATTTATTTAGCAATAGTATATCAATCATACATGTGAAATTATGCAAAGCATTCTTCTATATTAGCCATATTTTAAAAAAAAGAAAATAATACTTCAATTTGCCCTAAGAGTTCATCAGTTCTCTCTCTGGAGGCGGATAGCATTTTTTTCTTCATGATCCTTTTGAATTGTATGGACAGAATAGCCAAGTCTTTTATGGTTGATCATCATTACAACATTACCTTGCAAAATGATCTCTTACTTCTTCTCACTTCATTTGCATGAGTTCATATAGTTCTTGTCATTTTTTCTGAAATCATGTCCTTTATAATTTCTTACACCATAATAGTAGTCCATCTTAACCATATGCCACAACTTGTTCAGTCATTCCTCAATTGACGAGCATCCCCTTGATTTCCAATTCTTGCCACTAGAAAAAGAACTGCTATAAATTTTTTGTACATATAAGTCCTTTTGTTGCTTCTTTAATCTCTTTGGAATATAGACCTATTATTTGGTATTACTGCCCCTATGTATACTTCTATAGCCCTTTGGGCACAGTTCCAAATTGTTCTCCAGAATGGTTGGACCAGTTTATTACTTACTCCACCAGCAGTTCATCAGTGTATCTATCTTTCCCTTATTTCCTCCAGCATCTGTCATTTCTGGTAGGTGTGAGGAAATATCTTAGTGCTCTTTTATTTGCCTTTCTCTAATCAATAGTGATTTAGAACATTTTTTTTCATATGACCATAGATAGCTTTCTTCTGAAAACTGCCTTTTATATCCTTGGACAATTTATCAATTGGAGAATGGCTGTTATTGTTATAATTTTGACTAAGTTCTATACTTCACATATATTTGAGAAATAAGACCTTTATCAGAAAAATTTACTCTGAAAGTTTTTCTTAAATATTACTTCATTATCTCTGATAACTTTCAGCATAATAGTTTCCCTGATTATCTCTTTTAATTAGGTCAATATTTGTTTTCCTTTTATTTGACATCATGATTGCTACCCCTGACTTTTTTTTTTACTTCAGCTGAAGTATATTAGATTCTGCTTCAGCCATTTATTTTAACTCCGTGTATGACTTTCTGAGTGTCTCTTGTAAACAACATATTGTTAGACTCTGGTTTCTAATCCATTCTGCTATCTGCTTCCATTTTATTGGTGAGCTCGTCCCATTCAAATTCAGTTATGATCAATGTTTATTTCCCTCTATCTTATTTTTTGCTGTTTCTTCCTCTCTCTCTCTTTTTATCCTCTTTCTCTTCAAAACTCTATTTTACTTCTAACTGCTGCATTCTTTAACTGATCCCCCCCTTTAACACCACCTTCTGTCTCTTCTTCCACTCTTGTTTCTTTAATGTGTAAGTTACATTTCTTTTTTTCCTTTGTGGAGGGGGGAGGTAGTTGGAGCTAAGTGACTTGCCCAAGGTCACACAGCTAGTAAGTGTTAAGTGTCTGAGGCTGGATTTGAACTCAGGATGTCCTGACTCCAGGGATGGTGCTCTATTCACTGCGCCACCTAGCTGACCCTAAGTTACATTTCTATCTGTAACTAGATGTGTATATATATTCTTCCTTCTTTGAGAGTGAAATTAAAGGAGGTTCCTTTCCCTTCCCCTTGCCAGTTAGGCCAAAAATGTTTATTAAGAGCATATCACAGACTCAAACTTAGACACAGAACAGGGATAGGCAACAGTACTCCAAGAGAGGATCAGAAATCTTCTGGTCCTAGGCCCAGAACAGAACTAAACCAGCAGTGTAATTGTTATGAACTTACTGAGCCTTTCAGCTAGCTGACAGGAATACCTTCACTATTGTCTACTTCAATACCACCCAAGGACAAGTCTACAATTGTGTTTCCTAGTTCTAAATCAGAGCCTAGAGCCCAGAAAGCACAGAAAGGTAACAATGAAGCCATGCCCTTGTTTTGGCTTCATAGGGCCCTCTGAAACTTTGCTGCTCTCTGGCTCAAGACAGCCCACTGAGCTTTGAAAAAAGGCAATAAATGCCCTAAAACCATGGCAGCAGCACTTCAGAAAAGACAGACCAATAACATGCAAAACCAGTGTCTGCAAGAATTGCACAGATTCTGGCCCTGACACCATGTCCTAATATGAAAGTCTGGAGAAAGAGAAGACAAAAAGATAAAAAAGCTATTATGATGCCAGGGATGTTCAAGGCACAAACCCAACAGAGGAGAATAAATAACTAGCAAACACTGTAAGCAAAACCTCAAATCAAAACACAGCTTGGCTGCAAGATCAATGAGAATTCCTGGAAGGAATGAATTAAGTTTTTTCTAAGAGTTTAATTTATCTTATTAAGTAGATGAAAGCAATAGGAATGAACTGGGAAATAAAAGAGCTTTGGAGGACAACCCTGGAAAGAGAATCAATAGCTTAGTAAAAAAAAAGGTACAATACTTTACTCAAGTAAGAAACTTCCTGACAATTGGAATGAAACAAACAGAAATAAGGGATTCATGAGAAAAAATTTAAAAAGCAAAAAGGATTGAAAAATAGAAGCAACTGCAATGAATCTTATACAGTATCAAAACCAACTGAAAACGTATCAAGGAAAAATCATTTTTGAATCATTGGACTAGAGGGGTGGAACCAAGGTGGCAGAGAAAAAAGCAGACATTCACCTGAGCTCTCCCAAATTCCCCTCCAAAAAAAGTTTACATTATGGCACAAAACAAATTCTGGAACAGCAGGCCCCACAAAAGGACAGGGGAAACAATTTTCTAGCCCAAGATAACGTAGAAGGTTAGCAGGAAATGTATTTTTCACTAGGTGAGGGTAGAGTACACTTCACAGCAGACTATACTAATATAGGCATTCCCATAAGAAATCAGCATCAGACTTGGGTGTGAGCAACAGCTTCTAGAGCTCTCAGCCTAGAGGTAGTATGTAAGGCAGTCAGATAACTGGTAAGGAGAAGATTACAGGGGTCCCTTTGGCAAGCACTGGGTGCAGGACTCTGTTGCATTGTCCACAGACATGTGTGGCTTTCAGTCTTGGATCTCAGTCCCAGGGAGAGAAGGTACACTAACATACCTGAGTCTGTAGCCCAAAGGAGAGTAGGGACCCTAGTCACAGTTCCAGGGTGGAAAAGAATGCTTGTGTTCACTCACAGAACAGAACTTGGGCCAGGAGAGTAATAAATACCAATTCTCCTGGGAAGGACTAAAAACTTTGAAAACAGTTGCACCAAAAAAAAGAAACTCCAAAACCACTTGAAGCTTTGGACAGTGCCCCTTCCACCCTGGAGGCAGAGCCCAACTTTAACATAAAATTAAACATCAATAAATAGGCTGGAACAATGAGCAAACAACAACAACAAAAATCTCACCATA
>CM053595.1:304746465-304774514 GCA_028646575.1 Pseudocheirus occidentalis
GATGATACTTTAAAAGGTGAAATTCTGAGATGGGAGAGGACTAGAATGAGAGGAGATAGAAAGAGACAAAATGGAGTTAATCATCCCATATAGAAGAGTCAAAGGATAACTGTTACAAATTTACCTTCATTTACTCTCATTGAATTTGGCTTAGGGAAGGAATGACATAAACTCTAAACTGGGTATTATGCCACACAGGAGAGTGGGGGGCATGGGGATGAGAGGCGGGATGACAGAGGGGAGGGCAGGGTTTGGGGGAGGAATGCTGGAAGCACACACTTCAGTAAAGTGACAGGGACAGGGTAGAGAACAGAATAAGGGGGGGTTGGATAGGAAGGAGGGATATATAATCAACCTCTCACAATATGTCCACTGTGGAGATGTCCTGCGTAATTACAAATGTACAACCTATATTGAATTGCTTGTCCTTCCAGTGCGGTTGGGTGACAAGGGAGGAACCGATAGAATCTAGAATTTAAAGCTCTACAATATATGCAACTGGGAATTAAGATATACAAGGACTGGGGGTAGGGAGACCCTCCCTGCCCTACCAGAAAGTTAGAGGGGCATTGGAGGAGGGCATAAAAGAGAGCAGATCAGGGGAGAGGATTTACAGTGGGATCTCTTTTTGGGGGTTGGGATAGGAGAAATATGGGGAGAAAATTTGTAACTCAAAATCTCATGGAAATGAATGGTGTAAACAAAAAAATAAATTTTTAAAATTTTTAAAAAAGAAACTTACTATTGTGACAAGGACGATCAAAGCACAAACTCAGAAAAACACATCAAAGTAAGAACTGCTATATACAACTCCTAAAAGAAAAATGTGAATCAGTCTCAGTACAAAACAAGAATTCCTGGAGAAGTACAAAAAAAGGATTTTAAATATCAAATAAGAAATGTAGAGTAAAATTGGGAAAAGAAATGACAGCGATGCAAGATAATCATGGAAAAAATCAAGAGTTTGGTAAAGGAGGTATAAAAAATTATGATAAAAATAACACTGTACAAAACAAACCAAATGGTAAAAGAGGCACAAAAAAATCACTAAAAAAAGGAACTCCTTAAAAAGTAAAATTGGCTAAATGGAATAGGAGGTACAAAAGCTCACTGAAGAAAATAATTCCTTAAATATTAGAATTGCCATTGGTTACAACCCTTCTATACAACCAGACTAATGTCCAATGCGAAAGTATTTGCAGATCTTATATTTGATTGCATGCTGCCATGGTGTGTGTGTGGGGGGGGAGGGATGGGAGAAAATTTGAAACTCAAGGGATTGTGGAACTGAATTTTGTAAACTAAAAGTAAATAAACAAATCAATTTAAAAAATTAGAATTGGGCAAGTGGAAACCAATGACTGTATGACATATCAAGAAACAATCAAACAAAACCAAAAGAATGAAAAAAATAGAGGAAATTATGAAATATCTCATTGAAAAAACAACTGACCTGTAAAATAGATACAGAAGAGTCAATTTAAGAATTATTGAACTACCTGAAAGCTATAGTCAAAATGAGGACCTGGAATCATATTTCAAGAAATTATCAAAGAAAATTGCCCTTATATCCTAGAACCAGAGGGTAAAATAGAAATTTAAAAAAAAAGTCCAGCAATCTCCCCTTCTACTGAAGGCCTTTCATGATTCCTCTTAATTCTATCTTTTGATTATTTCCAATTTATTTTTCATGTATCTTGTGTACAAAATCATTTACATGTTATCCTCTCCATTAGACTGTGATTCTAGCTGATATATGAAGGTAGCAGGGTGGGGAAGGTAGGAGCAGGAGGGAGAGAGAAGGAGAGCAATTAAGACAAGAGGGCAAAGTGAAAACAGAAAGTGTCCAAAGTATTGAGAGTCAGCGGTTTTTTTTCTACTGTGTTGGCCTCCCTGCCAAGGGTGGTACAATGAATTTAGAATCAAAACAACTGAGTTCAAAACTCAGTCCTGCCACTTACTACTTGTATGAACCTGGGCAATTCTCTAAGCTTCAATTTCTTCACCTATAAAATAAAGAAGTAGGACTAGGTTTTTAGAGTCCCTTCTAGATCTAAATCTAAACCTTATTTTTAAAATGAAATTATCTATGTGATTATAAACCACCAGTGTCTACTTACTCAATCAAATGAGTAAAATCAAAGCCAGGTGCTTTGTAAATTTGCAATCAACAGAGTACTAGACTTGTAGCCATAGAATGTGCATTTGAATCATTCATTCCTCCACCTCTTAGATCCTAGGATCCTAGATTTTGAACAGGAAGGAACCTGAGCAGCTATTTAGCCTATCTCCTTCATTTTACTTGGAAGGAACTAAAACTTGCTCAGGATCACAGAGCCAATAAGTATCTCAGGCAGAATTTAAATAAATATCTTTCTACCTCTACGACTTTTGTAGAACTTTCTAGAAATACACTATATAGAGTTGTTTTTGTTGTAGTTTTAATTAGATGAGGGAGAGGGAGAAGGAGCATACAAATTGTATTCATAATTTTTTTTGCTTACTCTTTTATAACATTAGCCTTCATTCCTTATGGATAAAGTCCCAGGGTTCCCTTGCCCAGGCATATCTCAACCTAATCTAAAGCTTGGTAGACAATCTTGGAGAGCTGCCTGAACTTCAAGGGATTTGGGACCTGACCACTGCCATTGAGCTACTGGGTGTCAGAGGTCAGATTAAGCCTAGGTCTCCTGACTCCAAGTTCAGAGCCTCCTACTATAGGGCAATGCCTCTATATCTTAGATATGGGAAGAACCAGGGCAGGGGAAATTATGGGAGCCTTGGCTCTAAATTGGGAGGGAGGAGAGAGGGCATGGAAAAGAGAGTAGGATATGATCTGGCTGGCATCAAGTCAGTTCCTCATATCTGCATAGAGCTTCTTCATGTTCCGTAGGAATGATGCAATAACAGTTGCAGCTAGTTCTCTGAAGCATGCACCACAAAATATTCTAGTGTCCTCGAAGGTCTGACTGAATGTCTAGGGGGGAAAGTGGTTTCTTTCATCTTTTCTATATGTATGGAAATTGTTTTCCTCATAGTCTGGTTCTAGGGAAAAAACTAACAGGACAGGCTTCTTATGTCCATTTTCCCACTTCCTTTTAGCATTCCCATTCTGCATGGGTAAGGGTAAGGGTATGAAAGATCTAGGATGTAAACACACACACACACACACACACACACACACCAATACACACACACAAACATTTCCCTCCAAACTGCTTTTTCCTCATTTGATTACATCCCTCCCTGACATCCCCCAAGAGTCACATGGTTTTTTTAGTATGGACATGTGTTATGGTTCTTGGTAACACTGCATTCTCCTCCTACTCCATTCCCCAGTTTCTTACCTTCCAATGTAAAACACTGAAGGATGCTATAGCCTGTGAAAAAATTAGAGAAAGACACAAAGAAAACGTGCAAATCAGATTGGACTTGGGGATGTGTCTCATATCCTCCTTTCTCAAAGCAAATACATTTAATTTCTGCCTATATTGCCCTCCCCAGAGTCAAAGACTATGTATCTCCCAAACCAGATGATTAGCTGCCTGTGCACAAGGACTGTCTCCCAACCAGATCAATCATTGCCAAAGGATGGTCCCTACTTCTCTTCTCTCTCCTCAAGTAAAGCATCCAGAACCTCTCTTTGGGTCACTAATCTTCAATATTTACTCATGGTGAAGTAAATGAACAAAATTGAATGAATAGGGGCATAACTAGCATTCATATTAATTGGTAGGTGACACAAATCTAGATGGGAGCACTAACATATTGAATGTCCATCAGGATCAGAAAGATTAAGACAGGCTAGAAACAGGGGCCAAAACTTCTAACAGCAGGATAAGGGAGGCATGTCTACTTAACCATTTCTTTGAAAAAAAGATCTGGAGGATTTTTACTAGATTGAAAGTTCAGTTTGAGTCAATGGATTGACATGGTAGTTGAAAAAGCAAGAATGGTTTTAGGCTGTATTAAGAGGAAAAGCCCAGGGAGTAATCTAGCACAGAATAACTCTGTGTTAAATTATTCTGGCCTACTTGTCAATACAAGCTTCAGGACAGAGCCAACATGCAGAGTAGAAATAAGCCTTCCATGCAGCTCCAGTTCCCACCACCTCCAATGCATGTAAAAATTATTCTTAACAAATTTTAGAGCTACAGAATCCACAAAGTTACAGAAACAAATCTCCTGCTGAAGGAAGCCAGGCAGAGTGACAGGGAAAGTCTATCACATAATGCTGGGAGCCTAGCACAGTCCCCTGTGAGCTGCCAGGTTCTGGCCTCAGGGCAGCCCTGAGTAGCAGCCACCTGAGCAGACTTCAGGAGAGTGAATCACCAGCAGCTGTGGAGTTTTCCACTCTTTATAACCCATAAATGCCAAAGAGAAAGTAAAAGGTCAGTCTGGAACTCTGTTGCCACTAGGTGAAGAGCATTGCCCTGCCCCTGCCCCTCCCCTCCCCAGACAAGAAGTGGTGGAGGCCCAGAAGATGTAGCTGCCACCCTGGGTGCCTCAGGAGCTCCTGGCCTCCAGAACATAGGGGGGCCAAGTGACCATTAAAAGGGTAACAGCTCTTGCTTTAACCTGCTTGGATCTGGATCACAGTCAGTGTGCCAGAGCTCATTGGGGCTGCATAGAGGGAACTCTCCTAATAGCTCCAGCAGTTGCAAAAACCACAGAAATTTGGGACAAAGTTCTATCCATTCTGGAAGCAGAGCTCTACCCTGGCAAAGAGCTCAAAAGTCAAGTAATAGGCTGGCAATATAAGCAAGCAGAGGAAGCACAAACAGACAATAGAATCCTTTTGGGGGACAAAAAGAATCTAACCATGGAATGGGAGGAAGACAACAAGGTCATAACTCCTTCCTCAAAAGCTTCTAAGAAAAATATGAATTGGTTACAGGCCATGGAGGAGCTCAAGAAGGATTTTGAAAATCAAATGAGAGAAGCAGAGAAAAATTAGAAAGATAAATGAGAATGATGTAAGAAAATCATGAAAAACAAGTCAACAGCCTGCTAAAGGAGACCCCCTAAAATACTGAAGAAAATAATACTTTAAAAGTGGATTAATCCAAATGGCCAAAGAGGCCTAAAAAGCCAATGAGGAGAAGACTGCCTTAAAAAGCTGAATTTGTCAGATGGAAAAGAAATGTCAAAAACTCACTGAAGAGAATAATTCCTTCAAAACGAAACTGGAGCAAATGTAAGATAATGACTTTATGAGAAATCAAGATACTCTAAAACAGATCCAAACAAATGAAAACAACAGAAGACACTGTGAAATATCTCACTGGAAAAAGCCACTTACCTGGAAAATAGATCCAGGAGAGATAATTTAAAAATTATTGGACTACCTGAAAGCTACAACCAAAACAAGAGCTTAGAAATCATGCAAGAAATTCTCAAGGAAAATCGCCCTGATATTCTAGAACTAGAGGACAAAATAGAAATGGAAAGAATTCACTAGAATCCTCCTGAAAGATATCCTAAATTGAAAATTCCAAGAAATATAATAGCCAAATTCCAGAATTACAAGGTCAAGGAGAAAATACCACAAGCACCCAAGAAGAAACAATTTGAATATTGTGGAGACACAATCAGGATAACACAAGACCTATCAGCTTCTACAATAAGGGATTGAATGGCTTGGAATATGATATTCTGAAAGTCAAAGGAGCTAGGATTAAAATGAAGAATCACTTACCCAGCACAACTGAGTATAATGCTTCAGGGAAAAATGTGATGATTAAATGAAATAGAGGATTTTCAAGTATTCTTGATGAAAAAATCAGAGCTGAACAGAAAATTCAGCTTTCAAATATAAGAATCGAGAGAAGGTAAATGGGAAAAGAAATCATAAGGAACTTACTAAAGTTGAACTATTTACATTCCTGCATGGAAAAATTATAATAGTAATTCATAAGACTTTTCTCAGTCTGAGGATAGTTAAAGTGAATATATGTGTGTGTATGTGTGTGTGTGTGTGTACACACACACACACACATACACACACATACATATGTATAGGAGGTGTATGTATGTATAGGATGTGAGATAAAAGGAATTTCTGTTCACCTTTTTTGCTTTTGGGAGGGCAACTGGGGTTAAGTGACTTGCCCAAAGTCACATGGCTAGTAAGTGTGTCAAGTGTCTGAGGCCGGATTTGAACTCAGGTCCTCCTGACTCCAGGACTGGTGCTCTATTTACTGCACCACCTAGCCACCCCTGAATGTATGTATAAATTATATGTGTGAGTGTGTGCATATGTAAGTACCTGCATACATAGACAGAGGGCACAGGATGAGTTGAATATGAAGGTATGATATCTAAAAAATAAAATTAAGAGGTGAGAGAGGAAAATATTGGGAGGAGAAAGGGAGAGATAGATTAGGGTAAATTATCTCAGATAAAAGAGGCAAGAAAAAACTGTTACAATGGAGGGGAAAAGCAGGAAGGTGAAAGGGAATGGGACAACCTTACTCCCATTGAATTTAGCTTAAGGAGGAAATATCATGCACACTCAATTGGATCTTACCCTACAGGAAAATAGAGGAGAAGGTCATGAGAGGGTAGATGATAGAAGGGAGGGCAGATTAGAGGAGAGGGTGTTTTAAAATAATCACTTTTGAAAAGGGACAGGGTCAAAGGAGAAGATAGAATAATTGGGGGGCAGGATAGGATTGAGGGAAATATAGTTAGTCTTTCACAGTACAACTACTATGGAAATGTTTTGCATAACTCCACATGTACAATCTATATTGAATTGCTTGTCTTCCCGGTGGGGGTAGGTGAGGAGGGAAGAAGGGAAAAAAATGGAACTTTTATATGCAATTGGTAAATAAGATATAGAGGCTCTGTGGTATAGAAATCCATCTTGCCCTACTAGAAAGTTGAGGGTGGGGAGAGGGATGAGGGAGGATATAAGAAAGAACAGATTAAGAGAAGGGGTCTTCAGGAGGTTTGCTGTTTCATAGCAGGGGATAAGGGAAAGATGGGGAGAAAATTTGTAACTCAAAATCTTGTGCAAATGAATGTTGAAAAGTAAAAATAAGCAAATAAATTTGGCAAATAAAAACAATTTTTAAAACCCCACAAACCTCACAGATACTTAGGCTTCTTAAGAGTCTACCCATTGTAGTAAATCTTTAATAAACTTTACTTTACTTTGACTGAAACAAACAAAAAAAAAGCCCAGAGGAGAAGTGATAGTCCCACTGTCCTCTGCCCTGGTCAGCTCCCATTTGGAATACTATATTGTAGTCAAGACCACTTTCAGGAAGGACACTGGCAACATGCAGCATATCAAGAAATCTACAATGATAGGATAGGAAAAGAATGAGAAACAATGTCACACAATAGTTTAAAGGAAAGAGGAAAATTTGGTCGGCAGAAGAGAAGACTGGGGGTAGCTATGATAGAATGTCACATGGAAGAGGAAGATAGAATGTTACATGGAGGAAAAGTAGATGGTGGGGCAAATTATGTTTATAAGATAGAAAAAATTAACAGAGTATTTAAAAAATAGAGGGGGATAATATGGGAGGTGATAAGGTCGCCATGTTTTCTGAACTAACTTAAGGCAGGTCAACCATCAGAGTTATTGAAAAGTTGTTATTCAGTCAAATTCAATTTGGACAAGAAGATAATGGTGGTTCCTCTGAATTCTAAGATTATGGGATTCTGTTGACAATACTCTTTTTGACCATTCAAGAGCAAATTCAGAAGCAAGCAGTCACTGTGGCTTATACTCCAGGAGCAGAGTTTCAGCTTTAAGCCCAGAGTGAAGCATGCTGAGAAATAATGAGATCAGGAATCTCAGCCTAAAGGGAAACCTGCAATTTCAACAATTTAAACCAGAAGAGTTTTCCATCTTGATGATGGCAATTGAGACCAACAGAAGTCTGCCGAAACTCCAACTGGGCAAGTTTACAAATCTGCTGTTTAGACCCAAGTCCAGGTCTATAACTTGTAGAGCTCAGACAAAGTGGGCAGAAATCAGACTTTATTCTGGATCAGACAACTTCACGATGCTCAAAAACCCAAAAAGCATCCTACCATAAAAACTACTATGGTGATAGGGACAGTCAAGATACAAACACTGAAGAAGAGAATAACTCCAAAAGATCCACAAACAAAACCTGAGGGGGGGGAGAGAGAGAGAGAGAGAGAGAAAGAGAGAGAGAGAGAGAGAGAGAGAGAGAGAGAGAGAGAGAGAGAGAAAGGAAAGAAAGAAGGAAGGAAGGAAGGAAGGAAGGAAGGAAAGAAGGAAAAAAGGAAGAAAGAAAGAAAGAAAGAAAGAAAAGAAAGACAGACAGACAGAAAGAATGTAACTTGGGGAAAAACTAAATTGGAATTCTTAAGAGATTAAGCAAATTTATTAAAAGCAAGAATTCAAAAATGTTTTTGGAAAAGAAATGAGATCTATGGAATAAAGAATTGGAAATAGAGTTAACAGCTTGTCACAAGAGGTACAAAGTCTTGCCCAAGCAATAAACTTCTTGAAAATTAGAATGGACCAAACAAAAGTTAATGACTGAAAGAAGAAAGAAATATTAAAACAAAATCACAAGTTTGAAAAAATAGAAAAAATGTATTGTTTCATAGCAAAACAAATGGAGGAAACAGTATTTAAGAATGATTAGACTATCTGAAAATTATGACCAAAAAGAAAGAACCTAGACATCAAATCTCAAAAATTCTTAAGAGAGGATTCCCTAGGTGTCTTAGATGTAGAGGGTAAGGTAGAAATAGAAGTCAAAGCTTTTTGTTTACTACACCCTCACAAAGTTGATGAAACCTTAATGTTTCCTATCACTTTCTGACATACTAGTCTTGTCCTTTTCCCTCTCTCCCCATATACATACCCGTCTTCATTTTCTTCCACATGATGAAGGATGAAGCACAGCTCAGCACCAAAATAACAACACCCAGGATAATCAGGATCACAGTCCAACACCTCCTTTTAGGATATTTCACATGGACTGTGGTAGCAAGAGGGAGAGTATGAAGGTAAGATAGTTAATGTGAATAGAAATCTTCCTGGTGATGGTGGTGAGTATACCCATCGGGAAGCCTCCCCTGGAGAATCTAGAAGAAGGGGAGGAATCAGCAGCATTTCATGTCCAGTCCTCCTGGGACTCAACCCAATAAAGATAGGCTAAGGACTCACCAGGATATGCTTTTGGTGTCCCCAGCTCAATATGGTCCACTACACAGTCATAACCAGTCCCTGTGTCCTCTGATGGAAGCTCAATGGTGATTCGTTGGTAGAAGGTGGAATCAGCATTGGGTAAAACACCACTGGAGCTCTCCTTCCCAGCCACTATTGTCTTCTCCCCTTTCTGCCAGTGCAACAGGATGGAGCTGGGGTAGAATCCAGTAGCAGAGCAGGAGAGGGTGGTAATGCCATCCATGGATTCATATTGGGACACAGTCACTTCAGGGGGTGCTAAAGACAGAGGTTAGGAGAGAATGTATCATGTGCAAATCTCAGTAGCATTTTCTGTTCCCCTTGTCATTCCTTTTCTTCAATTCTCTTATTGCCCAAACCCCTTGGACTTAGCATTCACGTGGTCTTGGACTTGAAGGAAATACTCGACTCGTTATACTTTCTCAGTGTCTATTTTATACTTTCCAGTGTCCTCTACACACACTTGATCCTCAACAAATGGTTGTTCATTCATGGCCTCAGGCACTTCCTAACTTCATGACCCTGGTCAGGTCACTTGGTTCTATTTGCCTCAGTTTCCTCACCTGTAAAATGAGCTGGAGAAGAGAATGACAAACCGCTCCAGTGATAATAATAATGCCAACAGATTTCTCACTTAATTAGGAGGTCAACAGAGTCCTGTTTATTACAATAGACTCAAAACCAGAATCTTCTTCAATATTTCCTAGTATTCATATTTGTGATTTCATATACATGCTAATTCCCTTCAACAATGAGGATCACAGACCCCCCAGGTCCACAAACCTGGGAAACAGATTCATAACCTGGTCAAGAGGCCTGCTGAGCTGTGGTGTGGAGCTTCAGTTATTCAGATATCCACTGGACCTCTGTCTCTACAAAAGGCAGAGCAGCTAGCAACATGGTGACTTGCCTTCATGACAATTTCTTCCATCAAAAGACAGAAGAACCAACAAGGAAAAATATGTCCAGATGTAATTCTCACTAAAAATGAGGGACTGGCTCCTGAGGTGTAAATGATGAAAAAGAGAGGAAGTGACCACTCTCTTCTTGATTCTGTGATTGAAAAGCCTAGGAACTTGGGCTGGTCTGATATGCCCTCAGCAATCTGGAAGAGTAGTTTTCAAAGGGCTTAGAGGAAATCTAATCTCATGTGCTAAAATTCTGCAGAAGTCAGACCAAGAGGAAAGGGAGTCATTCTAAAGTGAAAACTTGAAGATATTGATGGAATTCATTCAGATGAAGGGGGAATGGGGGATTTGTCCAAAGAGACTGATGTATAGATAACTCACCAACCAATATATTTTTAAAAAGAAATACACAGAACATGGGAATGTGGGCTAATGTAAAGCCAAGCACTAGCAGCTTTTCAGAAGAATGCTACTGTGAACAACTTTTAAGGTTCTGATTACACAATATAGTAAACACTTTATTCCATAACATATCAAAGTAAAACATTCACAGAAATCAAGGTACAGTATTCACAGTATTACAAATTATCACAGATAATTAAAATACAGCATTCACAACAATTTATCACAGAAAATGGCCACATATTTTCCGCTATAGTGGTCAGAGTTTTGAACAAAGAACAATAATTTAGTAACTCAAGCATTCACAAAAGCCTTAATTCAATCATAAAGTACAATAGTCGAAGTTTTCCACTCATGGGGCACATTAGGTTACAAATCAATTACTTATTCAGTCATCAATCACTAAGTACAATCCTTTAGTCAATCATCCTTAATTATTCACTATTCAATCATTAGAAAATATACAGACCCTCCACCCCTAAGTCACTAGTAATTATAATTTTCTTAGTCAGTACACAGTATCCAAGTAAAGTCTTCTTTCCACTTAATTCAGGGTGGTTTCTCAGATTCCCTGGATCCCCTTCCATGGTCCCAGATCCTACCTGGATTCATCTAACTGTCACCTGGGCTCAAAGGCAGATAGCTCCCAGGTCCTTGTCCAGTTCTCCAGGCAGTTCTCATTCCATATCGAAGTTCACAGTGTCCAGTCCATCTCAATTCCCTCACAGTCTATTCTCCCAGGAAGTCAAGGCCCAACAAAACCACAAACAGTCTCAGCATCACAGTCACGCTTCCTCAGTCCGTTGGCAGCTCTGGCTGGCCTTCAGACCCAGAATACCTCTCAGCTGGCTCCTAGAATCAAAATCACTCCATCCAGGTTTTCAAAGTCAAAACCATTCTCTTCAGCCTGAGGGGAGGGCAGGCTTTCCTCTTCAGCCTCTGTGGAGCCTTCTCCAAGAAGATCTCCCTTAGTTCTCAATTCTCAGTTCTCTCCAGCAGCTGCTCTACCTCCAGATGCTGGTCCCAAGAAATTCTGACTGTCCCTCTCTGGGACTTTTCCTTATATAAACACAGCATTAGCTGCTTCTTGTTTCAGCCAACCCCTTCCTGTTATGTCAGCAACTGGAGACAGGAGTTCATACCTTCTGTTTCCCCAACAGAGGCTTGATCAATGACTAAATGCTAAGTACCTGCTACCTTTACCAACACAATAGATCTTCAAATTCAAATTACATTACCATTACAGCTAAGTAATAGAGGATAATGTTACTATCCTTAGAAATAGTGTCACAGCTAAGATGCAGAATGTGGAAAGCAATATACAACAATAAAAAGAAGGATTTTAAGGAATATTTGGGGAAAGAAGATCCTCAAAGTAGGCATAGTATCATTACTGCTTGAGAGCAGGTGGAATGATGATCAGTCACAATAGAGAGAAGGGAAAGACTTATTTTGTTGCTGTTTTCTCTGTCAAGGAGAATCACTTTTGCACTGGAAATTAGAAAACAAAAATGTCTAATGGGGAGTTGGAGCGAAAGATCAGAATGGATTGATTAAGAGAATATCTGGCTTCTTTTAAAGAGTGGTGGTGGTGGTGGTAGTAGGAGTAGGAGTAGGAGTAGGAGTAGGAGTAGTGGTAGTGGTAGTGGTAGTGGTAGTGGTAGTGGTAGTGGTAGTAGTGGTAGTGGTAGTAGGAATGGTAGCAATAGTAATAGTTGTAGTGGTAATGGTGGTGATAGTAGTAGTAGTAGTGGTACAAGTGGTGGTAGTAATAGTAGTAGTAATTATAGTTATAGCACTTCAAAGTTTCCAAACAGTGTTTCAAATATTCTCTCATTTGATCCTTATCTGGCCCACGAGAGCCATATTCTTGAATCCTGAAAGTGCTAACAGAGGCAATCACTCACCGACAATAAAGCCTACCATGGAAAACAAAGCAGGTACTACAGGACTAGAGAAAAGTCAATGTTGCCCTGATTTTTTTTAAAAAGAGAGTTTCCTTTAAAGAGTGTAAAAACTCAAGCCAGAAAGCTTGACTTGAATTCCTTGGAAAATTCTAAAATCGTTCATTAAAGAAATGATTAAAGAGATAGTTCGTGAATATCTAAAAAGGAAGCAGTGATTACAAGGAGCCAGATTGTCTTCATCAGGAGCAGATCATGGCAGACAAATCTTATTTTCTTTGTTGGCAATACTGCTAAGCTAGTAGATGAGGATATTGCTTGAATATAGTTTAACCAGATTTTAAGCATTTAAGACGAACTGTTTAAGTATAACATACTATACTTGGGGAAAAGGGGTAATAAGGTGGGTTAGATAACAATAGATAGATTAGGAATTGATTGAGTTGTCTGTCAATTCACAAGGATTTATTAATCTGTGTGCTGTAAACTACTCTAACCACTGTGGATACAAGGAGAGGTAAAAGGATATTACCTGAACTAAATTAGCTTACAGCATAATGGGAAAGACAACATGGCAGGCATGAATGGTTTAATGTTGACTTGGCCAGAGGTCTCCAGTATAGTGCCCCAGGAGTCTAAACTAGAGTTTGTTGTTTAACATTTTCATCATTGATTTGGAAGAAAGCATAGATGCCATTATCATTAAATTTTAATATGACACAAAGTTAAGGAGTGGGGAGATAATTAACACATGGGATGACAAAGTCAAGATTCAAGAAGGCCTAGACAGTCTGAAACATTGGGATGAATACTACATGGAAAAATTCAATTATTCATTGTAATTAATTATACTAATGCAAATGGCTTTATTTAATTTTACATAATTTATATAATCAAGTTCAGCAAAGAAGATAGGAAAGGCATGGTTAAAAGGCAATTTCTCTACTTTGGAAGATGAATCATCGTGAGTCATTGCTGCAAGAGAATATTGTTATCATAACTAAATGTACCCTTCCCTTTTCATGACAGGCATCTACCATTAGCTTAGTTAGCTATTGAGGGGGAGAAAGAGACAGAGACGTGGAGACATTCTGTGTTTGGGCCTTGGTTTCTCTAACATGAGGAGACCAAGAAGAGCTTTTGCTTAGTAGGCAAAGACCTAGAGACCTCAGAGTCACCTCAGGTCATCAGAGTCATCTCCACATAAGAGAATGACCATAATTACACAGCATAATAACACTTTCTCTGTTTCTGATTTTTCCCATAGTGATTCGAACTAGAGCCAGGACCCAGTAATTTGACTTCTCCCACCCACCATGCCATCAGCCACTATCAAGAAGATAGGAAAGAGTGACCTAGATGTCTAGATAGGAAGTAGATTGGAAGACCAAGTACTCACCATTCTTCTTTATACTTGAGTGCTGCAGGATTTTCTTCATGGTGTTAATACAATATTCTTGCATGTAGTGTTCCCTCTGAATGGTCCAGAGGGCACTTGTCAGGATAGGTTTGAAGGGCTGAGCCTCAGGCATCAAGACAATCCAATTTGCCATCTCATCATCCAGGAGGCAAAACTCCTGACCATCCACAGCAATCCGGATTTCATTTCCCATATGGTTGTTTCTCTCAATCTCACAGAGTACAAAAATTTGCACTGTGCAATTCACTGGAAGCAGGGGGTAGGGGGTTGGGGGTTAAAATGTAATGTAGTGATATGAGTTCTGAACCTTGAGTCAGTAAAACCTAAATATGAATCCTAGCTCTGACATTTACTATCTGTATGACCTTGGGAAAATTACTTTACCTCTATTCCTAAGCATTCTCATTCATCAAAGAGGGATCATGGTCACTTCCCTTCTTACCTACAGAGTTTTTGAGGAGGAAATTATATATTAAAAGCAAGACAGAATTATGAGCTATTGTATTGATGTCAAAGGAAGGAAGGGGACCTAGGGGTGTCCAATATTGTTGAGGGTCATATTTTGGGGTCTCCAAGGATGACCTGTTTATATCAATTTCTTGAGCTCCTAAGGGAGGCAGATGCTCCCTACCTATGAATAATCATGATCAAGGTAAAGTGAGGAATTGTAGTTAAGAGAAGCTGATACTGTCAGTCTGGGCTGACTAGTTTTCTATTTTATGAACTTCTAATCACTTTATCTTGGTGTATTATTTATGAATTTGTATGTGCTCTTTTTTCTTGTAATTCCTAGAAAAATAAACTGGTAGTTTAGAGTGTGGGGAGGCAGGCTGGGGAAGGAGCAGACGGAAGGGATTGCTGTAATTAGGCATTGAAATACAGTGGTCATGGCAAAAGAAGAAGACATACAATGGTTAGTTGACTAGTTTGTACAGCAGATCTCTGAACTCAGAAATCATGAGAAAATAGGGGATTAGTGACTTCAAAGAGAAGTTCAGTGATTGAGATAATACAGATGGTAGAGGAAAATGGTAAACCTTGGGATGAAGACACATGTCCCCCTGGAATGCCTGGCACTTAGCAAACAATTAATAAATGTTTATTGCTTGAGTGATTGACCAATTCCAAGAGAAGAAGACAATGCCCTGAGAAGCTGATGTGGTTCAATAAGAACCAAGTCCTTCTCTTCCCCCTAGAATGCCTTGAGATCCTGAATACTCAGGCCAATGGCATGGCCTCCTAGAAAGGGGGCCATTGGGGTTGGTAGAGGCAGAGGGAAAGGATGGTGGCAAGGATGTATGGGAGAAGGAAAGAAGGGCTGACTTACCATCATGCTTGGTCTCATTTTGCATCAACTTCTTCAAGAACCAGAGGAAACTCTTCTCATGATCCACTAACTTCTGCTGAGTCTTCTCTATGAAATTGGCGCCCAGGGTTTGGGAGATCCAGGCCTCCTTGGCCCTGAGCTGCTGGTTATGTTTTTCATAGGAGAACACCTGAACATCATCTAGAAAGTCCACCATAAAGTGGTCCAGAAGGGAGCTTCCTGTGCCCACTGTTGTGAACTGTATCACATGCCTGTGGTGAGCTGCCAGACAGGAAGAGATGGGGAGAGAAGAGAAGAGGAGATCAAGTGTGTGTTTGGAGGGTGGGGGAAGGGGACCCAGAACCTATGTGCCTTATCTCTCTCATCTCTTTGTCCTCCTGCTACAGGGAAGGCAGCGAGGCTTCCCTAGGCCACCTAGCAAAGAGAGTAGCCACACTGGTTAGAATTTTGGATTTAGAGTCAGGGAGACCCCAGTTCTAATCCTACATTAGATATTTACCATATAGTAACCCTGGCAAATCACTTAACCTCTTTGTGCTTCAGTTTACTTATCTATACAATGAAAGTATCAGAACTGAAAGGCTCCAACGTCCCTTCAACTATGACCTCCAATCATCAGGAGTGAAAGTGATCTGTGTGGGCAAGGTAGCTCAAAATAGATCAAAATATCCTTTCAATCAGTGCCTAGTATTGCACTGGGGATAGTAAAGGGCTTAGTATGGATAAACGGTAAAGTTGCATGCATAGGCAGCTGCCCAAGACCTCTTCTGGAGAGTCTGGTGATGGGATCAATAGAAGCTGATTATGCCAAGATGGTTTGAAACCAAAATGGATTCAGAGAGAGAGAGAACTGGTGTGTGAACTCTGGCTCAGTTACTACCTAAACAAGTCACTTTACTTCCCTTGCACTCAGTTTCTCTTTTCTGTAAAATGATGGCCTAGGGTAGATAATATCTAAGGTCATTAGGTGTAGTAGGTATGATACTAGAAGACCTAAATTTAAGTCATACCTCAGACATTTACTAGTTGTGAGATCTCAGGCAAAAATTTTAACCTCTCTCAACTTCTGGTTCCTCGTCTAGAAAACAGGGATAATATCAATGTTTTTTTTTTTTTTATGAGGAACAAATGAAGTAGTGTGTTTAAACTACCTTACAAACTTTTGTCATTATTCTTGGCTCAGGTCCTAAACCCTATTATTTTATTATCTTATGCAAACATATTCACACAGTGGTGGCAATACTCCATTTAAAAGACTAATACATAGATATAGAGATACATGTGTGCATAAACATGTATGTGCACAAAACACACATCTGTACACACATACATTCATATAAATGGTAGGCACTTAAATGTCTATTGAATTGAATATATATGTGTATGCATGTGTTTGTATGTGTGCACACATGCTTACATATATGTGTATATATGAACATATGTATGTGTGTATATTGTGTATATATATATATATATATATTTATGAAAACTATGTTACACTTGCACTCATCCTCAGTTGCCTCATTTCAACTTCAAGTTATGTGCATGTCTTTTTAAAACCTGAATTGAGTATTTTCCAGGGTCTCTTTAAACCATCTTTAACCTCTTGTCTTCCTCACTGGAATTATTGTTCTTGGGTCATCAGAATTTCATTCCTGAAAACAATACATTCCTCTTAAGCCAGCTTCCTTTGTGGAATTATCAGCCAAAGGATATTACTTGTTTTTCCTTTGAACTCTGAAATTCACTCTTCCAAGGTCTAAGACACATGCCATGCCATGCCAGAAGTTTCTCTCCTTAGTTATCCTAGTAATGGTCAATATTTTGGTAGTGTTCAAGGTCTGAAAAGCATTTGGCCTCCATTCTCTCCTTCCATCCTAACAACTCCTGGAGGTGAGTGCTACAAGTATGGTTAAACCATTGTTGTTGTTCAGTTGTCTTCATTCAGAATGGTTTCCAGCTCTTCGTGACCTCATCTGGGGTTTCCTTGGCAAAGATACTGAGTGGTCTGCCATTTCCTTCTCCAGGTCATTTAATAGATGAGAAGACTGAGGCAAAGAGAGTTAATTGACTTGCCCAGGGTTACAGAGCATTAAGTGTCTTAGGCCAGATTTTAACTCATAAATATGTGTGTATAGACATATACATATATTATTAAGCATCAGGCTTTGAGGATGCCAAAAAAGGTAAAAGGTAGTCCTTACCTCAAAGAAATTTGAAATCGAATGGAGAGACAACAAGGAAGCAAAGTACAAACAAATTACACACAGGAGAAACAGAACATAATTAAGAAAGAGAAGTCACTAAAAGTAATAGGAGCTGGGAAGGGTTTTGTGTAGAAGATTAGATTTTAGTTTGGACTTAAAGAAGCCAAGGAAGCCAGTAGGTGGAGAAGAGTATTCCAGACATAGGGGATGGTCAAAGAAAATGCCCAGAGCTGAGATTGTCTTATTCCTGGAAAAGCCAAGAGACCAGTGTCACTGGATAGGGCAATAAGGTGTAAGAAGACTGTGAAGGTAGAAGGGGACAAGAGATTATGAAGGGCTTTGAAGGGCAAGAAGAACTTTTGGCATTTGATCCTTGAGGCAATAGGAGGCCATTGGAGTTTATTGATGAGAAGGTGACATGATTAGACCTGCATTTAGGAAAATCATTTTGGTGACTGAATGGAGGATGGAAAGGAGTGGGCAGAGACTTGAAGTAGGCAGATCTACCCTTTGCTATTACAGTAATCCAGGTATGAGGTATGAGTAATCCAGGTATGGAAGCCTGCACTACGGTGGTAGCAGTGCCAGAGCAAAGAAGAAGGTATATTTGACAGTTTTTTCAAAGGCTAGTTCAATAAGTCTTGGCAACAGATTGTATCTGGGGAGTGAGAGATAGCAAGGAATATAGGATGACACCTAGGTTGGGAACCTGAGGGACAGAGAGAATGTTGTTGACTTCTACAGTAATAGAGTAAGAGAGGGGAGGGTTTAGGGGGAAAGATAATGAATTTGGGCATCCACAAGATATGGAGGATGATCCAGGAAAAGAGACCAAGAAAGAGAGAAGTGTAATGGAAACTTAGAAAAAAGGTGATCAATAGAGTTAGATGTTGCAGGTGTCAAGAAAGATAATTGAGGAGAAGCCAAATTTTGGTTCCCAAGGAAACTGCTAGAGTATCTACTTGGAATTGGATTTGTTCTTCATTCTTTCCTTTCTCACAAATTATTGTAGTTTTAATTAAAGGAAAGGGGAAGATATTACCCCAGACCACCAATGGCAGCCTTACACTCACTCTTGTGGGTGCTGCTAAATACATTTAGTCAGTTGCTTGGTAACTCTGTAGTCTGCCGGGTTCCCATAACCTCACATTGTGGCAAAATCAACTGTACTTCTCTTACCATTCTTAGGCTACAGCTATGGAAACTGGGTACATGAATTTCATTTCAAAATAAAGTTTTTATAATTAGAGGTACGCAAAATTGTAATCAATTGCCTTATAGTATAACAAAATTGAGAGTTGGAAGACACCTCAGAGACTATCTAACAAAATTCATGCCTGATAAGAATTCAGATTCTAACATGCAGTCATAAGTCTCTCTTTACAGTACTGGAATCCAGGAGAAACCACCTTGGGCAGCAGCCAAGTCTTATTTTGTACAAAACTGTAACGGTAATGGAATTTAGAGATGCCCCTGTATTGGCTTGGTTTGGGGGTTGAGTGTTAAAACCCAGAGCTTGTGAATCCCACTTGTGGGATGGACTTGTTGACATGAAGAGAGAGGGCTGAACTGGGAGAAGCTGTGAATTGGGAGAGAGTCCCAAGCAGAAAGGATGCCAGAAGGACTTTGGGATATTGCTTTCTGGGAAACAAACAGAAAGTCTAATCCCTTTTCCACCAGATTGCTCTTCAAATATTTGAAGATAGTTATCATGTGACACCACTTCCTGCTCTACCCCAAGTATCCTATGCACTGTTCTGTTTATCCCTAGGTCTTTTTTATTTGTTTATTTACTTTTAGTTTACAAGATTCAGTTCCAGAATCCCTTGAATTCCAAATTTTCTCCTCTCCCTCTCCACCCACCCCACCCATGGTGGCATGTAATCAAGTACAGGATCTGCAAATACTTTTATTTTGGACATTAGTCTGGTTGTATAGAAGGGTTGGAACCAATGAAGTGAACAATGGGAAAAAAAAGAAACAAAAACAAACATGGAAAAGAATGATAGCACATAAATTGCTTCAGTCTCCATTTAAACTCTGTTCTTTCTAGAACTTTCTCTGAATGTAGATATCTCCTTCCATCCTGAGACTTGTAGAGTTGTCTTATAACTGTGTGTTGCTGAGAAGAGTCCAGTCTATCAAGGTTTGTTGTCACACATACTATGTGTTTGTAATTATGTATAAATTTTTCCTGATTCTGCTCTTCTCACTTAGCACCAGTTTATATAAGCCTCTCCAGGTAAATATGAAGGCAGTCATCTCCCCATTTCTTATGGTACAATAGTTTATATTGTGTGTATATATAAGTATGATACAATCCTTATATTACATTCATATGCCACAACTTGTTAACCCGTTCCTCAACTGATGGACATCCCCTTAATTTTCAATTTTTTTGCCCCAACAAAGAGAGCTGCAATAAATATTTTTGTATATATGGGTCTTCCTCCCACTTCTGTGATCTCTTTGGGATACAACCCCAGCAGTGGTATTACTGGTCAAAGGGTTTGCAATTATCTATAGCACTTTGGGCGTAGTTCCAGATTGCTCTCCAGAATGGTTAAGTTCATGGTTGGACCAACAATGAATCAGAGTTTCAATTTTTCCACATCCTCTCCAGCATTTGTCATTTCCCTGTTTTGTAATCTTAGACAATCTGACTGGTGAGATGTGGTTTTGATTTGCATTTCTCAAATCAATAGTGATTTAGAGCATTTTTTGTATCCTTAAAGACATCTTTAATTTCCATCTCTGAAAATTGCCTGTTCATATCCCTTGACCATTTATCAATTGGGGAATGACTGGTATTCCTATAGATATTACTTAATTCCCTGTATATTTTAGAAATGAGGCCTTTATCAGAGACACTGGTTGTAAAATTTCTTTCCAAGTTTCCCACTTCCCTCTTAATCTTGCTTACCTTGGGTTTGTTTGTACAGAAACTTTTCAATGTACTGTAATCAAGATTAACCATTTTGCATTTTATAATGCTCTCTACCTCTTGTTTGGTCATAAAGTCTTCTCTACTCCATAAATCTGACAGGTAAACTATTCCTTGCTTCACCAGATTATTTATAATGTCAGCCTTTATACCTAGATTGTGCACCCATTTTGACTTGATTTTCGTATATGGCATTAGATGATGGTTTATGCCCAGTTTCTGCCATAATATATTCCAGTTTTCCCAGCAGATTTTGTCAAATAGTGAGGGCTTATCCCCAAAATTGAGTTCTCTGGGCTTATCAAACAGTGTATTACTATAATCGTTGACTACTGAGTCTTTTGTACCCAATCTATTCAATTGATCCACTACTCTATTCCTTAGCCAGTACCAGGCAGTTTTGAGAACTGCTGCTTTGTAATAGAGATTAAAATCTGGCACAGCTAGGCCACCTTCCCTAGCATTTCTTTTCATTAATTGCCTTGATGTTCTGGACCTTTTGTTCTTCCAAATGAATTTTGTCACTATTTTTCTAGCTCTATAAAGTAATTTTTTTGTAAAATGATTGGTATGGCACTAAATATGTAATTTAATTTAGGTAAAATTGTCATTTTTATTATATTAGCTCCACTCAGCCACAAGTAATTGATGTTTTCCCAATTAGTTACATCTGATTTTATTTGTGTGAAAAGTGTTTTGTAGTTGTGTTCATAAAGGTACTGGGTTTGTTTTGGCAGGTAGATTCCCAAATATTTTATGTCTACAGTAAGTTTAAATGGGGTTTTTCTAACTATCTCTTGCTGTTGGACTTCGTTGGAAATATATAGGAATGCTGAGGATTTATGTGGGTTTATTTTATATCCTGCAACTTTGCTAAATTCATTTATTGTCTCAAGAAATTTTTTTTACTTGATTCTCTAGGGTTCTCCAAGTATATCATCATATCATCTGCAAAGAGTGAAAGCTTAGTCTCTTCATTGCCTAATTTGTTTCCTTTTATTTCTTTTTCTTCTCTAATTGCTATTGCTAACATTCCTAGTACCAGATTGAATAAGAGGGGTGATAGTGGGCATCCTTATTTCACCCCTGATCTTATTGGAAATGCTTCTAGTTTATTCCCATTATATATGATACTTGCTGATGGCTTTAAATCAATGCTTACTATTATTTTAGGGAAAAGTACATTTATTCCTATATTTACTCATGTTTTTATTTTTTATTTTTTTAGAGTTAGAATTATTTTTTAAATTTATTTTCTTGTTTACATCTTTCCTTTCCATGAGATTTTGAGCCACAAATTTTCTCCCCAGCTTTCTCCCACCCCCAATCCCAAAATAGCGATCTCACTGTAAAGCCCCTCCCCCAATCTGCTCTCTTTTGTGTCCTCTTCCAACGCCCCTCTAACTTTCTGTAGGGCAGAGTGGGTCTCCCTACTCCAGTACCTGTATATCTTAATTCCCAGTTACATGTAGTTATTAATAATAATTATATATACATATATGTTGTTGTTGTTTTTAACATTTGATTGTAGAGCTTTAAATTCTAGATTCTTTTGGTTCCTCCCTCAACACCCACCCCCACTGGAAGGACTAGCAATTCAATACAGGCTGTACATGTGTAATTACGAAGGACATCTCCACAGTGGACATACTGTGAGAGGTTGATTATATGTCCTTCCTCCTATCTTGCCCCCCACCTTGTTCTATTCTCTACCCTGTCCCTGTCCCTTTACTAAAGTGTGTGCTTCCAGCAACCCTCCCCTAGACCCTGCCCTCCCCTCTGTCACCCTGCCTCTCATCCTCATGCTCCCTATTCTCCTTGAGGCATGATACCCAGTTTAGAGTTTATGTCATTCCTTCCCTATGCTGATGGTTTTCCTAATATTGAACCATCCTTGCATTTCTGGAATAAATTCTACCTGATCAAAGAGTATTATTCTTGTAATACATTGTTATAGTCTTTTTCCTGATATTTTATTTAAAAATTTTGCATTGATATTCATGAGGGAAATTGGTCTATAATTTTCTTTCTCCATTTTGTCTCTTCCTGATTTAGGTATCAGTACCATATTTGTGTTATAAAAACTATTTGGTAGCTCTCCTTCTTTACTAATTTTCCCAAATAATTTGTAGAGTATTGGAATTAATTGTTCCCTAAATGTTTGATAGAATTCACTAGTAAGTACATCTGGCTCTGCAGATTTTTTCCTAGGGAGTTCACTGATGGCTCATTTGATTTCTTTTTCTGTGATGGGGTTATTTATGTAATTTATCTCCTCTTCATTTAATCTGGGCAACTTATATTTTTATAAATATCCATTTTGCTAAGATTGTCAAATTTATGTGCATACAACTGGCCAAAATAATTCCTAATTATCATTTTAATTTTTTCTTCATTGAAGGTGGATTTTCTCACTTTTCATTTTTGGTACTCATAACCTGATTTTCTTCCTTCTTTCTTTTTATCATATTGACTAAAGGTCTCTCAATTTTATTGTTTTTAAAATAAAACCAGCTCTTATTTTTATTTATTAATTCAATAGTTTTCTTAATTTCAGTTTTATTAATCTCCACTTTGGTTTTCACTATTTCTAATTTAGTATTTAGTTGTGGATTTTCAATTTGCTCTTTTTCCAGCTTTTTCAATTGTATGCCCAATTCATTGACATCCATTTTTCTAATTTATTCATGTATTCATTCAGGGATATAAAACTTCCCCTAAGAACTGCCTTTGCTGCATCCCACAAGTTTTTGTATGTTGTCTCATTTTTGTCATTCTCTTAAATGAAGTTACTGATTGTTTCTATATTTTTTGTTTGATCCACTCATTCTTTAGGATTAAATTATTTAGTTTCCAATTAGTTTTTAGTCTATCTTTCCATGGCCCTTTATTGCATATAATTTTTATTATACCATGATCTGAGAATGATGCTTTAATATTTCTGCCTTTCTGCACTGAATTGTGAGGTTTTTATGCCCTAGTACATGGTCTCTTTTTGTGTATGTGCCATGTACCACTGAGAAGAAGGTATATTCCTTCAGAGATCTATCATGTCTAGTCTCTCTAAAATTCTATATGCCTCCTTGACTTCTTTCTCATTTATTTTGAGCTTAGATTTATCAAGTTCAGAGAGGGGTAGATTGAGGTCCCCCACTAGTGTAGTTTTGCAATCTGTTTCTTCTAATTCCCTTTACTTTTCCTCTAGGAATTTGGATGCTATGCCAGTTGGTAAATATATGTTAAGTAATGATATTGCTTCATTTTTGATGGTACCTTTTAGCAGGATATGGTTTCCTACCTTATCTCTTTTAATTAGATCTATTTTTGCTCTTGCTTTATCTAAGTATTGCTACCCCTGCTTTTTTTTTACTTTAGCTGAAGTACAATATATTCTACCCCCGCCTTTTACCTTTACCCTGTGCATATCCCCTTGTTTCAAATGTATTTCTTGCAGGCAGCACATTGTAGGATTGTGGTTTTTCTTACTTGATTAAAAAACAATTTTCTTGTCCTTTAAAAAACCAAAAACTCTTTAACTCTCCTATGAGTTCTTATTGTACTTGTGTCCAACCTGCAATTTTTCTTTAAGACTTTGTAGATGTTTTCAAGTTATTGTCTTCTACTGAGTTTGTGTCCTAAGCTTCCCTGTCATAATAATAGCTTTTTATGGTAAGGTATTATATGAGTGAGTGTGTGTATGTGCGTGCACGCATATGTGTGTGCGTGTGTGTATGCTTGCTCATTTTTCCAGCATATTCTCAACTTTGAACTTTGTGTCAGAATTGGGTTCTCTTAATTTCTGAAGGGAAATAACTGGCCTGAGCTTCTGTCTTTTATGTACTTCTGCTTATTTCACAACTTATTCTGGGTGTCCTGTAAGTTTTTGGGGCTTCCAAAGTGGTGTAATCTTGAAAGAGATCCATTTACTGCCCTCCTGGTCCATGCTTCACAAATACCTGACTCAGTTTGAGTTTCTTGGCTTGTGTATGGTTTTGTTTCCATAGTGAACTCAATCAGAGTCTAATGGGAGATTCTGTAGGTTCAGAGCCACTGAACAACTAATTTTCCTTGGTTTTGGTGTCTTGTCCTAGTTTGTTCCACTATGAACTTATGTCTGGGGCTAAAAGTCATAATTGAGACCCTGCTGTGCTCTTGGGCTTAGAGTTACACATAAATGGTTATAGAACTTATTCCTTATTCAGTATACAGATAAAGTCCTTGTTGCCTTGAGACCATGATTCCTCCTCTCCACTGACTGACAGAAGCACAAAATGACATCCATTTCTCCACTTAGTTTTGATATAGGGGTCCCCTGGCATCTTCTTCTGCTTAGGGATTCACTTTCCTCATTGTCCCCGAGCACTGGGCTGCTACGACTGTGTTTTTTCCTTTGTTCTTGTAGAGGCCATGATGTCAGGGGAAAGATGGCATAACTTGCAGTTGACCTTGATTTGAGTGAGGGAGGACTGTGCAAGGTCAGCACCCTCACTCTCTCCTCCAGAGCCATCTGGGTCCAGGGGCCAGATATAGATCAGGACAACTGGAGATGACTCAAAATGCAGTGGGAGACCTTGGTCTTTTTTAGCTAGTCTTTTCAAGCTCTCACTTTGAGTGAGGCAATGCCCTTTCCTTACTCTCCTCTTTTCTCTTCTCTTCTCTCCTTTTTCCTTCTCTCCACTCCTCTCCTGAAATACTCTATCATACCCTTACCTGAGGGTTTTCTATCCAAAGGAAGGTAAATTTTGAAGTCACTGTTGCCATTACCACAGTTGCTGGGCTCTTGGCCAGTCCTTACTCCAGGTCCATAAACCTCTCTCTTTTCCTTAACTGTCCTAGGACACAATAAAATATTTCTCTGTAATTTCTTTTCATTTTTTCTGATTAGAATTGTTTAGGCTGTTTTCTAGATCATTGTAAAGGAGGTCCTTGAGAAGCTAAGGCTAAATTATTACCTCTCACTTCACTATCTTGACTTCATTCTTCTTTCCTAAGGTCCTAAGGCAGTAAACAACTGACCCTGGGCTCCTTCTTGGTGTGGTCAGAGCTCAGTTCAGCATCAAGTCCAGAGAAGATAAAGGGCAATCATGATGACCACAGGCCTGGGAACCAGATATCCTAATGCCCCCACAGGCAAATCACTGACAGGAACGGCTCTGTGTCTACACTGTTCCTGACTCCCCTTCCTGAGCTTTCACTTCCCCATTCCCTTGAGCAGTGTGGCTAAGAGGAAAGCTGGACAACCCTGGAGTCAGGATGACCTGAGTTCAACATCTCCCTTGGATCCATAGTAGCTATGTAATCAGGAACAAAGCATTTAGCTTCTCAGTCTTCCAGATAACAGCTCAGCACTAAACATTATAGCTTAGTTGCTCATCTACATCAATGGAGGGAGCTTCCATGCTGGAAGTTCCCTTACATTGGTGAAATCACAGTTCCAGTTCAAGAAATAAAGATTAATCCCTGGTACTACCAATTCACCCTGGAATTGAGGAACCTTCTTGATGTCATGACCACAACTGGCCACCAGGGGACAGGCTAGTTCTTCCTTTACTGTGAGACGCATTCTACATATACCCTTTCCTCTTTTAATTAATGGAGGCTGGTTTGGAATTTTTCAAGACACTTTACATGGAAGTAGACAAAGAAAAGACAGGCTCTATGGCAAATGAACTGGCAGGAGAAAAGTTTTTTTTTCCCTTAACTTCATTAATATCTAAAAGTTGAATGGATGGTTTCATACAGTTGATAGAGCCCCTTACCTGATTTTTTTTTATCTTGACTTGATCTTGACTGAGTAATAAACCTCAAAGTCCCTCTTTTCAGTCTCCTGGAACTTCTCCCTCTCATTTCTTTCTTTCACTTCTCTTCTCCAGGGAGTAAACGAAATGGGAACTCCAACCTCCAGCCATGTATGACAGTAGACTATTTCTTAGTCAAGTGTTCATTAGGATTCTAAAGCTAATTATAACTAGGAATTGAAGATCTGGATTTTTTCTACCCAGGTGCTTCCTCTTACCTTGGTTAAAAGTAAAAACATATTCCTTCAACTCCATGACCATTGATTGCCATCATATCCTGTACATAACCTTTCAATGGAAGTGAATGACCTTCTTGTTTTGTTGTTTTCAGTTATGTCCAACTCTTCATGACACAATTTGAGATTTTCTTCCTAAAATGCTGGAGTAATTTGCCATTTCTTTCTCTAGATCATTTTACATATGAGGAATTGAGGCAAACAGGGTTAAGTGAATTGCCCAGAGTCACATAGCTAATAAGTGTCTGAGCCTGAATTTGGACTCATGTCTTCCTGATTCCAGGTTTGGCACTCTATCCACTGTGTTACTTCACTGTCCCTGGAAATGACTTTAGAGACTGATAATTTATGTAAATTCCTGATGATTATCTAATCTGATGGTATCAAATAGAAATGTATCCTTGCGACAGCATAATGACTTAGAAAACCATGAATTCACATTGTCTAGATTGTATTGTATTTTTGTTTATTTTTCAAACATTTCCCAATGATATTTTAATCTGATTCTGGCAAGTGGAACCCATACCAGAGCAAGAATTGCTACTCCCCTCAACATCTCTTACCAAGTTCTCTTTGAGCCTCTGAGCTCACTTAAAAATACCTAGGGGTAATAGGGATAAACTAGAAGCATTTCTAGTAAGATCAGGGGTGAAACAAGGATGTCCACTATCACCCCTCTTATTCAATCTGGTACTAGGAATGTTAACAGTAGTAATTAGAGAAGAAAAAGAAATCAAAGGAATCAAATTAGGCAATGAAGAGACTAAGCTATCACTCTTTGCAGATGATATGATGATATATTTGGAGAATTCTAGAGAATTAAGTAAAAAAAAAACAACTACTTGAGACAAATAAATTTAGCAAAGTTGCAGGATACAAAATAAACCCACATAAATCCTTGGCATTCCTATATATTTCTAATGAAATCCAACAGGAAGAAATAGAAAAACCAAATCTAAAGTAATTGTAGACATAAAATATTTGGGAATCAAAAACAAATTCAGGACCTATATGAACACAACCACAAAACATTTTTCACACAAATAAGGTCAGATCTAACTATGCAAAAAAGCATCAATTGCTCGTGGCTGGCTCGAGCTAATAAAATAAAAACAACAATTTTACCCAAATTAAATTATAAATTTAATGTCATAACAATCAATCTACCAAAAAATTACTTTATAGAACTAGAAAAATATAATGACAAAATTCATTTGGAAGAACAAAAAGTCCAGAATATCAAGGAAATTAATGAAAAGAAATGTTATGGAAGGTGGCCTATCTGTACCAGGTTTTAATCTCCATTATAAAGCTGCAGTCCTCAAAACTGCCTGGTACTGGCTAAGGAATAGAGTCGTGGATCAGTTGAATAGATTGGGTACAAAAGACTCAGTAGTCAACGATTATAGTAATATACTGTTTGATAAGCCCAAAGTCTCCAGTTTCTGGGTTAAGAATTCACTATTTGACAAAAAATGCTGGGAAAATTAGAATATAGTATGGAAGAAGACCATCATTTAACACTATACACCAAAGTCAAGTCTAAATGGGTGCACAATCTAGGTATAAAGGCTGATACTATAAATAATCTGGGGAAGCAAGGAATAGTTTACCTGTCAAATTTATGGAGTAGGGAAGACTTTATGACCAAAGAAGAGTTGGAGAGCATTATAAAATGCAAAATGGATAATTTTGATTACATTAAATTGAAAAGTTTCT
>CM053595.1:304775014-304808623 GCA_028646575.1 Pseudocheirus occidentalis
TACAGGAGAATAGCGGGGAAGAGGGGAAGAGGAGGGATGATGGAGAGGAATGCATGTTGGTGGGGAGGGTAGTTAGAAGCACACACTTTTGAAAAGGGACACGGTCAACATAGAAAATAGAACAAGCAGAAGGTGGGGGGATAGGATGGAGGGAAATATAGTCAGTCTTTCACAATATATCCACTATGGAAATGTTTTGAGTAACTACACATGGAGAACCTATATTGAATTGCTTATCTTCCCAGTAGGGGTGAGTGATGAGAGAGGAAGGGAAAGAATCTAGAATTCAAAGTTGTAAAATAAAATGTTTAAAAATATTATTATTATTATTATTACTATTATTATTATTATTATTAATATTTTACATGCAACTGGGAAATAAGATATAAAGGCAGTTGGGTGTGGAGATACATCTTGTCCTACCAGAAGGTGGGAGGAAGGATGGGGGAGGATATAGGAGAGAGCAGATTGGAGGAGGGGGTATACAGTGGAATTGCTGTTTCAGGGTGGTGGGTAGGGGAAAGATGGGGAGAAAATTTGCAACTCAAAATCTTATGTAAATGAATGATGTAAACTAAAAATAAACATAAAATTTAATTAAAAAATAAAAAATTTTAAAGTATGGGACAGCTTTAAAATAAGGCAGAATTAAGTTGGGACTGTACATTGTGACCTGTGAACATGCTGGGAACACACAAAAAGCCTTTTGAAAACTAGCAACCTCAAGTAGTTCTCTTTCACATACCTGAGACCAGCTCAAACTGGCTGATTAAATTTTCATTGTGAGATTTCTGGCTCAAAAATCACTATAAATCAGGGCTTGATTTATTCTTTTGTTGATTATCTAAACTTATGAAAATGAGAAAGAAAATGGTAATAATTTAGATTGAACTTAAAAGGGTGTCCTGCTTACATTTTTAGTTAAACATTATTAGTGGTTAAACATTAGTCACACACCCCTGCTTGGCATCCATGAGTCTTGATGCCCAAATGACTAATCAAGTTATTCTTGTTCTCTGTTCCAGCTGCACATGAAAGAATGGGTCCAAGGACCCAAGATCTAGAGCTTAAAGGGGCTCTTGAGGCCGTTTAGTCCCTTAAACACACTTTCCCTTAAGTCCTAACTAAAATCCATCTTCTAAGAGGAATCTGTTAATATAGCAGAGCAGGTCAGAAAATTGCAAGTTTTTCATATTTCCCCCACAAATAAGACAAAATATTACCTCAGGGTGAACATAAAGTGGTAAAAATAAATAAGAGTTAGAGCAGAACAGTGGTCCTCCTGGGACAACCAGAGAAGATCCAAAGAAAAGTCTTTGGACAGAGGTTTGGTCCTGTGAAGTGTAAACATCTCCAAGTTAGTTCCACTGAAACATCAAGGAGCCCTAGGGTTAGCTCAGTTGGAGTCAGGCATCTGAGTGAGGGGAAAATTTAATCAAAAGAAAAAAAAATTGGGAAATTATACTATATGCCAACCATATGAATTGATATATTTCAGACGATTTAAAATAACTAGATAGTATAAGGTAGGAAAATTGCTGTGGTGTAGGAAATGATGAATTAGTGGATTTTGAAAAATATGAAAAGACTTGGATTTATAAAGGAGGATGTTAACCACCTTCGGAGGAATAGAGAACAAAAAAGTGGTATGGTCTTACATAGATGCATATGAATGTATGTGTGTGTGTGTGTATGCATTGTGTGTATATGTATGTATTTGCACACCTAATTGTAGCCTTCTTTGGGGTAAAGAATAAAGTAAAAAGTGAACAGCAGAGAACAAAATAAAAGTTACAATGAAGCAAAGAAAAGATGGACAGCTCTGAACACAATGTGTAGCACTTATTTTATAGGTTTTCTTGAAATGGAAATGTATTATTTTATATTTGAATCTTCTCTTATGTTGTGCTGTGCACACGGCAATGCTTTTTGAATTTTCTTAGTATTTAAGCTTAAAATATTTTTTCTTTTCTTATTTTGCAGTTGTCTTAGTATTTAAGTTTATTTTTTTTAAAAAACTAAAATAAATTAAATGCCATCTTCTGCAAAAAGCTTTCTGTAAGCCCTCTTTTTTTTCTTTTTAATTATATCATACTTATCCCGTATATAGCTTGTTTGTATTTACTTTTTTGGATGTTCTCTCCTCCATTCAATTGTAAGCTTCTTGAGGGTGAGAACTATCTTTTGCCACTTTTTGTATCCCCTGCTCTTAGCACAGTGCCTCACACATAGTAAGCACTTAATAAATGTTTATTGAATTGAACCTCTTCCTTTTACAAATAAGAGAACTGAGCTACAAAGAGGTAAAATTACTTACCCAAGTCCACTCAGACAGTAAGCACAAAAAGTGGGATTTGAACCTAGACCCTCTGACACCAGAACAAGTGCTATTTTCATCTGACAATCTAAATGGGCAATTTTTCTGCTTGACTTTCTCCTTACCACCTCTCTACAGATGGACATGTGTAGAACACGATCCTGCCTCATTTGCATGTTGCAAGATAGACGCTAGATGGATGGATGGATGGATGATAAAAAAGGATAGAGAGAGAGAAAGGAAGATGAATGGGTTGATAGATCTTATAGGAAGAAAAGTAGATAGATGATAGATAAATTGGATAAATATATGGATGGGTGGATAGGTAGACAGGTGATAGTTCGTGAATTCATGCATATATCCATGGATAGAGGTAGATGGGTAGATACATGGATACAAAGATGAGAGATAGCCGAAAGATTGACAGATAAGTAAATAATAGATAGAAGGATGGATATGTAGATTAGCTGTTGTCCTTTGTTCTTTAAAAGGACCAAAATAATATCACTATGTTGAAGTTAAGTTACAGTATGTCCAATTGCAGCTCATCAGACCAATATGAGCTCAGCATGCTTTATCATAGATTGGGCACAAATAGTGCATGTGAACACTAAGGTTGGAGATGGCTCTAAATTTGCCCATCTCATTTCTTTTTAGCTACTGCAATTCTTTTACTTTGCTCATAGAGCACAGTGCCTTCTTTGATGTGGACACACCATACTGGATGGTCATTTACCAGTCTTTCCCATGTCACATAGCCAATTCCAAAGTTCTTCAAACCTTCAGAGTGTCCTTGTGTCCCTTCTGACCTCTATGTGAGCACTTGCTTTACCTCTGCTTATCTATCATCTATCTACTTTTCTCCCTATAAGATCTATCAACCCATTCATCTTTCTTTCTCTCTCTATCCTTTTTTATCATCCATCCATCCATCCATCCATCTAGCATCTATCTTGCAACATGCAAATGAGGCAGGATTGTGTTCTACACATGTCCATCCATAGATGTAAAGAGTACTCTGTAAAATAGTCTTTTAGGGAAATGTATGTTTGGCATTCAAACAATGTCGCCAGCCCATTCAAATTGTACTCTCTGCAGAAGAGTTTGAACGTTTGACAGTTTAACTCAAGAAAGGACCTCAGTGTCTAGTACCTTATCTTGCCAGGTGATCTTCAGAATCTTCCTAAGACAATTCAAATGAAAGTGGTTCCATTTCCTGGCATGTCACCAATAGACTGTCAAGATTTTATAGGCATACCACACTGAGGTCTGCACAACAGCTCTTAGACCTTCAATTTGGTAGGCAGTCTAATACCTCTTCTCTCCCAAACACTGAGTTAGTTCTGGCAATGTGTGTGTCAAGCTCATCATTTATGTGAACATCCCTGGAAAGCAAAGGGCCGAGGTAAGTGAACTTATACTCAGCATTCAATATTTCTCCATTTGCTGTAACCAATGATTTCATGTATAGATGATGTGGTGCTGGCTGGTGGAGAATCTGTGTTTTCTTGGTGGTCATTGCTTAGGCAAAATTAGCCCAAGCCACAGAGAATCAATCCATAATTTGTCACATTTCAGCTTCAGAGGCTGCATTGAGTACACAATCATCTGGGAACAAAAAAATCACACTACTTCTCCCTCCATTTTAGTTTTGATAGATAATTAGACAGGAATCAACTGAACTAGAATTGGGGTCTAAACTATGGACTTCAAGAGCTAAATAAACAGAGCTGGCTAAAGACTAGAGAGTCAAGACACAGAAGTTTAATTAATTTTGAGAGAGGAAAATTACATATACACATGGAAGCTCCACCTCCTAAGAAAGAGGGTTTAAGGCTGCTAAGGCTGCAGCCATTCATATACATGAAAGGGATGGGCCACAACACAATCATTCTTAGACCTTGAGATAGTCCTCATACTTAGCATTTCTTGGGAAAATACAGGCACTCTTGGGTCGTGTGGGAACAGTCATTATCTCAAGGCTTGAGGATCATGACCACCCTGCCAGGTATAGGACCAGAGTTCTATGACAGGTACAAGAGTACAGTACCTGTCAGAGATAACAAACAGGGATCAAATATGTGATGAATGGCCCTGGGAAATAGGGGGAGCTAAATCCCCCAGTGAACACCGGGTGCTGGTCCAAGCAATCACTTTGCCAGAGGGTAGTGTCATCCAGAGCATAAAAGATTATTGTTATGCCAAGATCAGGGCATAGCCTGATGTTTAGACCTAATCTCCAGAAAACAGGACATCTCCAAAATATTCTGATGAGAGAGAAAGAGAGAGATGAAGGTAAGCAGATATCTGGATGAATGAGTAGATAGTTTGGTAGATTAATTAATTAATTAACATACACACACACACACACACACACACACATATATATATATATATATACAGACAGCTATATTCAAATGGTGTTATATATTTTATATACTACATGTTTATATACATACATGTATATGGGCATATATACATATATAGAGAGTATATATTTGTATTATGTATTTTGTGTGTAAGTATGTATGCAAACTGGTTGAACCATGCTGCCTAAAGGAGCTGTATCTTGGGTTTAAGTCAGATATTTCATACCAATTTCTCTTACCTGCCTTTCTATGACTACATTCCATGGCATCACTCCATGCTAAAAATGCTGTCACCACATGAAGTAAACCAGGGCAGCTGAGCTGGAGGAGTGGTAAGCTGCAATTGTACACAGTAACTATGGAGGCTGGGACAAATTCTCTAAGTCAAAAATAGAGTGAGTCTGAAGCACTGCATTGGTATTTGTGATTGGCCCATCACCCAGTGACTTGAAGAACTGGTTTCCTTGAAGGAGCACAACAAATATAGAAGAAGAGTTTGATGAACTCAAATCTCATGGTCCAGATGGATGCCATCTTCTAGTAAGAAAGAAATGGCAGACTCAACTGGGAGTGATTTACAGTGATCTTGAAACATTAAACTCTGTGGTACTGAAGACAGTGAAGTATTGCCCCAGTTTCCAAAAGAGGGAGAAGAATAGAGTTTTCATGTGATGAGTCAGTGAGCTTAACTTCCATTCAACGAGATACTGGAGGGGCAACTCATATCCTGTTGAGATTAGTGTGTGACTATATATATATATACATATATATATGTATACATACATATATACATGTGCGTGCATGTACATGTACATATATGCATATAGAGATCAAAGACATGTACATACACATCTAGAAGGCTGCCTTGTATGTAGTAGGTGCTCATTAAATCTTCATTGATTAAACAAATAGGGAAAGCCTGTCCATTTTGAAGCACTGCTTATCTCTCCATGCTGGTAAAGATAGAAAGGTAATTTAGGCTTTATCCCCTTACTGGGGTGAACAATGGTGGTAAATAAATGTACTGCATGTATTGTTTACAAATGACCAGAATATACAAAGACAAAAATGAAACAGTCCTTGAGTTCAAAGAGTTTATCTTCTATCTATGGAAATAACATGAATACATTTAGAATCACATTTTTTAAAGATAGAAAGGATCTTAGTGACACTCAAGCTCAACCCTCTCATTTTGCAGTTGAAGGAATTGAGGTCCAGGGAATTTGAATGATTTGATCATGTCATATAATTGTGGAATTCGAATTCAGGTCCTCTGACTTGAGAGCAGCTAGATGGCACAGTGTATAAAATGCTACACCTAAAGTCAGAAAGGCATGAGTTCAAATCTGATTTCAGACACTTACTAACAATGTGACCCTGGGTAAGTTACTTAACCTCTCTTTGCCTCATTTTTCTCAACTGTAAAATGGGGATAATAACTTCTATTTCCCAGGGTTGTTGTGAGGATCAAATGAGATAATATTTGTAAGGTACTTAGGACAATACCTAGCACATAGTAGGCTCTATATAAATGTTACTTACTATTATTATTAATTGTTATTATTATATCATACTGGCTTTGTCTAAACTACATGCAAGGTGTTTTTTTGGTGAGGGAGAAGATGGGGGAGAGGGAAGAGACCAAAAACGGCCTAATGTAGAAGGTAGTACCTGAACCAAACATGATAGACAGCTCTAAGAGTTGGGCCAACAAACCTTGCACTTCAGGACAGATGCCTGAAACACAGCTGTACAGAAACTCTATATCACCTAAAGGGTGAAGAGGAAGGGGGAGGTAACTGATAAGGTTTTCTCCATGGATTTTAGTGGAACAACTCTTCCTCCTCCTTGAAGTTCCTTAATCATTCACCAAAGTTTACTCTGTGGCCAGGTTCTCTCCTAGCCACCTCCTTGACGTATGACTTTGGTCACTGATGATGATGACAGTGGTCACTGGTTGACTCTCAAACATTGTGACCACCTCTCCACTGGAGAGTGGTGACCAGAATTCCATGGACTAAAAAGTAAATAAAACATCAGTGGAATGACCTCAAATGTCAGGAGAATGGTTTCTGAGATCAAGGCCCTTGGGGACAAAAGTTAAAGGAACCAGTCCTTTCTTTGGTTATCATAGGGACTTTTCTATGAGTCCTAGCAGGGGGAGGCTATAGGAATAGAAGGAAACCTTAGTCTGATCTACTTCTTCCCACTCTCAACAACCATCTCTCCCTTTTCCCCCACTTTGAATGAAACACCCATCACTCTCCTCAAAGTCATACTGGGCTTGTGACTTGAGGTGAGAACATTTCAGTCCAGAGAAGTAGAGAAACAAACTTGATGGGTGCTAAAACTTGATGTGTGTCACTGATTCTCCCTGAGTATTGTGACCATACATTAATCCAATATTTCTCAAGCACTATCCATTGTGCACAAAGGCCAGAACTAACTATTGTGAGGGATACAAGAGGAGGAGAAGACCTGGTCTGTCTTTGCCTTTGAGTGACTATAAAGAAAGAAATTGTTCACAAATTTTTAATAGTTAAAAATAACTCCATAGTAAACTGATACTGCCTATAAAAGTTCAAAGAATTAACCCAGGGCAACTTCTTGAGCAAATAAAATGTCTACTTGCTCTGGTCTCTGAATGGAAAAGTCCTGGGACCACTGTCCAACAAAGGCATGCCCCAGATAATAAATAGGGAAGAGCTCCAGAGGTTCTGTTAAAACCTTCACTCTAACTAGTCTTGACAGTCATTTTCTCTCTTTTAGGTCAATTGGTGGCCTCTGATGAAGAACTCGGGCAACATGAAGCATGTAGTGGCTCAGGAGGCTTCATTAAGCATGTACAAAAAATAAAGTATCATGGGTATAGACCCATATGGGAAACTATCCAGTGACATCCTGGGACACCAGAACCCCCACGGGGGCACTGCTCTGCAGTAAATAGGGCTTCCAGGCCCACTTCTCCTTTTATAGAATCATAAACTTTCAAATTTAGAAGGGGCCTCAATTACCAACTAGACCAATCCAGACTTGAAGAAGAATTCCAAATGTAACCCACTGACAAGTGGTCATCATCCCTCACTCCTAGATACTCAGAAGTGAGGAGGTAGAACTTGTGTGAAAGATTGAGTGTAATGTGGACAGACTTAAGGCAGGGAAGGCTATTGCAGTGATCTACATAAGAGGTGAAAAGGGACTACGTAAGGGTTGGGGTATATAGAGGCAAGAAGAGGATTCATGTGAGATGTAGAGAAAATAGAAATGGCCGATACTGACAATAGAGTGAATGTGTAGAGTGAATGCCAAGGGGAAGGCTGCCAGATTGGGGGACTTGGAGGATGGAAGTTCTTTCAGCAGTAATAATGAGGGTGGGAAGAGAGAAGGGTTTAGAGATAAAGATAATTAGTTCTGGCTTGGATTTTGGAATGGTAGGTGACTTTTTGACTGCATGCCCATAAGCCATCGGCAATGATCCCACAGAGTTTACAGTATATGTTCACTCAGTCAACAAGAATTTAATAAGCACATACTACATGACAAGTGACTTGATGTATGCTGGTGATGCACAGACTCAAAGTCAGGAATGAGTCAGGAATGAGTCAGGGTAGCACAGTTAATAGTCAAAATGGAGGGAGCCAGACACTTAAATGGAGAGTCTACAAACACTGAGGGGAACCAGCTAAGACTCAGTGCCCTAATCCTGGAACAGAACCCAGCCCTCTGCATGTTACATGGAGAGGAGCTAAAACTAACCAGTATTGAACTTTCACTAGTGGTATCACCCTGGGAAAGGGATTTAATCTCTCTCAGCCTCAATTTCCTTATCTGAAAAATGAAGATAATAATAGTGTCTAACTCACAGGATTGTTGTGAGGATCACATGGGGTCATCATATATATAAGTCCTTTGCCAATCTTAACAGGTTACTGTTATTATAATTAATAGCATACTTTCAGACTGGTAGCTCTATTCAAATCTGCTCCACAAAGTCAGGGACAACCTAAGGGCAGTGTCAATAAAGGAGCAATGGGATCCCTTCTCTTCAGAACAGTCTTCATAGTGATCCTTTCATACCCAAAAGTTTAGAGGTTCAACAAACATTTAGGAAAGATAACTTGCTGGTTGACATTGAACCAGCCCATCTCTGGGTCTCCCAGACAATGCCTGCTGATGACTGCGCTCTGAGGGGCTCTGCCCTCACCACAGACTCTGTTTCACTTCCTCTCATAGCTGCCAGGCAGGGAAAGTTTTGGTCTGGTAACAGATCTCTTAAGTGATGATGAGAAGAGGGCAGGGCCTCAACAGAGCCAATCCCAGCCTGGGTGGGGATAGAGGGAAGAAACCATGATATATACATAGAAGGCCTCATTGACCATTTAGGCACTGCCTGGGACATAGGACCTTTGGGGTGTGGTTGGCAAGGAAGGCAGGTAGCCACCTTCTGAAGATCATGGAGTGTCAGAGGAGAAGGAGATGTTTCTCTTCCGTCTGGCTTCTTATTCTGGGGGTATTTGCTTTGACTGAAACCCAGGCAGGTAAGTCTAGGGGGAAAGAGGTCAGGTATAGAGGTGAGAGACCGTGGAGGTTTGGGTCTTACGGGGAAACTCAGTCACTGTACACAAGGGGCTTCAGGTAAGCCAGGCAGTCAGGGAACAAGTATTTATTGAAAATTTTCTATACTCCGGTTACTATTCTGATTGCTAGGGATACAAAAACACTAATCCCTGACTTCAAGGAGCTCATACTCTAATGTGGGAAATAATATATATTTTTTTAAAGCTGCGTACATCACACACACACAGAGTAGATGAAAAGTAACTTTGGAGAGGAAAGCTCTGGCACTTGTGGGCACCAGCAAAGGCTTCCTGGAGATGGCGTTTTATCTGAGACTTGAAGAAATCTAGAAAAGTCAGGAGGTGAAGGGAAGGATTGAGAGCATTCCAGGTATAGGGAAGAGTCAAGACAAAGGCAGGAGGAGGGAGTATAAAGTGTCATATGTAGGGAACAGCAAGCCAGCTGCTGTAGGGTAGTTGGATAAGAGGGGGGTGGGGTGTGATGTAAAGTGCAAGACTCAGCTAGAATGGCTGGAAGTATTCATGCTTTGAAAGGCTCTAATTACCAAACAAAGAATTTTATCCTGAAGGTAAGAGGAAAACATTGGAGTTTATTAACTAGGAGAATGAGATGAGACATATACTTTAGAGGAATCATGCTGGCAGCTAAGGGGACAATGGATGCAAGAGGGAAGAGGCTTGAAGTAGGGAGACCAGTGAGGAGGCTATTACAGGTGAGGGGTAAGAGGGTCCAAACTAGGAGCAGGGCAGTGTGCGTGAAGAGGATCAGATGTACAGGAGAACAAGAATGGACCTGAAAGGCCATATAGTCCAACCTTATCCCTTTACAAATTTGGAAAATGAGGCTTGGAGAGATTTTATGACTTTCCCAAACTCACACAATTAGTATTGGAAATGGAATTCAAACCTAGTTCTTCTGATTCCCAAGTCAATGCTCTTTCCATCATTTTGCATAGATTCCCTACTATGTGCTAGTTATTATAGTAAGCATTCCCTTCTCCCAAGGTACTTGAATATAATCTGACATAAATATTCATGTGTTTAAGTAAATACTAATTAATTTCTGATTGAGGCAGGGCACTAACAGTTGCAGGAATTGGGGGAAACACTGCAGAAGGTGGACCTAGAGCTGTAGCTTAGAGAAAGCTGGCAAATCTCAAAGCTTGAGGTGATGAGGGATCAATTGCAAGCTGGGGAGACAGTCTATGTTGGGTGTGAAGAATGACAAGTGGATGAGTTTGTTGGAAATGTTGAATGCATGAAGAAAAGGACTATGAAGCAAGCCTCCAAATGCCCAGATGATTAATAGTCTTCAATGCCATTAGCTGCAAAAGTTTTTATCATATTCCAGAGATAATAAAGAGCCACTAAAGCTATTGAGAGAAAGAGAGTGATGGAGAGATATAGAAATAGAAAATGGAGAGATTGGGAAGAACTGATTGGAAAGGGGAAAGATCTGAGGAAGGGAAACCAATTAGCGAACTGTAAAAATCCAGGTGAAGGAATGAGAGTTAGAACTTGGGTGGTGGATTGTAAATTGAGGGAAAGAAATGGATTTGAAAGAAGTTGGGGAAGTGAAATCAACAGAACTTGACCACTGGTAAGATACTGGGGGAAGAATGGGAGAGAGAGAAGACTGGAAGATGAATCTGAGATTGCGGACTTGGGTGATGACTATGAGCAGTGTTCTTCACAGAAATAGAAAGTTAGGAAGAGTAATGGATTTTGGGGAAAAGATAATGAGTTCCAGGTTTGAAATGTTGAGGTGATCTAATTGGAGATGTCTGAAAGAAAGGTGTCCTTTTTTTCTAATAAGCATTTATTAAGCCCCTATTGCCAAGCACTGTGCTAACTGCTTTACAAATGTTTTATTTGATCATCACAAGAACCTTGAGGGGTAGGTGTCATTATTATGCCAATTTAATGGAAACTTAAAGAGCTTAAGTGACTTGCCCAGGGTCACACAGCATAAGTGGCTGAAGCTGGATGGAAGTCAGGGAAGGATTCTTCCTGACTACCAGCAGAGAGAAAGAGACAGACAGAAACACAGAGACAGAGACAGAAATAGACTATGCATTGGATATTTAGATTTTGGAGTCATTTGTATAGTTACCCTTACTGATGGTGGGTGGCAGGGAGCATGGCTGAGAAGGGTAAAGGATTGGATGAGATAAAATGCTCTTCTGGTAAACTCAAGCCTGAAACACCATATTCTCTTCTTCCCTTCCTTTCTGTAATTCAGGACACCACAGGCATGTAGGTCAGTTCACTGCAGTGGGCACAATCCATTCTCTCTTGGACATAGATGGAATTAGCTTCATGGATGATGTTGAATTGGGATCCTATAACTATGCACAACGGAAAATTAACATCAAGATACCCTGGATCTCTGAAGCACTGGGAGTCGATTACATTACCCAGAAGCGTCATTTATTGGTGGACCATGAGCAACATTTCCGCTGGGTCATCCAATACTTAGCAAAGAATGACAGCAAACATAGCAATAGTAAGTCAGATTCCCCCATCCCTCTTTTCATAATACCTTGACTTTTTCTCTTCTAAGTTAAATAGATCAATCCCCAGTAGGTCATACCACTAAAATGGGTGTTCATGGTCTCATTACAATGTTATTTACTAACCTGGAGAAAGGGATTTAAAGAATCCATCCATGAGTCTCAGGCTTCATCCATTTGTTTCAACATCCTGAGTCTTTCTCTAATGATCTCTTTCTGTAATCCTTCAAAAAACACTTCTGCATTCAGCCCAAGAACTTTCACTTCTTTCCAAACTTTCTTAATCAATAAACCTTAACTCAGAAACTAGGGGCTCCATGCCAATGTTTAGACCCTCTATTTAGGGATGGGCTGCAGTTGATCCTAGTGACTGATCTCCCTCTCAGAGGAGCCCACCTCAATGTTTCTACACAGGAAACTACACAGGGCAACTCCTTGCAGACTGTGAAATAGACAATGACATAAAGATAAAGAGCCACATCCATTTAATTTGGGAAGGAGAGGAATATTACAGGATTGATGAAGAAGATGGGCACTGGGAAAATTTAAAGCCTGAAGTCAAAAAATACCAGCATATTCTGGAGAGTCCCTTCTGGACAGATCTAAGGAAACGCTACATGAATGAATATTGTGTTGGTCTGATGAGAAAAATCATTGGGTACAAAAGATTAAAAGATAATGGTGAGTATTTGCTTTTTCCCATCTCCTCCCAGAAGGTTCAGGTCACCTCTGTCATCCTTTGCAATAACTGGAGCCTTGGAGAAACAGGGAGGATCCTTGGCTTCTGACCAAAGTTCCAACTAATAATGGGAAAATAAGAGTAATGTAAGCAAGGTTGAAGATTTTTTCTTTTTTTACCTTCTTTCTTTTTTCTTCATTTTCTCTCTTTTTTCTTTTCACTTTCCATTCTTCTTTCTTTCCTACTTATCTTCCTTTCCTTGCTTTTCTTTTTGTCCTTCTTTCTTTTTCTCTTTCCACTTTTTCTTCTTTCTCTTCTCTTTTTTCTTCCTTCTTTCCTTTCCTCCTTTCTTTCTTCTTCTTTCCTTCTTTCTTTTATTTCATTTGCTTAAGTTAAACTCCTCATGCCTGCCTCATCAAGGCATGAGAGTGACCCTAGGAGCTCAGTGGTTATGAGAGCTGAATACTTTCACTGCTGTGTCCTACCAAGCTGGAAAAACTTTATTCTTAACCATAAGAGTGATAGATGTTCTACTTGCTCTCTAGTGAGCCATCTAGCCAAATTTAGAACATCATCATGAAGAATCCTGTCACCAGGTAATGTTTACTTTTTATTTTGTTGGGGTTTCTGGGAACAGTGAAAGAAACACACAAAGAGTACTATAGTAAGCATAGTGGGTCTGCAATCATTATTATTAGAAGGACCTGCACTGATAAAATCATGGATCTTATGGAACCTGTTGAAAAAGATCATATGCTTACTCCATCGTAGCACACCAAAATATTTGCAGATAGTTTAGAAAACTGCTGCTAATGCAGTCATCAATACCCTCAGATACTCATTCTGTAACTAGTGTTTACCCAGAACTCTTTTAGGTGTCCAAGGAAATACAATGGGGTGTAAGCTATTATGTCACTCTCAAGAACCTGCTGGGTCCATTGGGTCCAAAAGGATAAGGGATTCCACACTAAGGAGACTGGGAACATCAGTGAAGGTAAAGACAAGGGAAGCACCAAACATTCACTGAGATAGTGACATGAGGTCTTCTTTCTTGATCTCTGCTCTCAGTGCCCCCTGAGGTGACCGTATCTCACCATGTCAACCCAGAAGGCAGCGCCATTCTCTCCTGCACAGCCACAGGCTTCTACCCTCAAGCCATCCTGCTGCGTTGGGAGAAGGATGGGAAGCTGGGTGTATGGGGAAAGGAGACTTCCAGTGGCATTCTCCCCAATGTGGACAACACCTTCTACCTCCAGCTTACCTTAGAGCTCCCAGCAGAGGACTCAGGGATGGGTTATACTTGTGTGGTGGAACACATTGTGCTGAAGAACCCTGCCGTGTATCCAGGTCAGTGCTTCAGCCAGACACTCTCATCACATCCCCAGGAGACCAGGTTCCAGGTTCCATTCTCTTTCCCCTTCTTTCATTGAATGTGCACCATTTACATTCTATCCTTTCTCCCTATAGTCCCTGAAAAGCCCACAATGGGGAAGCCTTGGATCCTGTCATTGGGTATTGTACTGGCTGTCATCCTACTGCTAAGCTGTGCTGGGGCCTTCATAGCATGGAAGAAGAGGAAATCAGGTATGGATGTAATGAGAGAGAGGTGACAGAAAGGCATTGTGGATTGTGAGACTCCAAGGAGACAGGAGATATTGCTACTATAGCAATCTCAACAACTGATTGTAGGAAAAATCTTCTGGGAAGAGAATACAAGAATCTCAGGGACACAGAGGCTATGCAGACAAACCATATCTGGTCAAAAATTCCTCAGTAATATCCTGAGCAACTCAACCTCTCCAAGCCTCAGTTTGCTCATCTGCAAAAGGGGGATAATCATAGCACTTACCTCACAGTAATATGATTCATATAAAGTGTCAGCCAAACCTTAAAGTGTTGTATAAACATCAGTAATTATTATCAATGTTAGCTGGTTTATTGATCATTAATTATTAATACATTTGGAGACTCTTGGACTTTTTTTCTGTCACACTAAGGCCAAGTCATATTGTTGACTTATGTTAAGCTTTCCATCCACTAAAATCTTTACATATTTTTTCACAAAAAAACATTGTTTGTATGTGTTTGTGTATGTATACATGTGTCTTGTATTAATGTATATTTTTATCTCAACTATGGGACTTAGCAGTTATTTCTATTCCAATCTGATACAATCCAAAATAAGCATTTGTCTAGGGTCAATTAGTGTCTTCCTAGACTCTTCTAACAAAGGCAAAAGAAAAATAGTCCCTGTTTTCTTTCTATTGCAGTGACACAACATGCAAAACTCCTATGAAATTTCATCTTATTACAGTCTTCCTGTTGTTCTGCCCTTTAAAGATCTTTTGGGATCTGACTGAATCAGTGGCTTCATTTATAGTCATCCAACAGCATTAGCCATCCCTCCTGGCTTTGAATTATCTCCAAATCTCTGGCTCCATCCCAGGCAACATAAATCATGGTGACTCTAAGTGATCACAATGCCCTTGCTAGATCCTCACAAAACAGTCACTCATCCTTTCAACTGATTGCTACAAATATTTGTCAAGTACTCACTTTTATCACATTTATCAGGAAGGCAAGAATTTCTCATCTGCTCTGATATTAATGGAAAGATCTCCAATAGTTATTCTGATATAGTCTCCCCATCAGTGGCATATCTTGACATTGTGTCAAGTTTACATTCATGTTATTGAGAATAGAGACCCTGTCTTAAAGTTAAGAAGATCTGAATTTAAGCCTTATCTGTGACACATATTGGCTGTGTGACCCTGAACAAGTCATTCTCAGAGCCCCAGGAAACTCTCTAAGACTTAATTGTAAAGGGTTCAAATTTTCACTGGTGGAGGGAATTCCTCACTGGAATTTTCCTACACCTATGACAGCATGGGTCTGACCCCTCCACCCACAAAAAAAAGGTGTAGGGACAGTATACCTTAGTAATGTTTAATACAATTTTGTTGATAATTGAAGTCCAGCTCATTGGCTTATGGTATGAAAAGTCTATCACCTTCCCTTAAAAAAATTGGATCATTTGTCCATTTCCAGAACTGCAGTTCTTCTCTCACTTCCCATTATTTTTCAGAGATGGCTTGGCAATAATCAAGATGTGTTTTGAGTTTGTTTTTTCAGCAACCTGAGATGTTCTTAATCCCAGTCTGGTGACTTAAATTTATGGAGCATATTCAGAAACTTTCTAATCCCTATTTTACATGGGCTTCCACTCTTTCCTAACTATTTCTGTGCCTTATCTCCATGTCCTAATACTATTTTCTTGGGGTACACAAGAGAAACATTTTCATATCATTTGAAGTTATAATCATGTCTTTTAAATAAATGGTCATTTGTTCCAGCCCAACAGAAATACACAATGCAAATTTGAGCAATGTGGTACTTCACTGGATTTCTAGGTCCTAGTTGGAGTTCTGTCTTCTCTTGCCATAATTTTGTTCACTCTGAGAAGTGATCCTCTTCCTTCTTTGAGCTTTCTCTTATATCAAATGTAGTTTTTAAAAGTAGAAAACTCTTTATGATTGTACCGGGCATTCATCTTAATTTTCAGCTAAGTCACTCTAAAATCATCCTTATTTGACACTGACCTCTTTTTGTATTCATATTTAGTTACCAGATTCTTCCATCTTTGGAAAAGTTAAGATGAGTGCCTTCTGCAGTCATGTATATCCTTTAAATAACTTCTCTTCTTTTTCATCAGCACAATTGTTTGTCTTACAGTGCATTTCATCTCCCGTGACTAAATTTTCCTAGTAGAATTGAGGGCCACAGGATGATATATTTTATTACTCTCAAATCTTTGACGTTCACTCTCTCAAAATCTGTGATGCAATCATAAATGATCTCATTTTCATTTCTTTAACTGTCATGTTATATGTCATGACACTCTATAACTGTCATGATTGTTAGTAAGATGTTTTCACTGCCTCTCGAGATCCCTCATCAATTTTATTTCAACAACCAATTTCTTCTTATTTTTTGGTCAGAATCAAGAATGTAGAAGAGGTTCCCTTGACCTTTGAAAGAAGTTATCCATGGAAAAGTAGCAAGAGTTATCAGTGGAGGAATAACTGACATTAGATATTCCAGTTCCTTCAAAGGATTGAAGTATCTGATGATCATTCAATATGTAATTGCTCTTTTAGTTAAAATTCCAGAATCATTCTTGATTAAAAAGTACCACAGACTTATGACAATCAACACTTCATTTATGATAATGATAATTCGATCAATAACAAAGATGTTGGTGACAAGTTATTGTGAGAAAATTAATTGTGTTAAGGTAAAAATATGACTAATCTTTGCCCCAGAGAACAGATGACTAAAAAATATTTCCCTCCTTTCTATATTAAGGTAGGGGACTATGGATACACTGAATAGTAAATACATTGAAACATTAAGAAAAAAAATTATCAGTAAGGCAAGAATTTCTCATCTGCTTTGATTTTAAGAGAAAGATTTCCACAAGTTATCCTAATAAAATCTCCCATCAGTAACATATTAAGACACTATATTCTTTTTCTGAAACACATTATCAAATTCCTGTTTCTAGCTTTATGATCTGTACTATACTCCACCATGACTCTCCTTATATTTCTTCTACCATTAGTCACAACCCAGCTACTCTCAATTGTGAATTTCACCAAAAGACTTCATCTTCTAGATTTGCAGTTCTATACTATCATCGTTTTTACCTTTTTAAAATTAGATTTAACTTCTACTGCAGATATGTAGCATATCCCTCAGCTTCAGTGATAGCATTATATTTATAAGATTCATAGAGATTTTAGAAATAATACTAATTCTAATTTTAATAATAATAATAATCCTAATTTTAAATATTGAGTAAATGGAGGCTTAGAAAGAGTGACTAATCCAGGAGGAAAAGAAGGCAATAAATAACAGATCTAGCATTAGGACATTTTTTAAAAATTCAAAATACAAAGTTCTTTACACTAAAATGTTGATAAAGTCTAATTTTCCTCCCTATAAAAATATAGTTTTCCTAACATGAGAAATTCCAAAATTCTTATCTCCATTGTCTCTACTTTTCTCATGAGAATGGTAAATAGCTAGATTGGGCATGGAGATATAAAAAAGTTTCACCTAGAGACCTTTTCCCACAAGTTTAACAGGTCAGTTAGAAGTATCTTCTCTCATGCTCCTCCATGGTAGAGGAATTATATTTCCCAATATATTAACATCTCTAATTGTTTATAACTCATATTTAACACATTTAAATGTAGGCATAAGAGAATGATGTTTCTTTTATTTCTTCTGTTCTTGGATGTTGCCTCCTATTAAGGAACTGGGAATTCTACTTACTATATCATATCTGTTGCTCTCTGCAGTCTCTCAAAAATTAGGGAAATATATTATGTATGTATGTATGTATGTATGTGTGTGTGTGTGTGTGTATTATACATCTTAGCATTTTTCTCCTTTCTACTCCAATTTCCACTAAAACCTGTTTGATCTGATCCCCCAAATTCCAAGCAACTGTATTTCACCAGAACTCATTAGATGTAATCCATTTAGATATGGCACAGAAATACAAACCTTGTTCTGTTCTGGTTTTCTTCCAAAGAAGTAGTGATGAAAATGCTTGTGTCACTAAGGATAATCAGAGTTATTCATCCTAGGGGAGAGAAAGGTTAGGCAGGACTTGATGTTGTTTGCATGTATGCCACACAGAAGAGACTCTGATTTCTTCTTGTCTCCAGAAGAGAGAAAGCAGTAGGAGCAATGGGTAAAAGTGACAGAGATACACACATTTAGGTTCTGCATAAGGAAACCTTCCTAAAATAGAACTGTTCAAAAGGGCAGTGGGCTAACTCAGGAGGAAGGGACTTCAGCTTTGCTGAGGTCTTTAAGAAATTACATGACCGCTTGGTATAGAAATGCAGTTCAGGTAAGGACTGAAATAGATGATCCCTAGGGTCCCTTCCAGTTCTAATATTCCATGAGCACATAGATCCGTGGAGTTTTCAGTTCCTGGATGAGAACATCTTAGCTTTAATAAATGGTCTTATCTAGAGGTCAAACCTCTACCAATGGTGTGATTGACATCATACACTAAGCCTTATCATACTTATATGTCACCATATGGTTCTACATAAAGTGAGCTATCATTATTTCTCCATGGAAGTTCTATTATCATGTTGTTCTGGGATCTGGAGGTGACCTAGAGGTTCCTAGAGGTTATTTAAAAAAAGGATATAAATTTTGAAGGTTCAACCCAGTTGGAAAGGCCTCAAGGATGGCCCCCATGGCATTCTGTTTTTGTTTTTGTTCTTTGAGCTCTATTCTAGATAAAAAGTAGATGTCTGATCACCAAGAGACCTGATGATGATTTCCCTTCATCTCATCAATTTATGAAAAGTCTATCTACTAAGGCAGGGAGAGACTATCTTTTGCATCAGTGTCCCTTTTGACTTAAGGGAACATTATTGTTATGTTTTCTTGTCTTCTTCAATGAAGATTATATACAAATAATCTTGGAAACAATTAGTAAAAATATATTATTCTTTTATAACTAACAATATGGAATGCTATACAACTGACTAAAATAGCTATGTTTTATATTTGAATGAAGCTATTAGGGCATCAGTTCATCCCCTGGAGCTTCACTAAATGAATACTTACATGACCCCAATAGCAAACAACAGGACAGGAATGACGGGCACCTCATCCTGTGCCCATATAATTTCCATCTCCTTTTCTAGGTCTCTATATTTTCATAGCTTCTCATTCCATATAGCTTAGAAGCTGCGCTGTGGCATAACAGCATCTATTAAAATTTTAGCAAATTTTTTTATGACTCAATGCTCTTACCAGGCAATTATGGCCAATTATTTGATCTATGGTCATGCCATGATCATTCTATTACCATTTATAGGTTGGATTCTCAAGGATGTTTTGAGGTCTCTACTTTCAGTAGGTGGATTTATCATTTGTCTGTCCATTAATAAGAGAGATTTTCCAATGGTCCCATTGCTGGTGTTGTAGCTGTCTTTTCATTCTCATCTTTTCTAGCAGGGATCAGAGAGAAATGGTCTTGGGACAAGTCACTAACCTACTATCTTCCATTATTGTTGTGGTTGTTGTTGTTGCTGCTGTTGTTGCTCTTATTGTTATTATCATTACTTTGAGAAATTTTGGGGCAAAGGGCACTTTTGGGAAATTGTTTAAGGGAAGGTTTATTGGGTATTTCCCACAGTGAGAGGAAAAGCAAACAAGTCAAATGGGTTTCTAAAACTGGGGATTGGCCAGATTTAGGAGCTCAGGTTCTGAGGTCAGGAGGGGTCCTGCTTAGAGTCAGGAAGTCAAATGAAATGACTTCTCAATTGCTTCAGCAGACTCTGCCTCCTCTGGAAATTTCTGTACTTGTTTGGAAGAACATATGAACAATGGGAATACAAAGGATGAGGGGAAGGGCATGGGGGGAGAAGGAAAGAAAGAAAATAAATGAGAATCAACTCCTTTAGAAAGCAACAAGAAAATATGTTTTTATCCAACAGAAAGAAATTTCAGAACTATGGTCTCTTCTTCACCTTCTCCTATTAGCATGGTGGATGATGTGGTTGGCACGGGACTTTGAGGGAAGAGAAACCTAGAGGTCTTTCTTTACAGGTTCAACAGGTCAGCTAGAAGGATCTTTTCCTTCTCCTGCTCCTCCTACTTCTCCAAAATGCTAGAAGAATGGAACATACCAAGACTCCAGGCAAGTCAATCACTGTCTTCATTGGAATCCCCTGAACATTAGCCTTCATGCTGTCCCTGGCTGATATCTCTCTACCAGAAACATTTTTGTCCTTTCCCACGGGGCAGAGTTCTTTAAAAAGTGATAGGTTATAAATACCTAATTTTGAAACATGATTTTGCATTTGATTTTAAACAACAATCACAAACAAGAATGTACAACCATTTATTTTTATTAACAAATTCATTTGTATAATATGCCCATAACATGTATTAGTTAATTCCTGATTTATTTCAATTCAACAAACATTTAAAAGGCCCTATGTAGCATAATTGACAGAGCATTAGACCTGGAGCTAAGAACAATTAAGTAGAGATCCAGCCTCTTACACTTTTGCCCCATTTTATTTCATTGTGAAGTGGAAATAATAATAGATAGACCATATAGATCAATAGATAGTCAAGAGAACCCGAACTCAAAGCCAGCCTCAGACACTTGGCACTTGCCAAGTGTGTGACCGTGGGCAAGTCATTTCATCCAGTTGCTTCACAAAAACAAATAGGGGAGGACAGAGGCAGGGGTGGGGGGAGGGAGTTACAGTGCTGAAGGCACCAGGGTACCAATGAATCAGTTTAAAACATGGAGGGTGGGAGCATGGCAGTGTTACTACTATATTTAATTTCATCACTATTTTTGTAAAGAAATCAGCCACACCTCCCAAACCTACCTCCCAGGTTATTGTGAAGATCAAAGAGGAACTATTTGTAAAATGCTTTGAAAACTTTAAAGTATTTTATAAATGCTGGCTATTATTATTGTTGTTGTTTAGTTATTACATGTGCACCGTGTGGTGGAATCTGAAGAATAAATACCAAAAAGGAAAGTCCTTGCCCTCAAGAATCTTACTTTCCAGGGAGTGGAGGGTAGGGGTGGGGAGGGAACAAAATACACAAGCAAGATGAAATGAAAAAAATCATGCAAAGTATCTATCTTTTCGTCTTTTTGATATAGGAATGTGTTCCTTCCTTTTATGCTGTTGTCCTTCATTAATGTCCTCTGCTGATGCCTCATCATAGCACTGGTGATTTAGGCTTCTCCAAGCTATGCCAGAAGAGCACAATAAAATCACCAAATTTCATATTCTCTGATATGGTCACTTTGTTTAAAGGAATTGGTTTTGTAAAATTAAGATAAATATATTATTCTATTTTCTTCTAAACTGTTCAGGATTAATTCTTGTATTTTTACTTCAAGATCAGATGGGATGTGTTGGAGCTTATGGTGCAAGGATCGAAATTAATGTTTCACTATGTTGTTTTCCCAACAATATTAACAAACTCAGGAATCTTTCCTCTAGTTTTCACTTGCCCATATTTCTATCCAAGACTAATATTTTGTGTTATTTGATTCTGTTTATGGGCTTTGACATTAGAAAGGACAACATCTAGTTAGTATATATGGGGATGGGAACTGAACTTGTATGTGATGTTATTAATATAAGCAACTTCCTTTATTTTTTAACTTTATTTATTTTCTTGTTTACATCATTCATTTCCATGAGATTTTGAGTTACAAATTTCCCCCCCATCTTCTCCCACCCAGCGCCCCAAAACAGCCATCCTGCTGTATAACTCCTCCCCCAATCTGCTCTCTCCTATGCCGTCCCCCGTCGTCCCTCTGACTTCCTGGTAAGGAAAGCTGCATCTCCCTACCCCAGTGCCTGTATATCTTAATTTCCAGTTGCATGTAGTTAATAATAATAATTATATATATATATATATATATATATATACATATTTTTAACATTTGATTATAGAACTTTAAATTCTAGATTCTTTCCCTTCCTCCCTTGTCATCCACCCTCACTGGAAAGATAAGCAATTCAATACAGACTGTACATGTGTAATTATGCAGAACATCTCCACAGTGGACATATTGTGAGAGACTGATTATATGTCCCTCCTTCCTATCCGACCCTCCCCTTGTTCTAGTCTCTACCCTGTCCCTGTACCTGTACAAAAGTGTGTGCTTCCAGCAACCCTCCCCCCACCCCATCCTCCCCTTCCATCATCCCACTTCTCATTCTAATTCCCCCTACACTCCTGTGTGGCAAGATACCCAGTTTAGAGTTTATGCCATTCATTCCCCTAAGACAAATTCAATGAGAGTAAGGTTGACCTTTTCCCTTTTGCCTTCCTGTTCTTCCCTTTCACTGTAACAATTATCCCTTGCCTCTTCTATATGAGGTGATTAACCCCATTCTGTCTCTCCCTGTCTCCTCTCATTCTATTCCTCTCCCACCTCACAAATTCACCTTTTAAATTAGCATCCCTTCCTATTCAATTGATCCTGTGCCCTCTATATACACATATATACATATACTCAGATATGTATTCATAGTCATATATATAATATATACATAACTTCCTATATAGACATATGCATGTATACATACATATATGTGTGTGTGTGTATATGTTTGTGTTCCCTTCACCTATCCTCACACTGAGAAAAGTTTTGTAAGTTACAATTATCATTTTTCCATGTTGGCATTTAAATAGTTCAACTTTGATAAATTTCTTATGATTTCTTTTCCATATTTACCTTCTCAAGCTTTTTGTATCTGAGTGTCAAATTTTCTTTGAAGTTCTGGTTTTTTTTGAGCAAGAATGCTTGAAAGTCCTCCACCTCACTGAAGGACCATATTTCCCCCTGGAATAATATGCTCAATTTTGCTGGGTAGTTGATCCTTGGTTTTAATCCCAGCTCCCTTGATCTTCAGAATATCATATTGCAGGCCCTTCATTCCCTCAGTGTAGAAGCTGCCAGATCCTGGGTTATCTTAATAGTGCTTCCACAGTATTCAAATGGTTTTCTCTTGGAAGCCTGTAATATTTTCTCCTTTAACTGGATATTCTGGAATCTGCAAATAACATTTCTAGTTTTCTTTTGGGGATCTTTTTGAAGAAGTGATCAGTGAATTCTTTCAAGTTCTATTTTGCTGTCTAGTTCTATAATATCTGGGCAATTTTCCTTGAGAATTTCTTGAAGGATGCTTTCTAGATTCTTTTTTATCATGGCTTTCAAGTAGTCTGATAATTTTTAAATCATCTCTCCTGAATCTATTTTCCAGGTCAGTGGTTTTTTTCAATAAGATATCTTACATGGCATGCTATTTGTTCATTTGTTTGGATATGTTTAATAGTATCTTGATTTCTCATAAAGTCATTTGCTCCCATTTGCTCCACTCTAATTCTGAAGGAAGTATTTCAGTTAGCTTTTGAGATCCTTTTTCCATCTGGCAAATTCAACTTTTTAAGGCATTCTTCTCCTCATTGGCTTTCTGGGTCTCCTTTGCCATTTGAGTTATTCTATTTTAAGGTGTTATTTTCTTCAATCACGTTGTTGACTGTCTATACCAGCAAGCACCCTAGGATACCCAGGATGGCTGCTAGCACAGGTCCTTAGATTTGCTTTTCTAAAGAAAAGCAACTCAAAATGGGTTAACAATCTTATTTTGATCAATCAGACATATATCATTTACCTAGTTCGGGGGAGAAAGTCATCACCCTGAACTCCAGAGAATATAAACAGAATACAAACACAAGTTACAAGCAGAAGTTACAAGCAAACAGAGAAACAGATCCGCAGATGGACTTCCAGCCATCTGACCATTACATCCATACCTAGTCAGTTACCAGAGAGAGAAGCATCAACATCTGGGTTTTCAAAGCCAGGGGGCTCTATAGCTTCCCAGAGTCTCATCTGGCCAAATCATACAACTCTTTCCAAAGTGAGCCCCAAACCAAAAACCTCACATCAGGGAATATATAGTCTTCTCCCGGATCAGATAATGTCACAGCCCTCTTGACCAACTGCCCAATCACAAAGTAATAAGGCGTGAGCATTCCTGAAGAGCAAACCTCCTGCCACAGGCTCCATGTGACCACATTCAGCCTATTAGGGGGCAGAGTATACTTTAAAATCAGGGAAGGTTCTCAGATCCACTTAAGCCTATCAAAGGGCCTAGGGGCAGGGAAGATCTTCAGATTCCCATACCACTCTCTTATCATGATTTTCTTGCATCATTCTCATTTCTCTCCCCAATTTTTCCTCCACTTCTCTTTTTTTGGTTTTCAAATTCCTTTTTAAGCTCCTCTATGGGCTCTATCCAGTTTGTAATTTCCTTGGAAGCTTTTGGTGTGGGAGTTCTGACTGTGTTGTCTTCCTTCTGTTCCATGCTTTGGTCCTTTTTGTCCCCAAGAAAGGAATCTAAAGTTGCATTGCTAGGCTTGCTTTGCTTCCTTTGCCTGCTCATGTTGCCAGTCAATTATGTGGCTTTGGGGCTTGGTAGTAAAAACTCTGCTTTCAGAAGGGAGAGCTCTGTCCCAAATTGCTGAGGTTTTTGCAGCTGCTGGAGCTATTAGGAGGCCACTGTTTTTTGCAGCCCCCACCAGCTTTGGCTCACTGAAAATGCACCTCAGGAATACCACCCAAGACCATGATATGATACAGGCAGCTCTAGGCAAGAGCACTTAGCCTCTGAATGATTGCTTGACCCCCCCTACAATCTGTGGGCAGGGAGATTCTGAAGCAGCTATGTGGAGGTGGCTGCAAGGCCTCCACTTCAGACTGCTGTTAGCTCTGGAAGCAGTTTGGCTGGACCCTCTTCCCCAAATTTATCCAAGTTCCACTCACCTTTTCCTGTTGTCCTTGGCTCTTGCGGGCTGGTGATTCTGGAAATCACCATAGCTGCTGATTACCCCCCGCTCCTGAATGCTACAGCTGTGGCTTCTCCTGGACACCTTGGGGCTGAAACCACATGGGGCTAGGTTCTGCTTCCAGCTCAATGCAATGACCACCTGCCAGGCTGCCTTTAGCGGGAGCTTTGTTACTCTGTCATTTCTGTGGAGTCTGGAGCTCTAAAATTTATTTAGAGTCATATTTTATAGGTATTTGAAGAGTTATTGTGGGGAGCTCCCAGAGTTCTAGTGCTGCTGTGCTGCCATCTTGACTTTGCCCCCCAGCAACTTCCTTTATTAATCTAAGTCAATACCTGCTTGGGTGTTTGGTCTTGGAGAGTTGGCTTAGAGCAGCAAAAGTTAATTGACTTGTCCAAGGGCACTAAACAATATTTTCTAGATGTTGTACTTGAAATCAAATCTTCTTAACTCTGAGAGACTAATTCTCTATTCATTATGTCACACTGTTCCTGCACTTGTATATAGTCCACCAGAACTCCCTTAATACATTAAGGCACCTCTGGATGCTTGAATGCTAAGCATTAAAATGTAAGTCCTTCCAAACTGTAGAGGCCCCCAGTTTGGCCCAGTATTGAGTCATATCTGGTGTTGGACAAGCTATGTCCAGAGAGGTTAATCACAAAGTTGGGTGACGTGGATGAATTTTTTGTTCAACCAAACTCTGAAAGGCTATCTGATAAGGCATTGTAGGATTAGGCTCTGTGCCAACCAATATCCATTAGATCATAATCCTTGAAGCACTAAGGAACTCTGACATAAAGTGTGTAAGTCATCTTAGCCATTATAGAAATGTTAGCCGCAAAGACAAGAATCAAGAATCAGCCTTCAAGATTGTGAGAAATCAAAGTGCGCTAATGCATTATTTCTGGACCTATGAGTTGGTCCAACCATTCTAAGAAGCAATTTGGCATCATGCAGATAAAGTGATTAAAATCTCCAGGGACTTTGACACAGAGATCTCCAGTGCTAGGCATATATAATCCAAAGAGGCCAAAGACACAAAGAAAGCTTCCATATTTGCCAAACTATTGATACAAACACTGTTTGTAGTTACAAAGAAATGGACACACCATAGATGCCTCTATATTGGGAATAAATTGGAATATTGTTTTACTGTAATTAACAATGAATATAACAAATACCGAGAAGTCTTGGAAGACTTACATGAATTCATGGGAATGGAAGCAAATAGAACCAGGAAAAATACACACCATGACTTTTGTTGTTATTCGGTTGTTTTCAGTTGCATCCAACTCTTCCTGACACCATTTGGAATTTTCTTGGAGTGGTTTGCATTTCCTTCTCCAACTAATTTTAGAGATGAGGAAACTGAGGCAAACAGCATTAAGGGACTTGCCTAGGGTCACACAGCTAGTAAGTACCTGAGGAAGAGTCTCCCTAACTCCCAAGCCAAGTCCAGCACTCTATCCACAATACCACCTTGGAACAGAGCTGGTTTTAGAGTCTTCTTACTGAGTCTTATTACTCTAAAGCTATTGTTTGGTTATTTCAGTCATGTCTGCCTCTTTGTGACCCCACTTGGAATTTTCTTGGCAAAGATATTAGAATTATCACTTCCTTCTCCAGTTCTTTTTACTGATGAAGAAACCGAGGCAAACAGGATTAAGTGACTTGTCCATGGTCACACAGCTAGTAAGTTTCTGAGACCAGACTTGAATTCAGGTCTTCCAGACTCCAGATCTGCTGGTCTATGTATTGTGCCACTGGATTTGTCATTGCTGCTAAAGGCAGAAAATATCTTGTGGGAAATAAAAGGCCTACAGTTCAGCCAGACTGTTCTGTTAAGTGTCCATAAGGCCCTCTATTCTTATGGAACCTTTCTTGGTATTGAGGAGTATGGAGGGGGAGGTGGCTCACTGTTGAGTCTAGGGCTTTGTACAGGGTATCCCTTTTGGTTTTCCCAATAGCATGGTGCAGCACTAGCTAAGGATTAGATACTAATCAATTTATCTTTATCTAGAGACACAAGACACAAGGGCTGAAAGTAGTAGATCAGCATCCCCAAAGGCAATGAGGCCCATTTGGCAATCCCCCTGACTTATTCTCTCATAAGTCACTAACATCTCAGAATGTGGCTGGCTATATCTCACCCTGAGGGCTACAGTTACTCCTGAGCAACAGTGAAGTCATTCATTTAATACTGTCAGCTTAAACTTCCATTCCAAGGTGTTCTGATGTCAATTAAAAGGTAATGTTTCCTAATATCATTGATGCCATTTATTGTAGATGTTGTCATTGTTTAGTCATTCAGTCATGTTCAGCTCTTCATGACCTTCTGGACCTAGCATGCCAAAGTTGTCCATAGAGTTTCTTGGCAAGGATACTGGAGTGGTTCACAATTTCCTTCTCCAGTGGATTAAGACAAACAAGGTTAAGTGTCTAGCTCAGGGTCACATAGTCAGTAAGTGTCTGCAGGCAGACTTTAACTCAGGTCTTCCTGATTCTAGATCCAGAACTCTATCCACTGAATCACCTAGCCACCAGTGATTAGCACTCCAGTATCATTTTGGCCAACTAATATTTCCTCAATATTATCAATAACAAATTAATATCAATTCACTTTTACAAGAAGATATTCACAGAAAGCTATAGCAAGAGTCAAAGTATACAAACATCCCCTTACATCAGGGCACAATGTCCCCTCTACACCTTGATCCAAAGAAGAATGGCTTCAAACCTAAAGAGGCAGCCATTATGAAGCATTACTTGGTTCACTAAGTTCACTTCTGGGCTTACATCTTGACTACTTGGGTCAATTGTTTCTCCTTCACCCAGCTTGAATGTGACAGCAAACAGTCCCAGAAATCCTGTAAATGCTCTTATTTGGGGCATAATGACTAGAGAGCTAGCTTTTTCTCCCATTAATTTCTAAGAGTAATGTTGCATCTCTTCCCCCTTTCCCCCAATATAATTTGCTCTAGTCAATCAAAAGAAGTCAACTAAAATGGAAATGTTTTCTTTATTGCACTTTTTGAATGCTACTTCAGTTCAATACCTATCATCTCCATGAGTAGGAATATCTTCCTCTCCTACCATCTTACTGACCATAACTTAGTTATTTCCTTAACATATTATTAACCCTGTGATCTCCAACCAGGAGAAAGTACTCTTCCCATCATCAGAAATGTAACAAGCCAATTGGCTTATGGGCTTAATCTCTTTATGGCGTCATCATAGATGTCCATACTCCTCCCCTAGCTCACCATCCATGAATCTCACAGTCCTATGCTAGACTTTGCCACCACTGCTCCTGCTCTCTTTGGACCTAGTGTTCTAGGATGACCCCTTACACTGCAGTTTTTGGAGGAGTTATCCTAAGAAAGAAAGAAAATGAGATGAGACTTCTTCCTGGCATTTATGATTTTCTGGTCTAAGCAGATTTCCTCTTAGGTCTTTGTTTATGTTTCTTTCTTAACTGTGTATTACTGGGGAAATCTTCCACATTGGGGGCAAATTCTTGAGAAAAGACAGTGCCAAAATGATCTGGGTAATAATGGCTCTGTGTGACAAGATCAGTGACAGTTAATGTCTCTTGAAAATAGTTCCTCTTCTCCTACTGTCTTAAGGATGATGGTGGTTTCCTTCAGTAACCCAAATGGTCTTCTGTGTATCAGATATTTTAAAAAACACACATTCTAAGCACTTAGATTCAGTATAACAAAGTTTAATACTTATCATTTTTTTTCACCCTTTCATGCTTATGGATTTTTTAGCCCAACTACAGTATAAGCCCCTCAAGGGCAAGGAGTGACATTCTTCTTCTTCTTCTTCTTCTTCTTCTTCTTCTTCTTCTTCTTCTTCTTCTTCTTCTTTCTTCTTCTTCTTATTCTCTTCCCCCTCCCCCTACATCACCTCCCCTACCCCTCCTCCACTACCTCCTCATCTTCCTCCTCCTCCTTCTTCTTTTTTATATTTCTCATAAAATTCGGAAGAGAGATGAGAATCATGTAGAAAAAAATCATGAAAAGAGAGTCAACAACCTGACTGAAGAAAATAACACCTTAAAAATAGATTAACTCAAATAGCAAAAGACGTCCAAAAAGTCAATGAGGATAAGAATGGAAGCTAATGGCTTTATGAGAAATCAAGATACTATTAAACAGATCCAAACAAATGGGAAAATAGAAGGCAATGTGAAATATCTTGTTGGAAAAACCATGAACCTGGAAAATAGATCCAGCAGAAATAATTTAAAAATTATTGGACCACCTGAAAGCCATGATCAAAAAAGAACCTAGAAATCATCCTTAGAGAAACTCTCAAGGAAAATTGTCCTGTTATTTTAGAACAAGAGGGCAAAATAGAAATTGAAAGAATTCAGCCATAGTCTCTTGAAAATGATCCCCAAAATAAAACTCCTAGGAATATTACAGCCAAAGGAGCTAGGATTAAAACCACAAATCACCTATCCAGCAAAACTGAGTGTAATAGTTCAGGGAAAAACATGGACATTCAATGAAATAGAGGACTTTCAAGCATTCTTGAGGTGATTGTCTGGCAGATTCAGGAGGGAGCTGGGACCAGGGAAGGGGATCCAGGGAATCAGAGAAACCACCCAGAGTCAAAGTGAAGAAAAGGCCTCCCCTTGGACTAAACTGAGGTTTGTTGGAAATCAGGGGGTGGAAATATTTGTGTGGTTGTCTAAGAACTTTATTTGGAAACTAAAGTTAATGGTTACCGCAGCAGTGGAAGATAAGTATATTGTGAATTTTTGATTGAATCAACTCCCTCATAGGGAAACTAGGTCATTCCTTTGTTAAGTGATTAATTGGATCTCTGATTTGATTGATTGAATCTTTAAGTGTTAAAGAGTTCAATTCTGACTTCCGACACTCAACACAAAAACTAGCCATGTGACCTTGGGCAAGTCAATTGACCCCAATTGCCTTCCAAAAAAGAAAAAAAAGTAAAACGATAAAAAAAAGAAAACAGTGGAAGAGAGGAAATTCTAGAGATATCTATTCTTGTCTTCCACAAGCTTCTTCTAGACAGATCTATGAGCACACACATGATTTACATGGGCAAAACAATGTGGCGAAGCCCCACATGCACCCTTACATAAAGAAAATTTTATGAATCATTTATAAGGAGATGGAAAATACAGAATATTCTCGAAATTCTTACCTGCAGTGATTGAATAGAGGGTAGAAGAAAAGAATTTACTAACATTTCTTGAGAGATTGAACTTTAGTAGAGTAGATAGAGATTAAACCTCAAAGCCAAGAAGACCTGTACTGAGTCCTAGCTTTGACACATACTGGTTGTATGACCCTAGACAAGTCATTTAAACTGGTGAGGTCTCGGCAACTCTTCAAGACTGAAGTTTCAGAGAATGTACAGAGAAGTTTCCCTACCTTGGAGTTCTACACATCAATCAGATCATAGTTCCAGGACGCCTCCTATAAGATCTGTGCCTCAACGGAACTGAGGAGTCAATTCAACTCAAACTGACAGAAAATTTATTGGAATATTGAGTTTGTGAAATGACTGGCTGTGAACTGTTTTGAATTAATATATTACATATACATAATATATGTGTGTGTGATATGTGCAATATATTACATATATAACATATATGTAAAAATATGTCTTTGTTTCATTATTAGTTTCATTGCATTTCAATAATTAATATTAGGAAAGGAGGTCTCTCAAGCTCATTAAAACAAATAATATTGAATGAGCTGGGGTTGAGGTTTGAGCCAACTCATTAATTAATGAAAAAGAGTTTTAATTTCATTAATTAATAAGAAATTATATAACTATGCCTCTCCTTTAGAGTTCTGAATGATAAAAATTACATGCAAAAGGAGCCAGGTTGCAGTCAGAAAAATGATCACATGTATCTTACCTTGAGATATATACCTATACTTATATACACAGAGAGACAGACATTTATTTGTAAGTTATACACATATTCTGTAGTACTAGTATATTACACACAATATAAAAGTAAGTACAAAAATTTAAAAGATGAAGAAATAAATATCTTAAATTTTATTTTATTAGCAGTACAAAAACATTTTGTACCATTGGAATTGAATATGCTTTATTATTTAAAATTTTTTCATTTAATATTTTGTGATACAGAAATTCAAAGGTAGGTCTAATTTTCAGTTCATTGCTGAGAAATCTAAGTTGCATGGGAAGGGCTTCTCAAACAGTGAGGAGTAGGTCCTCCATTAGGACACTAGTAACATTTCATTTTCCCAACGTTCAGGTGTTTCTTTTTAAATTAAATTAAAGCAATCTAGAACTATGCCCAAAGGGCTATAAATAATTGCATACCCTTTGACCCAGTAATACCACTTCTAGGATTGTATCCCAAAGAGATCATAGGAGTGGGAGGAAGACTCATATGTACAAAAATATTTATTGCAGCTCTCTTTGTAATGGCAAAAAACTGGAAATTAAGGGGATGCTCATCAATTGGGAAATGGCTAAACAAGTTGTGGCATATGAATGTAATGGAATACTATTGTGCTATAAGAAATGAGAAGGAGATGGACTTCATATTTACCTGGAGAGGCTTATACACACCGATGCTAAGTGAGAAGAACAGAACCAGGAGAAATTTGTACACAATGATAGACACAATGTATGTGTGACATTCAACTCTGATAAACTGGACTCTTCTCAGCAACACAAGGTTATAAGACAACTCTAAAAGACTCAGGATGGAAAGAGATGTCTACATTCAGAGAAAGATCTAGAAAGAAAAGAGTTTAAATGGAGACTGAAGAAAACTACATGCTCTCTTTCTTTTCCATGTTTGGTTTTGTTTCCTCTTTCCCATTGTTCATTCCATTTGTTACCACCTTTCTATACAACCAGACTAATGTCCAATGTGAAAGTAATTGCAAATCCTATACTTGATTGCAAGCCACTATGGTAGGAGGGGGGAGGGGAGGGAGGGGATAAAATTTGGAAGTTCAAAGGATTGTGGAACTGAATCTTGTAAACTAAAAGTAAATAAATCAATTTTTAAAATAATAAATTAAATTTCTTGCTACATTTTAAGGTCCAAACTCTTTCCCTCCCTCTCTCACCACCCACACTAGAGAAGGCCACCATTCAACACAGATAAATTTTGTATATACATATATTTGTACGTATGTATGCATGTGTGTATACTCTATGTGTATGCTTATACATACATACATACATTGTATACATAGGTAAAACCATACTATATATATTTCTATTTCTGAGTTCTTTCCCTTGAGGTAGATAGGTACTTTGTAGTAATCTGAGTGTTTATAATATTCAGAATAACTAAGTTGTTCATAACTGGTCTTTAAATATTTTTTTACAAGTATACAATGCTTTCTTGGTTCTTCTCCTTTCACTCTTCATTACTTCATGCAGGTCTTTCGACGTTTTTCTAAAACCAACCAGCTCATAATTTCATACAGCACAGTAGTACTCTATCATAATCATGTCCCCACAATGTAACATCATATAAAAGCAACTTCCAAGGTTCAGAATACCAGCAGAGTAGCTCTCCATTTATTCAGTGACAGATCAAGGCAAAGCATTCACAGAAAATCAAAATACAATTCACTGGATGTTACTCAATACTTTAGCAAGCCCTCAGTTCAATCACAATCCTTTGAGCTTCAAAATTTTCTCCCCTGGTGTTAAAAGGGGTGGAGCCAAGATAGCGGAGTAGAAGCAGCAAGGTCCCGCAGCTCCCACATCACCACCCTAAACACCCAGAAAATATGAGCCCAGACAAAGTCTAGGAAAGTCTAGGACTCTCAGACTCACAAAAATACAGAGAACACACCTCTCGCTGAAGGCAGCTCGGCAGCAGTGGCTCATCACAGTGGCAGGGAGCAGAGACTGGAACAGCCTGAAGCCAAGACCTCGGCCAGGCCTGTGCGGTGGGAAAGAGCCGGGCTCGGCCAGTCTGCAGAGGTTCTACAGCCTCCAGCACCTCCACATCTGCCAAGGAGTGAGGAACAGGATGGGAGAGAGGCAGCTCGCAGGGCAACAGAGCAGAGACCCAGCCAGCCCAAAACGGCAGAGGCCAGGCAAGGCCCCAGGGTGGCCACGAGGAGCCTCCCAAACAGCAGCTTGAGTCTACTTCAAAGAAAATCTAAAGCACCTGCCTGAGGGGAGCTTCTGTCAGAGATGGTTAGTGAAAGTTGAAACTTTGAAAATTAATTTGAGGATGATAAAGCAGTTCGGCCATTCTGCCCCTGGGGCAAAGAAGCAATGGGGGAAGGGAACTGCTGGATCCGATGGCAGCCCACACCAGGCTGCTTCAGAGCCCCTGGCCTGAGGATTCCACAGGGGGGTTGAATCGATTGATCAGGATCAAGTGCTCTTGCGTTGAGCGGCCTGGATCCGGATCATGGTCTTGGGTGGTGATCCTGGGGTGCACTTTCAGCAAGCCAAAGCTGGGGGGACTTGCAACACCCCCCAATAGCTCCGGCAGTTGGGAAAACCCTAGCAATTTGGAACAGAGCTTCCCCCCTTGGAAGCAGAGTTTCACAGACCTAAAAAAACCAACCAATTAATTGACTGGCCAACATGAGAAAGAGGAAGCAAAATAAAAACACCAATAAAACTCTAGAATCCTTTTTTATGGATAAAAAGGGTCAAAGCATGGAACAGGAGGAAGAGAGCCCAGAAATCAGAACTCCCACACCAA
>CM053595.1:304809123-304839038 GCA_028646575.1 Pseudocheirus occidentalis
CCAACAAACCTCAGTTTAGTCCAAGGGGAGGCCTTTTCTTCACTATGACTCTGGGTGGTCTCTCTGATTCCCTGGATCCCCTTCCCTGGTCCCAACTCCCTCCTGAATCTGCCAACAATCACCTAGATTCAGGAGCTGAAAGCTTACAGGTTCTCGTCCAATCCTCAGGGATGAACAGCTCCCAGGTCCTTGTCCAGTCCTCAAGGCAATCCCTGGCACACACCGAAGTTCACCGGATTTAGCACACCTCAAACCCTTCAGGACTTCTCTTGCCTGGAACTCAAGGATCAGCCAGGCCACCAACAAACAAAGTCCCATCCTGTTCATGTCTTCAGTCAGCCACTGAGGAGCCAAATCCAAAATCTGTCTGTCTCTCCAAAATTCTGCTTATAAACACTGGCCTTCTCCCAAGTCAACAGGGGAGTGTCTCAGCCAAAGCATTCTTCCATGTCAACAGGGGAATTCACACCTTCCAGACAAGGCCCACACCTTCCATACAGAGCTCACACCTTCTAGACAGAGCTCACACCTTCCATACTTAGCCCTCAATATCCAACAAATTGATTACCATTACAGACACCAGTTTCCTCTGTCCTGGAGTGAGTTTTTCCTGGTGCTTCTCTGCTGTAGGACTTGAAGCAGAGAGTGGAGACCTCTGCACTAAGGTTTGGGGCAGTGGGGAGGAGTATGATCCTACATGCTTCTTATTTTGGTTTCTCACCTAAATGGGTCAAGTTGTGATCTGGCCCTTTCAGGTCACTGGGAGAAGGAAGCATCCTGTGGGATGAAACAGTCTCTGTCTCTGCTAACGTAAACCAAGTACTTGCTTGAAAATGTAAGGCTGAGAATTTCTATTCTAGAAGAAGGAGCATTAAGGTGGGACTTACAATGTGCTGTGAACACTCAAAAATCCTTTTTAAAACTAGTGACCCCAGTAGCTCTCTCTTTCACATGCCTGGGACCAGCTCAAACTGTTTGATTGACAAATTTTCAGTGTGCTATCTCTACCTCAAAAATCACTACAAATCAGGGTTAGATTTATCCTTTTGTCAATTGCCTGGACAAGGGGTCGGAACCTTTTCATGCTGGAAATTTAGCTGAAATGAAATAGACCACATTCAAGAAACTTCAATTAGATATACTTTAAAATGTACATTATTTTATAAAAGTCTAACTGTCATATACTTAATAATTTCAAAAAATGTAAATGATTAGCTCATTTTTAAATTAACTAAGGCCATATGCAGCCTTAAGGCCACAGCTTCCTCACCCCTGGCCTAGACTTATGAAAGTGAAGAAGAAAATAGTATCAATTCAGATTAAGTTTATAAGTGTATTCTGCTTGCATTTTGTGCTTTATTTTTCAGAGAGCCAGTTGTTAAACATTAGCCAGCATACCCCTGCTTGGGACCCATGGGTCCTGATGCCCACCTGATTCATCAAATTATTCTTGTTCACTATTTCAGATGCATATTAAGGAATGGATCTGAGGACCCATGAACTCAACCCTAATGGGGCTCTTGAGGTCAGTGAGTCCCTAGAACACACTCTTTCCTCTGCTCTACCCATTAACCTCCTTGCCTTCCCTTAAGTCCCAGCTAAAGTCCTACCTTCCACAGAAAGCCTTCTGCAAACCCTCTTGATTCCAGTGTTTTTATATCCCACTTATCCTTTATATAGCTTGTTCTTATATTTGTGTGTTGTCTCCCCCATTGGATTGTAAACTCCTACAGTGCCTGACACAGAGTAGGCACTTAAGAAGCTCATTCAGTTGAAGAGAACCCCTTTATTTTACAGATAATGAAAGTGAGGCATGGAGAGGTTAAATGACTTCCCTAAGTGCACTCAGGTAGTAAGCATCAGAGTGGGATTTGAACTAGATCCTCTGATGCCAGTGCAGATATTCTTTTCATCTGCAACCTAAATGGGTAATGCTTCTGTTTGTCTGTTTTCACAACCTCCATGAAGATGTACAGATGCAGAATGCAATCCAGCCTCACCTACATGTTACTGGATGGATGGATGGATGGGTGGATGGATGGATGGATGGGTGGATGGAGGAATAGATGGATGGAGGGATGGATGGATGGATCATATAGGAGGAAAGATAAATGATGGATGGATGGTAGATGACAAGTTATAGATTGATGGCTAATAAGATAGTGGATGGATAGATGGATGGATGGATGGATGGATGGATGGATGGATGGATGGACAGATAGGTTATTGTCCTTTGTTCTCATAAAGGACCAAATAACATTGGTATACTGGAGTTAAGTTACAGTGTGTCCAACTAACTCATCAGACCAATATGAGTTCAGAATGCTCTACCACAGGTTGGGCACAAATAGTCCAAATGAAGACTTGGAGTGCAGATGTCTCTAAATTTGACATCTCACAATTCTTTTGAGCTACTGCAATTCTTCTTTGCTCACAGGGCACAGCACCTTTTTTGATGTGTGTACATCATGCTGGTTGAACTTGATGCCTAAAGGAGCTGTTTCTTAGGCTTCAGTCAAATGCTTCATAGCAATCTTTGACTCTTAGATGTCTTTTCATGGGTAATTTTTTTTGCAGATTGAAGCACATTTTTTCTCTGTTTATTTTTCTTGCTTTTTCTAAATGTCAAAACTAATGTGGTAATATGTTTTGCATAACTGCATATGCATGACGGGTATCACATTTCTTGCCTTCTCCATAGGAGTGGAGGGAAGGAGAGAATTTGGAACTGAAAATAAAAATTAAAAAAGGAATACTCAGCATTGACAGAACCAATTTTAAGAGAGGATCTTCATCGAAAAAGAGACAAGCCCCACAGAGGGAGAAACACATGGTACCTGTGAATGACTGTCTTTAAGAAAATGTAGAATTTAGAGAAACATAGTATAACTAATATATGAATAGACTTTGTTGTTCAGTCATTTCAGTTGTGCCCAAATCTTCATGACTCCATTTGGGGTTTTATTTTTTAATTACATTGCTTTTGTCTTTTTGGAGGGGAGAAGGCAGGGCAATTTGGTGTTAGGTGACTTTCCCATGGTCACACAGCTAGTAAATGTTAAGCGTCTGAGGCCAGATTTGAATTCGGGTCCTCCTGACTCCAGGGCAAGTACTCTATTCACTACACCACCTAGCTGCCACCCATTTTGGGTTTTCTTGGCAAAGATACTGGAGTGGTGTGCAATTTCCTTTTCCAGCTCATCTTACAGCTGGAGTGATCGCTTACAGGAAAGTGAGGCAAACAGAATTAAATGACTTACCCAGGATCACATGGCTAGAGTTCATATTTGAACTCAGGTCTTTCTGACTCCAGACTTGGCACTCTATCAACTGTGCATTCTAGCTGCCCTATGAACTGATCCACAATGAAATAAGCAGAGCCAGGAGACACTATAAAGAATAATTGTGAAGTAGCCAAATGAAATAGCAAGTTTTAACAAAGTGATGACAGAGTCCAAATGAAAGTTTTAAGAAGCTTTAATTTAGCCAGCTGGTGACTGTCCCATAAGTCAATTAAAAGAGCAGCCCTGTAACACAGAAGCACAGGGTTTCTAACAACATAATCAGTGACTAAGTTAGTATCCAAGTATAATCTGTAAAGACAACTAATTTGGTATCCAGATACAATCTGTAACCAAAACTAATTGGTATCCAGGTATAAGCAATTACTTTTCTATAATTAACTGATTATTATAACTAGTTGACATCCAGGTACAGGGATCTATTCTTTATCTTCAGGGAACCATGAAGTAGGAACCAGGAGAACATGATGACCTCAATATTGATTAATGAAGAGTTAGGTACAGAAGCCAGGAGAGTGAATATGGCATTGGGTATGGGGGTGCAGTCTTAGTCACATAGCTGCTTCTAGTGATTGATTTGGCTCTGAGTTTACTGAGTTCTGCTTCAGATATGGTTTCAGTTTGGGTATGCTGAACTCACTGATTTCTTATTTCACAAAGTATTACTTAACTGTTTCCTAGCTAATCTCTTGAGTCCATAACTTAACTAATTCCTGACCACTTCAATTACAGAATGTAAATGAAAACTCTGCTAAGAGGTAATTGAATTCAGGTTAATGTCAATGACCAAACTTGGTTTTGGAATATGGATGAGAAAACATCAGAGTGTTTTGTTAGTGAGTTTTACTTAAATGTGTTTTATTTATTTCAAGGGACTGATGTGATCAGATCACGCTTAATGAAATTCATTGGCAGCACTGAGGTGGATGGCCTGGAGTTGAGTGGTTGTTATAATAATCTTGATGAAAAGTGATTGGCTGTGTCAACACATAAAATGGAGTTGAATGCCAGAGATGTAGAGATAGAAATAGAAAGACATTGTGACTGGTTTAAGGATGAAGGAGAGTGAATGGTAGAGGATAGCACCAAATTTACACATCTGAGAGACTGGGAAAATGGTGGCCCTGTTGACAGAAAGAGGGAAGTTATAAAGAGGGCTGGCTTTGTGTGGAGACATGACCCTTTTGATGTGTTTATGTTGAGTTTGAGATGCTTCAAGAAATGGACAGTTTGAAATGTCCAATAAGCAGTTGATGATGTGGTCCTAGAGCTTGGGTTAGATAAATAGATCCGTGAGTCCTCTTCATACAGATGACAATGTCTCACAGAGAACCAATGCCCTTTTTATGTCTCTCTTGAGTCTTGTATTTGCAGACCAAATTTCCCATTGTGCTCTGGCCTCTTCCTCAGGAAGGTCTGGAAGTCCCTTATTTAATTGAATGTCCATCTTCTCCCCTGAAAGACTATTCTCAGTTTCACTGGGTAGTTGATCCTTGGTTTTAATCCAAGCTCCTTTGCCTTACAGAATATCATATTCCAAGCCCCCCAATCTTTTCATGTAGAAGTTGCAAAATTCTACACAATGTTGACTATAGTTCCATGATATTTGAAGTGTTTCTTTCTGGCTGCTTACAGAATTTTTCCTTGATCTGATAATTCTGGAATTTGGTCACAATATTCCTTGGCATTTTCAATTTGAGATCTTTTACAGGAAGTGTTTGGTGGAGGCTTTGAAAAACTATTTTATTCACTTGTTCTAGGACCTCAGGACTGTTTTCCTTGATGATTTTTGAAAGATGCTGTCTAGGCTATTTTTTATCATGATTCTCATGTAGACCAATAATTCTTAAATTATCTCTCTTTGGTCTCTTTTTCAGGTCAGTTGTTTTTCCAATGAAGTATTTTATACTTTCTTCTATTTTTTATTCTTTTGATTTTCTTTGACTGATTCTTAATGTCTCATCAAGTCATTAGCTTCCACTTGCCAATTCTCATTTTTAATGAATTGTTCTCTTCAGTTAGTTTTTGTACCTTGTTTTCTATTTGACCAATTCTACTTTTCAAGAAAGTGTTTTCTTCAATGTACTTTTTTCTCATTTTGTCAATTGTATTTTTAAAGGAATTGTTCGACTTCTCTTCTACTTCTCTTATTTGATTTTTAAAATCTTTCTTATGATCTTACAAGAAGGTTTTTGAGGCTTGAGATCAGTTCATATTACCCTTTGAGGATTCAGATGTGGGTACATTGACCACGTTGTCCTCTCCTGAATTTGTGTTTTTATCTCCCCTGTCATCCAGATACATTTCTATGCTCATTATTTTTCTTTCATGCTTCTCATTCATGTTGTTCATCTTTATTTCTGGTTTTTCAATTTGATCGTTGCTTCTGGGGCACCTGGGGCACTGTCCTAGACTTTTTGTGCTGGGGACTTGGGGTGTGGTTATTGGTTTTGTGTGCTGGAATCTCGAGTTCTGGCAGCTGGATGTTGTAGTGGTCTGGTAGTTTGTTTTCCTGGTGCTGAGCTGGAGCTGGTGGTGGCAGCTGGTATGTGCCTGCTGTTAATGCTTACCTGGTCCTCCATCCTGGGCCTCAGAATCTCCCACTGGTCCACTGAGGTGGAGCTTGCTGCTGGTTGTCTGGGACACCTCCCATCCTGTACTGGTCCCCTTCAGAGCAAGAGAAAAATCTCATGTTAATCTTCCTAATTACTTGAGCTAAAAGACTGCTCTACCCCCTCTCTTTTGGCTGGTTCCACTATTCCAGGATTTTTCCTGTGGCAATATTCTCTGGGATTTTCCAAAGTCTGTAAGGGAGGGTGAGAGCAATTTATTGCTTACTCTACCATCTTGGTTCCAAGAAGTTTACATAGGTGATTTTCAAACATTCAAATTTCAGACATTCCATCTGTGGGCTCACAGCCCCAGGAAGAGCTTCTGCCACCACCAAAAAACTGTGCTCATCTCTCACCCAGTTCTAACAAACCACCTCTCCTCTTGCTGACCTTCTAAGTTGTCTCTGACATCTGTTTGGTGAGAGGTCTGGAAATCACCACTGCTTCCAGTGATTCAATCCCCCAAGGTCTGCTCCAGCTATGCTATGGCAGGGTCTATATTGGTGCAGACTGCATTCCTCTCCCAGACTGGTGCACCAGACCCTTCCTGTTGATCTTCCAGATTGTCTTGGGCTGAAAATCTGCCATACTTTGTCTCTTTGTGGATTCTTCCACTCTAGAATTTGTTCAGATTCATTTTTAGAGGTTTTTGAAGGGATTTAGTGGAGAGCTCAGATGAGTCCCTGCTTTCACACCACCATTTTAGCTCTGCCTCTATGGCAATATTTTATAGCATCATTCCATGCTAAGATGAAGGAAACCAGAGCAGCTGAGGTGGAGGGCTGGTAAGCAGCAACTGCACACAATAACTCTCAAGGCTAGGCCAAATTCTCTCTCTCTCTAAGACAAAAGTAGGATGAATTCCAAGCCCTGGGTTGGTGTTTGTGATTGACCCATCACTCAATGACTTGTAGAATTGGTTTCTTTGAAGGAGCACAGCAAAAACAGAGGAAGAGCTTGATGAATTCATGTCTCCTGCCCTAGATGATCTCTATCTTATATTACAGAAAGACATGACAGACAGTACTGGGAACCATTTACAGTGATCTTCAAACATCAGGTTCTGAACGACTGAACATGGCAAAATGTTGCCCCAGTTTCCAAAAGAGGAAGAAGAATAGTTTTCATGTGATGGGCCAGTGAACCTGACTTCCATTCAACCAAGGGACTCAAGCAGCAACTTACATCCCCCTGAGATTAATGTGTGTGTGTGTGAAGAATATATACATATAAATCTATACACATATATGTACATATATACATTGCTGCAGCTTGTTCTTCATTTTCAAAGAGGACCATGACGTCAAGGAGGTGATGCCATAACATACAAATCAATTGGATTCAAGTGAGGAAGGGCTGTGCAAAACATCAACCTCACTTTCACCTCCAGAGTCATCTGGGACCATTGCATAGATAAGAATCAGGATAACTGGAGATGGACCAGTTTGTAGTGGGGAAACTTGATTATTTCAAACTAAGGTCTTTAACAGGTCTCAGTTTGCCTGAGGTAAAGCTTATTCAGTGATATAGAGAGATCAAATAAATATCCATACATTTATTAACATACATTTAGAAGGTTGCCTTGTATGCTGTAGGTGCTCATTAAACGTTTGTTGATGAAACAAATTGGAAGAGCCAGTTCATTTTGAAGCACTGCTTCTCTGTCCAAGCTGGCAAGGATAGAATGGCAGTTTAGGATTTATCCCCTTACTGGGGCCAACAAAAGTAGTCAATTAATGTATTGCATGTATTAAATATTTACAAATTACAAGTACATACAAATAAAACAGCCATTGATTTCAAAGAGCTTATCTTCTATCTTTGTAGACAACACAAATACATTTAGGATCACAATTTTTTAAATGGAAAGGATTTCAGTGACCCTCAAGTCCAACCCCCTCATCTTACAGATGAGGAAACTGAGGTCCACGGGATTTGAATAACTTTCCCACGCTATACAGATGCGGGATTTGAACTCTGGTCCTCTAACTTGGGGGGAGTTAGATGGCACAGTGAGAAGGGCACTGGGTTTAGTCAGGAAGACCTGAGTTCAAATCTGATTTCAGACACTTACTAGCTGTATGATCCTGAACAAGTTGCTTAACTTTGTTTGTCTCAGTTTCCTTATCTGTGAAGTGGGCTGGTGAAGGAAACAGCAAACTACTCTGGTATCTTTGCCAAGAAAAACCCAAATGAGTTCACAAAGAAACACAACCGAAAACAACTGAACAATGACAAAAAGCCTCTGACTTAAGCTAAGTGGCCCAGCGAAAAGAGAACTGAGTTGAGAGTCAGGAAGATATGAGCTTAAATCTGTTTTCAAATATGTACTAGCTGTGTGACCCTGGGTAAGTTACTTAACCCCTTTTAGCCTCAGTTTCCTCAACTGTAAAATGGGAATAACAGCTCATACATCCCAGGGTTGTTGTTTGGATCAAATGAGATGTTTGTAAAGTACTTAGTACAGTGCCTGGCACACAGTAGGCTTTATACAAATGTATACTATTATTATAATTATTATTATATCATGTTGGCTTTATCTGAACCACATACAAGAAGAGTTTTGAGGGGGAATATGGAGGAGAGGGAAAAGAACAAGAAAGACCCAATGTAAAAGGTGGTACTGGAACCAAACATTTTGGGAAACTGCAGCTGTAGAGCTGGGCCAACACATCTTGCACTGGGTGCTTAAAACACAGCTGGACAAAAGCTCTACATCACCTAAAGGGCAAAGGGGAAGGGGTGGTAACTGGTAAGCTTTTTTCCATGGATTTTAATGGATCAACTCTTCCTCTCCTTGACATTCTATAATCCCACATTGAACCTTACTCCACGGTCAGGTTATCTCCCAACACCTCCTTGATGTCAGACTTTGTTCACTGATGATGATGATGACGGTGGTGACTGGTTGACTCTCAGCTCTGGAACCACCTCTCCCTTGGGGAAGTGACCAGGATTTCAGGGATTACAAAGAGAATGATGTTGGAATGTGAAAATGACCTCAAATGTCAGGTGAGTGGTTTCTGAGATCGAGGTCCTTGAGGAAAACAATTGAAGGAACAAAGTCCTTCCTTTGGTGATCATGGGGACTTTTTGTCAGAAGGTGGCTATAGGAGTAGAGGGAAACCCTAGTCTGATTTACTTCCTCCCCCTCTCACCTCTTTCCCCACTTTGAATGAAGTATTCATCACTCTCCCCAAAGCCATACTGCGTTTGTGACTTGAGGTGAGAACATTTAAGTCCAGAGAAATATAGAAACAAACTCCATGGGATCTAACTCTGTGTGTACATCACCAGTTCTTACTGAGCATTGTGACTATACATTAATCCAATATTTCTTGAGCACCCCTGGTGCATCCAGGCCAGAGCTAAGTAAGTACTACGAGGGATACAAGAAGAAGAAATTATTGGATCAGCCTTTTCCCTTAAGGAGATGTAAGGAAAGAAAGGACTCATAATCTTTTAAATAGTTTAAAATAACTCCATAGTAAACTGGGATAGCAGTTGTAAAAATTCAAAGAACTAACCCCTGGCAATTTCTTCAGCACATAAAGTTTCTACTTACTCTTATCTCATAATAGAAAAATCTTGGGATCTCTCTCAGACAAAGCCATTCCCCAGATAATATATAGGGAAGAGCTCCAAGGACACTGTTAAAACTTTCACTCTAACTGACCTTGACAGAGTTATTCTCTCTATTCTAAACCAATTGATGTCCTTTAATGAAGAACTCAGGCAACATGGAGCACATACTGGTTCAGTAAGCTTTCCTAAGGACTTACAGAAAATAAAGAATCACAAGTATAGACCCATAAGAGGAAACATTCAGTAATATTCAGGGATACTAGACCCTGCACATGTGCATGGCTCTGATATAAACAGGACTACCTAGGCTCACTCCTCCTTTTATAGAATCATAGACTTTCAGATTTCAAAGGAGCCTCACTTACCACTTAGACCAAGCCAGACTTGAAGAAGAATCCCAAATAAAACACTGACAAGTTGTCATCACCTCTTGATCCTAGCTACTCAGAATTCAGTTTGGTAGAACTTTTGTGAAGGATGGGGTGTAGTGTAGAGAGACTTGAGGCAGAAAGGTCAGTGAGAAGGCTACTACAGCAATCTATATGAGAGGTGACTAGGGACTATTTAAGGGTTGGGGTATATGGAGGGGAGAAGAGGATTCATATGAGATGTAGAAAAGGAAGAAATATACAGTATTGACAACAGATTGGAGATGTGGGGAGAATGTCATCGGGGAGGCTGCCAGATTGGGGGACTTGGAGGATGGAAGTGCCTTCAGCAGTAATAATGAGAGTAGGAAGAGAGAAGATTTGGGGGAGAAAGATAATTAGTTCTGCCTTGTACTTCGGAATGGTGGGTAACTTTCTGACAGCATTGTTATAAACCATCTGTAATAACTCCACAGAATTTACACTATCTATGTTCACTCAATCAACAAGAATTGAATAAGCACATACTATATGACAAGTGACATGCTGTTTGCTAATGATGAATAAATTCAGAGTTAGGGCTGACCCAGGGTGGCATAGCCCATAGTCACAATTGAGGAACCCAGACACTCAGATGTTGTGTCTACAAATACTCGGAGGAACCAGCTAAGATTCAGTGCCCTAATCCTAGAACAGAACCCAGTGGTCTGCTGGCTACATGGAGAATAGATATAGATAGACAGATATAAATATAACTAATCACCATAGAAAGGTAGTATGGAGTACTGTCAAGAATGTCAACAAAGGCAGGGCGACCTCTCTGCCAATTCTTCCTTAGACTTTCACCAGCTGTGTCACCCTGGGAAAGGAATTTAATCTCTCTCAGCCTCAGTTTCCTTATCTGAAAAATGAAGATAATAATAGTATCTATTTCATAGGATTGTTGTGAGAGTCAAATGGGATAATCACACATATGAAGTCCTTTGCCAACCTTAATGGGTAATAGTCTCTGTTATTATAGTCAATAGCATATTTTCCAAATGGTAACTCCATCAAAATCTGCCACATAAATTGAGGGGCTCCCTCAATGAGGACAAGGAGTCTATCTTCCCATTAAACCAGGAGCTTCCTGAGGGTAGTGTGAGGAAAGGGGAATGGGATCCCTTTCCTGCAGGATGAAGTCTCCCTGGTTATCATTTCAGACCTAAGAATGTCTAGGTTCAACAAACACTTAGGAAAGATAACTTGGTGTCTGGCATTTAACCAGCCCATGTCTGGGCCTTCTAGACAAGACTTAATGATGACAGTTCTTCTAGGGGCTCTGCCCTCACCACAGACTCTGTTTCACTTCCTTCCTCATAGCTGCCAGGCAGGGAAAGTTTGGGCCTCATAACCAACAAAGTTGGTGACAATGGGAGAAGGGCAGGGCCTCAGCAGAACCAACTCAAGTGTGGGTGGAGATAGTGGTAGGGAGCCATGATATATACATAGGAGACCTCAATTCCCATTTAGGCATTGCCTGGGAAACTGACTAAAGCCTCCTCCAGCTGGGGTGCGGTTGACAAGGTAGCCGGGTAGCCACCCTCTGAAGATCATGCAGCACCAGAAATGGTGGAGATGTTTCTCTTCAGCCTGGCTTTTCATTCTGGGGGCATTTACTTTGAGAGAGACCAAGTCAGGTAAGTCTAAGGGGAAGGAGGTCAGGTAGAAAGGGAAGAGGCCACAGAAACTTGAGTATGGTGGGGGACACTCAGTCACTTTATTCAAGGGCTTCAGGAAAGCCAGACACTCAATCAACAAGCATTTACTGAATTATTTGTATGCTCTGGCTAAGATTCGAAGGGTCAGGGATGCCAAAAAATAAATAAAACAAATCTCAGTCCATGTCGCCAAAGAGCTCACTCTCTAATGGGGGAGATAGAAAGTAAAGAAAAAGATGCCTACAGGACACATACAGAGTAGATGAAAGGTAACTTTGGAGAGGAAAGCTCTCGCAATTCTGGGCACCAGGAAAGGCTTCCTGAAGACGACATTTTATGTGAGACTCAAAGGAATTCTGGGAAGTGGGGAGGTGGAGGGAATGAAGGAGAACATTCCAGAGAGAGGAAACAGTGAAGACAAAGGGGTGGGGCTGGGGTAGGGTAGAGTGCAGCTGTGGGGAAGTCAGGAAGCTGCTCTTGGGTAGGCAAATGAGTGGAGGGAAATAAAGTATAAGACTCTCAGCTTTAATAGCTGGGAATATTCATGTTCTAAAAGGTTTCGAAGATGAAGCAAAGAACTTTATCCTGGAGATAAAAGGGAGATGTCGAAGTTTATTAACAAGGAGAGTGAGATAGTCAGAGAAATGCTTAAGGAAAATCATGTTGGCACCTGAGGAGAAGGTGGATGGAATAGGGAAGAGGCCTGAAGTAGGGAGACCAGTGAGGGTGCTATTACAGGTGAGAGGTAAGAGGGTCCAAGCTAGAGTCAGGGCTGTATGAGTGAAGAGGACAGGGCATAGAGGAGAACAATGAGGGATCTGAAAGGTCATTTTACAAAGTTGGAAAGTGAGACTCAGAGAGGTGATGTGACTTTCTTAAAGTCGCACAATTAGTATTGGAAATGGAATCCAAACCTAGTTCTTCTGATTCCAAAGTCAATGTTCTTTCCACCATTCTATATAAATTCCCTACTGTGTGACAGGAACTTGCATATGATTGGAAATGAATAATCATTACCTGTACAAGTAATGTGAATTTCTGATTACGGCAGAGCACTATCAGCTGCAGGAATTAGGGAAAACCTAGTAGGAGGTGGAGGTGGAGCTGTAGTTTAGAGAAAGCCATATTAAAGAAAGGTATTCTCAAAGCTGGAAGTGATAAGGAATCACATTCTGGACTGGGCTGACACTTTCAACAAAGACCTGCAGGATGGAATGTTGGATGTGAAGAATGGTAAATGGACCAATTTGGCTGAAATGTTGAATTTATGAAGTGGAAGACAGTAAAATAATTCTCCCAAAGCAAATCAGACCCAGGCTGTGAATGGTGCTAAATACCTTTAACTGGAAAAGCTTGTGTTTTATCTCAAAGGCCTTAGGAAACCACTAGAGTTATTTAGAGAAAGGGAGTGATGAGCTTTAGAAATAGAAAATGGGAAGATTGGGGAGGACTGATTGGAGAGGGAAGAAAATTGAAGAAGGGAAACCAATTAGGATCTAACTGCAAAAATCCAGGTGAGAGGGGATGAAATTGAGAACTAGAGTGGGAACTGGATAAATGGAAAGAGAATTGATTTTGAGTGAAGTTGTGGGGGTGGAATCAGTAGAATTTGGCCACTGGTCAAATATTGGGGAAGGGGAAAGACAGAAGATTGAAGGACAAATCTGAGATTACAAACCTGGGTGACTGGAATATTAGTAATGATCTTGACAGAAAAAAAAGAAAGTTAGGAAGACAAGTGGGTTTAAGAGGAAAGTTAATGAGTTCTGCTTTTGACAATTTGAGTTTCAGCTCCCTACAGGCAATCTAATTAGAGATGTCCAAAAGAAAGGGTTTTTTTTTCTAAGAAGCATTTATTAATCCTCCGTTTTCTGCCAGGCACTGTGGTAAGTTCTTTACAAATGTTTCATTTGATCATCACAAGAACCCTGAGAGGCAGGTGTCAGAATTGTGTCAATACTATGGATAAGCAAACTGAAGAGCTTTAGTGACTTGTCCAGGGTTACACAGCATAAGTATGTGCTTGCTGGATTTCAACTCCAGTCTTCATGACCACAATCACAGCACTGTCTCCACTGCACCACCTAGTGGGTGATACTTAGAGTGTGTATAAGAGAGTGTGTGTGTGTCTGTCTGTCTGTCTGTCTGTCTGTGTGAGAAAGAGAGAGGGGAAGGAGAGAGAGAGAGACAGACAGAGACAGAGAAACAGAGACAGAAAGATGGGGGAGAGTTGGATACTTTTATTTTGCAGTCATCTGTATAGCTACCCTTAAAGATGGTGGCACGCAGAGGAAGGACACAGAAAATATTCAAGGAAATACTGGTCATCTGGTAACCTGAAACACCATATTCTCTTTATCCCTTTTTTTTCTAATAATTTAGCACACCACAAGCATGTGGGTCAGTTCACTGCAGTGGGCACAGCCCACTCTCTCTTGGAACTAAGTGGAATTAGCTTCATGGATGACATTGAAGTGGTATCCTATAACAGTATACACCAGCAAATAGTTGTCAAAATACCCTGGGTCTCCAAAGCAGTGGGAGTCGATTTTATCACCCGGTTACGTGATTCATGCGTGGACCATGAGCAAAATTTCCGCTGGAGCATCCAATACTTAGTAAAGAATGACACTGACCGTAACAGTAAGTTGGATCCATTCATTTCCCCTTTTGCTCTTTTCATCATACTTTGTCTATTTCTCTTCCAAGTCCAATAGATCCATCCCCAGTAGATCAGACCACTGAAATGGATGTCCTAGTCCCAGTCCATTGTTATTTACTAACCTGGCGAAAGAGTATTAAAGAATCCATCCTGAAGCCTTAGGCTTCATCCAGTAGGTCCAACATCCTGGGTCACCATCCTTTCTATAATCCTTCTAAAACACTTCTGTGTTCAGCCTAAGAATTTTCACTACTTTCCAAACTTTCTTAATCAATAAACCTGAACCCAGAGACTGGGGGCTCTGTGCCCATGTTTAGGCCCACAGTTTAGTGATAGTGTGGAGCTGATTCTAGTGACTGGTCTTCCTCTCTTTACCAGTCCCAGAAGAGCCAACCCAAATGTCCCTCCACAGGAAACCACACAGAGCAACTACTTGCAGACTGTGAAATAGACAATGATATCGTGGTAAAGAGCCATATCCATTTAATTTGGGATGGAGAAGAAATTTACAGGATAGATGAAGAAATTGGGCACTGGGAGACCTTAAAGCCTGAAGTCAAGAAATACCAGCATATTCTGGAGAGTCCCTTCTGGACCGATCTAAGGAAACGCTACATGAATCAATATTGTGTTGACCTGATGAGGAAAGTTGTTGGGTACTCAAACTTAAGGGACAATGGTGAGTATTTGCTTCATCCCTTCTCCTCCCAGGAGGTCCAGGTCACCCCCCCCCCATCATTCTGTATATTAACTGAAGCCCTAGAGAAAGATGCAGCATCCATAACTTCTGACCATAGCTCCTAATGACAATGGGAAAATCAGAGAATGTGAGAAAGGTTAAGGTTCTTTTTTTCTTCTTTCTTTGCTGTTTCCTTCTTTTCTCATTTCTTCTTTTTCATTTGCCATCCTTCCTTCTTTCTTTCCCACTTATTTTCCTTTCCTTTTTTCTCTTTTTCTCCTTTTCTTCTTTTATCCTTCTACTTTTTCTTCTTTCTCTTCTCTCAGTCCTTTTTCTTTCCTTCCGTACTTTTCTCCTTTTTATTCTCATTCCTTCCTTCTTTTTTCTGTCTTTATTTGCATCTTTTAAAATTTATATTTGCTTAAGTTAATTCCTCCTGCCTGCCTCATCAAGGTATGAGAGTGACCTTAGGAGTTCAAAGGCTATGGCAGTTGAATAATACTCTGCTGTGTGTTACCAAGTTGGAAAACTAAGAAAGATGGACTTTTTGTCTGCTGCCTAGTGAACAATCTTGCCAAATTTAGAACATCATGACCAGGAATTTGGTCAAAAGGTAATGTTTAATTTTTATTTTTTTGGATTTTGGGAAGGCAGTGAAAGAAACACATAAAGGATGGGCTAGTAAGTAGAAGCACCCACACTGATAAAACCATGGGTCATGTGGAATATTGACCTGTTGAAGAAGATTCTGTTCTTAATCCAACATAGCAGACCAACCTACCTGAAGATGGTTTAGAAAGCTGCTGCTGATGTGGTCATCAAGACCAACAGATGCTGACTCTGTAACCAGTGGTTACCTAGCACTGTCCTGGGTGTACAAGGAGATACAAATGGGCATAAACTATCATGCTACTCTCAAGGGACTGATGAATCCATGAGGTCCAACCAGAAAATGGTTGCTACATTAAGGAGACCAGGGACATCAGTAAAGGTAGAGATTAGGGACACACCAAACATTCACTGAGATAGTGACATGAAGTCTTTTTTCTTGATCTCTGCTCCCAGTGCCCCCTGAGGTGACCGTGTCTCATCATGTCAACCCAGAAGGCAGCACCATTCTCTCCTGCACAGCCACAGGCTTCTATCCTCAATCCATCCTGCTGCGTTGGGAGAAGGATGGGAAGCTGGGTGTATGGGGAAAGGAGATTTCCAGTGGCATTCTGCCTAATGTGGACAACACCTTCTACCTCCAAGTTACTTTAGAGCTCCCAGCAGAGGACTCAGGTACAGGTTATACCTGTGTGGTGGAACACACTGAACTGAAGAACCCTGCTGTGTATCCAGGTCAGTGCTTCAGTCAAGCATTCTCATCACATCCCCAGGAGGCCCAGTCCCAGAATGTAGTTCCATTCCCTTCCTCCTTCTTTCATTGAATGTAACCCCACTTAAAATCTACCCTTTCTCCCTATAGCCTCTGAAAAGCCCACAATGGAAAAGCCTTGGACCCTGGCATTGGGTATTGTATTGGCTGTCATCCTACTGCTAAGCTGTGCTGGGGCCTTCATAGCATGGAAGAAGAGGAAGGCAGGTAAGGATGTAATGAAAGGAAGGTGACAGAAAGGTGTTGAAAGGGGAGCCCTCAATGGGCCAGGAGATGCTATTATAACAACCTTAATAACTGGTTGTGTGAAAATATTTGAGAAGAGAATCCCAGAATCTCAGGGTCAAAGTGGGACACAAAAGCTATGTAGTCTGGAGCATAACTCCTCAATAATATTCTAGGCAAGGCAACTTCTCACAGCCTCAACTTACTCATCTGTAAAAGGGGGATAATAATAGCACTTACCTCACAGTAATATGAAAAATATGAAGGGCCAGTCAAACTTGAAATGTTATGCAAATTTTAGTAATTATTATTAATTATTATTTTTGGTGGTGGTGTTGGTCATTAATTAATTAGCAATACAGCTAGAGACTACTTTGATCTTTTTTATGTTACATCAAGGCCAAGTCACATTCTTCACTTATATTAAGCTTTCAGTCTACTAAATGCCGTATACCTTTTTCCACTGAGAAAAATGTTATGTATATGGTTTTACTTACTGCTATTTTTCATTCAACTATAAGAAAACATTTAATGTAAACCAGTCCAATCTAATAAGCATTTTTCTAGGGCTAATTAGTGTATGCTAGACTCATAACACAATGACAGAAGAAAAAATTGTCCCTGCTCTCATTGAACCTTTATTCTATTTGAGTTACACATGTAAAATTCCTATGAAATTTCATCTTATTATATTCTACTTGTTGCTTTGCCATTTAAAGATATTTTTAGATCTGATTTGGCCACTGGTTTTATTGATAGTCATCCAATGGTGGTTGCCATCCCTCTTGGCTTTGAGTCATCTCCATATTTGTTGAACATGCTGTCTATGACTTCATCCAACTCATCACAAACCGTGGTGGCTCTTAGGGATCAAACTGGTCTTGCTAGATGCTCCCGACTCATTACCACAAATATTTGTAAGTGCTTGTTATCATCATACTAAGAGGCATCATGTTATAGAGAAGAGAGACCCTGTCTTGAAGTTAGGAAGATCTGCATTCAAGTCTTACCTGTGACACATAATGGTGGTGTGACGTGAACAAGTCATTCTAAGATCCCCAGGAAACTCTCTAAGACATAATTGGAGAAGGTTCAAATCTTCACTGGAAGAGGCAGTTCCTCACTGAGATTTTCCTATGCCCTTGACAACGTGAGTCTGGATCACAAAAAAGGGAAGAGGGCAAAAAGACTGTTTACCTTAGAAATAGTTCATAGCATGGCATTGATCATTGAAATCCAGCTCATTGGCTAAAGGTAAGAAGTGATCATGACCTTCCCTTTTAAAAAATGGGGTCATATATCTATTTCCAGACTTTCAGAGATCACTGCCATTAGGTTGGCAATGAGTCATCTGAGATGTTCTTAATTCAAGTCCGGTGACTTGGATTAAGAACATCTCAGATAAACTTAATAAATTAAAGTTTATTAAGATGCTCAGAAACTCTCTAATTACTATCTTATGTCTTACATGGGCTTCCATTCTTTGTTAACCATTTCTGTGCCTGATCTCCATATTCTAATACCATTTTTTCATAGTAGACTCAACAGAAACATTTTCACATCATTTGAAGTTAGAATTATGGTTTTTTTAATGGCCATTTGTTCTAGCCCAATAGAAATACACAGCACAAATCTGAATAATGGGACATTTCATTGCATTCCTTATACACCCTGATTGGAACATAGCTGTAGTTTTGCCTTCTCTTGTCATCATTCCAGTCACTGTGTGAAGTGGTCCCCTTCCTTCTTTGAGTTTTCTACTGTGTCAAATGTAGTTTTAAAAAGTAGAAAGCAAGGGAGGCTAGGTGGTGCAGTGAATAGAGCACCATCCCTGGAGTCAGGAGGACCTGAGTTCAAATCTGGCCTCAGACACTTAACACTTGCTAGCTTTGTGATCTTGGGCAAGTCACTTAAGCCCAATTGCCCTGCCATCCCCTTCCAAAAAGCAAAAAAATAAAAAGTGAAAAAAACAAAAAAGAGAAAGCTCTTTATGATTGTTCTGAGCGTTCCTCATAAGTTTTGACTCAGTGATGCTGAAATCATCCTTATTTGACACTGGCTTTCTTTTGTATTCATTTTTAGTTACCAGATTCTTCCATCTTTTATAAATTTTTTGTAAAAGCTAAATGTGGAGATGAATACACTATGTAGCCATGTTTATCTTTTAAATGATTTCTCTAATTTTCTTCTTCACAATGATTGTGTTTTTAGAATGCATTTCATCTCCCTTGATTGAACTTTCCTAATAGAATTGTGGGGTATGTGATGCCATCTATTTTTATTTTTCTGAAACCTTTGGCGTTCTTCCTCTAAAAATCGATAATGTAATCAGAAACAGTCTCACTTTCATTTCTTTATCTCTCATCAATTCTAGGAAGGTGTTGTCATTGTCTCCCAAGATCCTCCTCAGTTTTACTTCAACAATCAATTTCTTCTTATTTATTGGCCAGAATCAGGGCTGCAGAAAAGGTTCCCTTGACCTTTGAAAGACATTATCCATAGAGGTGTATCAAAGTTATCAGTGGAAGAATAATTGACATCAAAGAGATCACAGCTCCTTCAAAGTATATCATCATTATTCAATACATGATTGCTCTTTTGGGTAAAATGCCAGAATCATTCTTGCTTAGAGAGTACCACAATGTTGTCGCCCCCAATTCTTCAGTTATGATAATGACAATTCAACAAAGATAAGAAAGATGTCGAAGGCATATAAATTTTTGTAAAACAAAATGAATTATTTTAAGCTGAAAATATGACCAAACTTGGCCCTGGGGAATGGATAATTAAAGTATTTCTCTCCTTCCTTATGCAAGTTGAGTACTCTGAATACACTGAATATGAGACGCATTGAAACAGCAAAAAAGAAAGAAGCTGTTAGTAAGGCAAGAATTTCCTATGTGTTTTCATTTCAGCAGAAGGATTTCCAACAGTTCTCTGGATAAAGTCCCCCATATCATGACAGTTTGCCGCATTCATATCCTATTTCTCAAACACATTACCTATTTCCTGTCTCTGGCTGTATGGTCTAGAGTATTTTCCCACTGATGCTCGAGTTTCCATCACCATTGGTCATCACCCAGATGCTGCCACACTTGCTCACAACTCTGAATTTCACCACAAGACTGCTTCTTATATAATTTTTTTCTTTTTAAATTAAATTTAGCTTCCAGTGCAAATATGAACCACATCCCTCCAAATATCAGTGATATCATATTCATAAGAGATTTTAGGAATAATCCAGTACATCCTCATTTTAAATATTGAATAAATTGAGCCTTGGAAAGAGACAATGATTTGTTTAGGGCAAAAAAAGGTGGGGGGGGGGGCAAAAATAACAGATCGAGGACATTTTTCTACTGAAAATCCAAAGTTCTTTACACTAAGATGTTGATGAGGTCTAATTTGCTTCCTTGTAAATATAGGCATGTGAAATTCAAGAACTGTTATCTCCTTTGCCTCTGCTTTTCCCATGAGCATAGTGAATGGCTAGGTTGGGCATGGAGATATAAAAAGACATTCATCCAGAGACGTTTTCCCACAAGTTTAACAAGTCATGTAGCAGTATCTTCTTCTCTCATACTGCTCCACAAGGAGGGACTATATTTGCCAATGCCATTAACTTCTCTAATTTTAATAACTTATATTTAACATACTTGAATATAGCGATGTGAGAGCATTAGTTTTATTATTTCTTCTCTTCTTTGTTTTTGCCTCCTATAAAACACTAGACATTCTACTTCCTATTTCACATCTGTTACCCCCTGCAGTTTCTGAATTATGGGGGAAATATATTGGCATTTTTCTCCTTCCCACTGCAATTTATACTTAAAGCCCCTTTGATTTGATACCCCCAACTCTAGGCAACAGTATTTCACCAGGCCTCATTAGACGTAATCCATTCTGAGTCAAGAGGCCATTATTTCTATATTCGAAGCTATGGTCCAGAAATCCAAATCTTTTTCTGCTATGTTTCTTTTCTCAAGCAGAAGCAATGAAAATGCTAAAGATTATGTCACTAAGGATAATCAGAGATGTTTATACTAGAGGAGAGAAGGCTTAGGTAGAAGCTGTATTCTTTATACGCATGGCATGGAGGGAATCTGATTTGTTCTTGTCTTCAGAAGAGAAAAAGAAGTAGGAACAATGGGTAAAAGTGACAGAGATACATGTTCTTAAATTAGAGCTGTTCAAAAGGGGAGCAGAGTAACTCAGGAGGCAATGACTTCAGCTTTGCTGAAGTCTCCAAGAAGTTGCATAATTGCTTGGCAGGAATTTTGTCAGGAGAAATCCAGTTCAGGTAAGTGATGAGCTAGATGGTCCCTATGGTTCCTTCCAGTTCTAAAATTCCATGAGCACATAGACCAATGGAGTCTTCGGTTTCTGAATGAGTACATCTGGGTCTTAATAAACTATTCTATCTAGAGCTCAAACCTCTAGCCATGGTGTGATTGACATCATGCAATAACTAACTGAGTCTTATCATATTTATATGTAACCATAAGGTTCTACATAAAGTGAGCTATTATTAGGAAAGTATTTAAGGAGAATTTATGGGGTATTGCCCACAGTGACAGGAAAAGCCACAAGTCAAGTGGTTTTCTAAATCTGAGCAGCCCTGGCCAGATTTAGGGGCTCAGGTTCAGTGGTCAGGGTGGGCCTGCTTGAAGATGGGAAGTCAAATGAAATTACTTCTCAAGTGCTTCAGCAGACTCTGCATCCTCTGAGAATTTCTCTACTTGTTTGACAGAATGTATGAACAATGGAAATACAGAGGATGGGAGGGGGAGGGCTTGTGTTGAGATGGAAAGGGAAGGAAAGAAATCAACGAAAATCAACTCCTTTGGGAAGCAGCAAGAAACTATCTGTGAGTAAAAAATTTCAGAATTATAGTCTCTTCTTCCACTTCTCCTAGTAACATGGTGGGTAGCTCGGGTGGCATGGGACTCAGAGGGAAAAGCAACCTAGAGGCCTTTGTTTGCAGGCTCAACAGGTCAGCAACAAGGATCTTTTCCTTCTCCTGCTTCTCCTACTCCACCACAATAGTGGAATGGAATATGCCAAGAAGAGGAGTCACAGTAAGTTCATCACTGTCTTCTTTGGGGTTCCCTGAACAGGAATCTTAATGCTTTCTCTGACTCATCACTCTACCAGAAAGAATTTTGTCCTTTTACGTGGGGGCCAAGGCAGAATTCTTTGAAACATAATAGGTTATGAATATCTAATTTTTAAACATTATTATGCATTTCATTTTAAATAACATGCAAATATATATATATTTATAACCATTTATACTTAATAACAAATTCATGTATACATTATGCCTATAACAGTGCATTAGTTTATTCCTGACTCATTTCCATTCTGCAAGCGTTTTAAAGGCCCGCATGTAGCACAATTGACAGAGCATGAGGCCTGGAGTCAAGAATAACTGAGTTCAAATCCAGCCTCTGACACTTTTGCCTCATTGTCTGTCATTGGGAAGAGGAGATAATCATGGCACCTGCCTCCCAGGCTATTGTGAGGACAAAATAATTGATTCATGAAGTGCTTTATAAGTGTGAATTATTACTATCACTGTTATTTATTACATCCCTACTATGCACTGGGCATCTTGAAAATAAGTACAAAAAAGGGAAATCCTTGTCCTCAAGAATATTACTTTCTGTTGGGGAGGGGGAACAAAACAGACATGCGAGATTAAGTGAAAAATTCCTACAAGATGCCTTTTCATCTTTGGATCTAGGTTTGCATTTTTTCCATTGGTGCTGTTGTCCTCCTCCACCAGTGTCCTCTACTGATGCCTCATCATAGCATTGGTGATCTAGGCTTCTCCAAGCTTCGCCAGCAGAGCACAAACCCTAGCAGGTCCTACCAAGCTCAAGAAGTTCCAGTTATGGGATGCGATGGCTGTTGTCCCAACACCAGCCTTTCTGAATTCATAAAGATTCACTACAGATTGTTCAATGACACAAGCAAATTACATATTAACTCACTGAGACTTTGTGGTTTGTGTCAGTGAAGTGCCCACCCACAAAAGCAAATGACAAACCCTTAAATTATTAAAGAATAATTATAATCAATGTCCTCTGCTATGTTTTCTTAGGGTTCTTGTTGGCAAACTGTTCACCTATCCTAGAGTTTTATAATGGTTTTTAGGCATGGAACTCAAATATTCATATGTATTCCTTAGACATTTTATATGTTCAGCATTAATCTTTTATATTTGATGTACCTTTTTCAAATATGATCGTGATAATTACTGGTTGTTTTGAAAGAGTTTGTACTTTTATACAATAAACCCTCCAGCTTTCAATCTGCTCTAATGTCTAATAATTTAAAAGGAATTGGTTTTACATAATTGAGATAAATATATGATTCTCTTTTTTCCTAAGCTGTTGAATATTCTTTCTCATATTTTAATTCAATGATACAGAAGGAATTTTTTGGAGCTTATGTGGCAAGGACCAAAATTTATGTCTCACCTTGTTATTCTCCCAACAAGATTAATAAACTTGGGGATCTTTCCCTTAGTTTTCTCTTGCCTACGTTTTTATTCAACACTAATATTTTACCAGTGTTTGGTTCTGTTTCTGAGATTCCACATTAGTAAAGACAAAAATTGAAATTGAAGGAACAAAGTCCTTTCTTTGATTATCAGAAGGACTTTTCTATGTATTTTAGCAGGAGGAGCATATAGACTGCCACCTTGGGGGACTTGGAGAATGGAAGTGCCTTCAGCAGTAATAATAAGGGTGGGAATAGAGAAAGCTTTGGGGAGAAAAATAATTAGTTCTGCCTTGGACTTTGGAATGGTAGGTGACTTTTTGACTGCATGCCCATAAGCCATAGGCAAAGACCCCACAGATTTTTACGGGACATGTTCACTCAATAAGCAAGAATTCAATAAACTCATATTATATGACAAGTGATGTGCTGTATGTTGTTGATGCACAGACTCAGGGTCAGGCCTGAGTCATGGCAGCACAGCCCACAGTCATAATGGAGGGAGCCAGAAACCCAGATAGTGAGACTAAAAACACTAGGAGGAGCCAACTAAGACTCAGTGCCCTGATTCTGGAACAGAACCCAGAGCTGTGCAGAAGAGGAGACATAACTAATCAACACTGAAAGGCAGTTTGGAGCAGTGGCAAGAACATTAACAAAGACAGGGTGACCTCTCTGCCAATTCTTCCTTAGACTTTAACTAGTGACATCACACTGGAAAGGGATTTAAAATTTCTCAGACTCAGTTTCTTTTTCTGAAAAAGGAGGATAACAGTGTCTACCTCACACATTGTTGTGAGGGACAAATGGGACAATCATATATATGAAGCCCTTTGCCAACTTTAACAAGTAATAATCATTTTATTATAGTCAGTAGGGTCCTTTCTGACTGGTAGCTCCATTAAAATCTGCCCCATAAACTCAGGGACTGCCTGAGGGGAGGAATCCTATCTTCCCATTAAACCAGTGGCTCTCTGAGGGCAGTGTGAGTGGGATCTCTTCTCTATATCTTTTTTCCAGAAAAAAGTCTCCCTGGTGATCTTGTCAGACCTAAATTAGTCTAGATTCAATAAACTTTTAGGAAAGACAACTGGGCAGTTGTAACTGAACCAGCTCATCTCTGGGCCTCCAAAACACTACTGATGAAAACTGTCCTCACTACAGACTCTGGTTCACTTTCTCTCTCACAGGTGCCAGGCAGGGAAAGTTTGGGCCTGGTAATAGATCTTTTAGGTGACAATGAGGGGAGGGCAGGACCTCAGCAGAGCCAACCCATACCAGGGTGGGGATAGAGGGAGGAAGCCATGAAACATGCATTGGAGGCCTCAGTTCCCTTTTAGGCACTGCCTGGAACACAGGACAAGGGGTCTAGAGCCTCCCCCAGGTGAGGTGTGGTTAACAAGGTAGCTAGGTAGCCATCTCGTGAAGATCATGGAGTATCAGAGGAGAGGGAAATGGTTCTCTTCAGCCTGGCTTCTCATTCTTGGGGTATTTGCTTTCAGAGAGACTAAGTCAGGAAAGAGTTCCAGTAGAAAGTTTTCATACCATGGAGACTCCAGTCAGATGGGGAAAACTCAGTCACTGTATTCAAGAGGCTTCAGTAAAGTCAGTCAGTGAACAAGCATTTACTAAACAATTTACTAAAGAATTTGTACACTCTGGCTAACATTCTATATGCTAAAGACCCAAATAAAAAAATCAAATGAAACTTGGTCCCTGCCTCCAAGGAGGTCACACTCTAATGGGGGAGACAGAAGTAAATAAAAAAATGCCTACAGGATACATACAGAGTAGAGGAAAGGTAACTCTGTAGAGGAAAGCTCTGGCAATTCTGGGCACGAGGAAAGGCTTCTTGAAGATGGCATTTTATCTGAGACTCAAAGGAATTCTGGGAAGTGGGAAGGTGGAGGCAAGGATGGAGAACATTCCAGACACAGGGAACTGTCAAGATAAAGGGAGGCGGGGGGAGGGTAGAGTGCAGATGTGGGGAAGGCAGGAAGCTGCTCTTGGGTAGGCCAATGAGTGGAGGGGAGTAAAGTGGAGGACTCAAGGAAGTATTCATGCTCTGAAAGGTTTAAAGGTCAAGCAAAGAAGTTTATCCTGGAGATAAAAGAGAGATGATTGAGTTTATTAACAAGGAGAGTGAGATAGTCAGAACAAGGATTTAAGAAAATAATGTTGGCATCTGCGCAGAAGGTGGATGCAAGAGAGAAGAGGCTCCAGGTAGGGGGACCAGTGAGGGGGCTATTACAGGTGAGAGGTAAGAAGGTCCAAACTAGGGTCAGGGCTGTGTGAGTGAAGAGGACAGGATGTAGAGAACAATGAGGCATCTGAAAGGGCATTTTACAAATTTGGAAACAGATACAGAGAAGTTATATGACTTTCTTAAAGTCACACAATTAGTATTTTAAATGGGATTCAAACCAAGTTCTTCTGATTTCAAAGTCAATGCTTTCTCTGCTAATACACAAAAATTCCAAGAATTTGCATGACTGACAATAAATAATCATTATGTGTATAAGTAAACACAAATGAATTTCTGCTTAGGGCAGAGCACCATCAGTTGCAGGAACTAGGAAAAACCTTGTAGCAGCTTCAACTACTGATGGAGTACAGAGAAAACGGGGCATTCTCAAAGCTGGAAGTGATGAGTGGTCACATTGCAGGCTGGGCAGACAATCTCAGCAAAGACCTATGGGATGGAATGCTGGATGTGAAGAAAGGTAAGAGGGCTGGTTTGGCTGAAATGCTAAATGCATTTCAACAGAGACAGAGACAGAGAGAGACAGAGAGACAGAGAGAGAAAGAGAGACAGAGACGGAGAGAGTTAGAAATTTAGATTTGGGGGATCATTTGTATAGTTCCCCTTACAGATGGCAGGGAGCAGAAGAAGAGCAAAGGAATGAATTAGAAGAAACACTGGTCCTCTGGGAACCTGAAATACCATGTTCTCTTCATTTTTTTTCTAACACTTCAGTTCACCACAAGCACTTGGGTCAGTTCACTGCAGGGGACACAACCTACTCTCTCTTGAAACTAAGTGGATTTAGCTTCATTGATGATATTGAACTGGGATCCTACAACAATATACACCATGAAATTATTATCAAGATACCCTGGGCCTCCAAAGTACTGAGCAACATCTCTGTAGTTCAATGCACTACTTATCAAAGAATGACACTAACCATAACAGTAAGTCAGATCCACTCATCTCCCCTGTCCCTCTTTTCATCATACTTTGTCTATTTCTCTTCCAAGTCCAATAGATCCATCCCTAGTAGATCATACCACTGAAATGGATGTCCTAGTCCCAGTCCATCATTATTTACTAACCTGGAGAAAATGCCTTAAGAAATCCATCCTGGAGCCTTAGGCTTCATTCAGGAGGTTGAACATCCTGGGTCACCATCATTTTCTATAATTTTTCTAAGACACCTCTGCCTCCATCCCAAGAACTGTCACTATTCTCCAAACTTTCTTAATCAATAAACCTGAACCCAGAGACTGGAGGCTCTATGCCCATGTTTAGACCCTCTTTTTAGTGATGGACTGTAGGTGATCCTACTTACTGTTCTATGATGTAGAATAATGTCATCTATTAAAGAGATTATTTAAATTTTATGAATCAATGTTACTTCCAGGTAATTCTGGACAATCTTTTGATTTTTGGTTATGCTGTGATCATTCTGTTACCATTTATTGGTTGAGTTTCCAAGAATATTTTGAAGTCTATACTTTCAGTATGTAGATTTAGCATTTGTCTGTCCATGAAAAAGCTTCTGATGATTCCCATACTTGGTGTTGTGGTTGTCTTGTTATTTTCATCTTTTCTGATGGGGCTAAAGGAGAAATGGTCTTGGTCCAAATCACTATCCTTCTGTCTTCCATTATTGTTGTTGTTGTTGCTCTTATTATGATTAGTTTCATTATTATGAGAAATTTGGGGGCAAAGAGCACTGTTAGGAAAGTGTTTAAGGAAAAGTTTATTGCCTACAGTGACAGAAAAAGTATATAAGTCTAGCAGGTCTCTGAATCTGAGGAACCGTGGTCAGATTTAGGAGCTCAGGTTCTGAGGTCAGGGCTGGCTCTTCTTGGAGACAGAAAGTCAAATGAAATGACTTCTCCAGTCCTTCAGCAGATTCTGCATCCTCTGGAAATTTCTGTACTTGTTTGGAATAATGTATGAACTACAGTACAGAGGATACTGGGGAAGGGTACAGGGTGGAATGGGAAGGGAGAAAATCAATGAAAATTAACTCTTTGGGGAAGTAGTAAGAACATGTGGTTTTATGTATGAGTAAGAAATTTCAGAACTATAGTTTCTTCTTCCACTTCTCCTATTAGCATGGTGGATTGTGTGGTTGGCAGGGGACTCTGAGGGAAGAGCAACCTAAAGGCCTTTGCTGACAGTTTCAGCAGGTCAGCTAGAGAGATGTTTTCCTTCTCCTGCTTCTCCTACTCCACCACATTAGATGAACAGAATATACCAAGACCAAAACTCTAAGCAAGTCATTCATTGTCTTCTTTGGGGTTCCCTGAACATTACTCTTAATGCTGTCTGTGAATTATCTCTCTCTACCTGAAAGATTTTTGTCTTGTCAGAGAGAAAAAGGGAGGATTCTTTGAAAAGCAATAGATTATAAATATTTCATGTTGAAACATTGTTATTGGGGGCAGAGCCAAGATGGTGGCATAGAAAGAGCAAAGTTTTGCAGCTCCTGCACAGCCACCCTAAATACCCATAAAATTCGACTCTAAACAAATTTTAGGGCTCCAAAACTCTAAAAAATACAGGAAACACATCTCTTGTGGAAGGCATCTCAGCAGATGGGACTCATCAGAGCACACTGGGAGCTGCAGCCAGCCCAGCCTGAAACCCCAGCCAGGCCCAAGGGTGGTTGGGCAGGGCCACAGTTTGAGTCTACAGGAGAGCATATCCAAGGCACTGGAGACACAGTTTCCACATTTATCAGGCCAGAAGAAAAAAGGCTAAGAGAAAGGTCAGTGGAGTTTGCTAAATTTGGGGAAGAAAGCGGTCTGGCAAACCTGCTCCCAGGGCAAGGAAGCAGCAGGAGGGGACTATGGCAGCAGGAATGGATGAAAGCAGAAACTGCCTCCACTGGGCTGCTTCAGAGCTCCTGGCCTGCAGGTAGCAGGGGGGCAGAGGTGATTGAACAGGGCCAAGGGCTCTTGCATTGAGCGGCCTGGATTTGGATCATGGTTTTGAGGGGTGGTCCTGGGGTACCCTTTTGGTGAGCCAAAGCTGGGAGGCTGCAGCACCCCCCTAATAGCTCCATCAGCTGTGAAAACCCCAGTGATGCCCTCCCCCACAGAAGCAGAGTTGCACAGAGCTAAAAAAAATCAAGCAATTAAGTGACTGGCCAACATGAGGAAAAGGAAGCAAAGTATGAACAGCAATAAAACTCTAGAATCCTTTTTTGTAGACAAAAAGGATCAAAGCATGGAGCAGGAGGAAGAGAACACAGTCAGAACTCACATACCAAATGCTTCCAAGAAATATGAAGATTGCCTACAAGCCATAGATCGGCTTAAAAAGGACTTTGAAAACCAAATAAGAGAAATGGAGGAAAAATCGGAAAGAGAAATGAGAATGATGTGAGAAAGTCATGAAAAAACAGTCAACAGTCTGACTGAAGAAAACAACACCTTAAAGAACAAAATAACGTGCAGGGGCAGAGCCAAGATGGCGGTGTAGAAGCAGCAAGGCAGTGTAGAAGCAGCAAGGTGTAGAAGCACCACCACCTTAAACACCCACAAAATTATAAGCCCAGACAAAGTCTAGGACTCTCAGACTCACAAAAATACAGAAAACACATCTCTAGCTGAAGGCAGCATGGCAGCAGGGGCTCATCGCAGTGGCCGGAAGCAGAGGCTGGCCCAGCCTGAAGCCAAGACCGCAGCCAGGCCTGGGGTGGTGGGAAGGAGCTGGGCTGAGCTGAGCCGAGTTGCGCAGCAGCCAGTCTTCAGAGGAGAGGATCTACAGCCTCCAGCACCCCCACGTCTGCCAAGATGTGAGAACAGGGATGGAAGAGGGGCAGCTGCAGCCAGTCCGCAGAGGAGAGGCTACAGCCTGCAGCACCTCCACATCTGCCAAGATGTGAGGAATGGGGATGGGAGAGGGGCAGCTCGAACCAGAGCAGAAACCAGCCCAGCCCAAAACTGCAGCTGCAGCCAGGCCAGGCCCCAGGGTGGCCAGGAGGAGCTGAGCCTCCCAAGCCGCAGCTTGAGTCTACTTCAGAGAAGATCTAAAGCACCTGCCTGAGGGGGTCTTCAAATCCCACAAACCAGGATCAGAGACAGTTAGTGAAAGTGAAACTTTGAAAATTAATTTTGGGAGGAAAAACAGCTTGGCCAATCTATGGCCGGGGCAAGGAAGCAGTAGGGGAAGGGAACTGTTGGAACCAGCGGCAGCTCCCACCTGGCTGCTTTAGAGCCCCTGGCCTGCAGACTCTGCAGGGGGGCTAAATCGATTGATCAGGGCCAAGTGCTCTTGCTTTGAGCAGCCTGGATCCGGATCGTGGTCTTGGGTGGTAGTCCTGCGATGCGCTTTCAGCAAGACAAAGCTGGGGGGGGGGGGGACTTGCAACACCCCTCTAATAGCTCCAGCAGCTGGAAAAACCCCAGTGATTTGGAACAGAGCTTTCCCCCCTGGAAGAAGAGTTTCACAGAGCTAAAAAAAAAAACAATTAATTGACTGGCCAATATGAGGAAAAGGAAGCAAAATAAGGACAGCAATAAAACTCTAGAATCCTTTTTGTGGACAAAAAGGATCAAAGCATAGAACAAGAGGAAGACAGCCCTGAACTCAGAACTTCCACACCAAAAGCTTCCAAGACACTTGAAGAATGCCTAGAAGCTATACATCAACTGAAA
>CM053595.1:304839538-304856117 GCA_028646575.1 Pseudocheirus occidentalis
TTCTTCTCCTCATTGGCTTTCTGGGCCTCTTTTGCCATTTGAGTTAATCTATTTTTTCAAGTGTTGTTTTCTTCAGTCAGGTTGTTGACTCTCTTTTCATGATTTTCTTGCATAATTTTCATTTTTTCCCCAATTTTTCCTCCACTTCTCTTATTTGATTTTCAAAGTCGTTTTCAGTTGATGTATAGCTTCTAGGCATTCTTCAATTGTCTTGGAAGCATTTGGTATGGGAGTTCTGATTTCTAGGCTCTCTTCCTTCCATTCCATGCTTTGATCATTTTTGTCCACAAAAAAGGATTCTGGAGTTTTATTGCTGTTCTTATTTTGCTTCCTTTTCCTCATGTTGGCCAGTCAATTAATTGGTTGGGTTTTTTTTTTAGCTCTGCGAAACTCTGCTTCCAGGGGGGAAAGCATCCACCCCCTCAAGATTCTTGGGGATCTTTTTGAAGAGGTGACCAGTGAATTCTTTGAAGTCTTATTTTGCCCTCTGAATCTAAAACATCAGGGCAATTTTCTTTGAGGATTTCTTGAATGATGCTTTACAAGTTCTTTTTCTGGTCATGGGTTTCAGGTAGGCCAATAATTTTCAAATTGCCTCTCCTGGATTTATTTTCCAGGTCAGTGTTTTTTTCTTTTTCTTTTTTTTTAAATTTATTTTATTGACTTTTTTGTTTACTTTAAGTTTGCAAGATCCAATTCCAGAGTCACTTGAGTTTTAAAGGAAACTATTTTTTTGGAGGACAATTGGGGTTAAGTGACTTGCCCAAAGTCACATGGCTAGTAAGTGTGTCAAGTGTCTGAGGTCGGATTTGAACTTAGGTCCTTCTGACTCCAGGGCCGGTGCTCTGCTCACTGTGCCACTCAGCTGCCCCCAGTGGTTTTTTCAAGGAGAGATTTCACATTGAGTTCTATTTTTTCATTTGTTTGTAACTGTTTAACAGTATCTTGGTTTCTCATAAAGTCATTAGCTTCCACTTGCTCCACTCTAATTCTGAAGGAATTATTCTCTTCAGAATGCTTTTCAGATTCTTTTTCCATCTGGTAAATTTGACTTTTTAAGGCATTCTTCTCCTCATTGGCTTTCTGGGCCTCTTTTGCCGTTTAAGTTAATCTATTTTTTAAAGTTTTGTTTTCTTCATTCAGGTTATTGGCTCTCTTTTCATGATTTTCTCGCATCATTCTCATTTCTCTTCCCAAATTTTCCTCCACTTCTCTTATTAGTTTTTCCAAATTCCTTTTTCAGTTGATGTATAGCTTCTCGGCATTCTTCAAGTGTCTTGGAAGCATTTGGTGTGGGAGTTCTGACTGTGTTGTCTTCCTCCCATTCCATGCTTTGATCCTTTTTGTCCACAAAAAAGATTCTAGAGTTTTATTGTTGTTTTTATGTTGCTTCCTTTTCCTCATGGTGGCCAGTCAATTAGTTGGTTGTTATTTTTAGCTTTGTGGAGCTCTGCTTCCGGGGGAGAAAACTCTGTTCCAAATTGCTGGGGTTTTCCCAGCAGCCGGAGCTATTATGGGGGTGTTCCAGTTATCCCCCCCAGCTTTGGCTTGCTGAAAGCACACCCCAGTACCACCACCCAAGATCACGATCCAGATCCAGGCCATTTAATGCAAGAGCATTTGGCCCTGATCAATCAACTCAGCCCCCCTGCTGTGTCTGCTGGCCAGGGGCTCTGAAGCAGCCCAGTGGGGGCAGCCACTAGTTACAGCAGTTCCTGCCCTTCCCCCACTGCTTTCTTGCCCTAGGGGAAGATTGGCCAAACTGCTTTTCTTCTCCCAAATTTAGCTGGAAAGCTTCACTCACTTTCACTAACCTTCTCTAATCCTGGCTTCATAGATGTGAAGATTGGTGGAGGTGCTGTAGATCTTCTCCGAAGTAGACTGATGCTGCAGCTTTGATGGCTCAGCTCCTCCCAACTGCCCTGGGGCCTGGCCGTGGTTTTGGTTGCAGGCTGGGCTGGCCTTGGCTCCTGGCCTGCCAAAATGAGCCCCTCCTGTGGAGCTGCCTCCAGCAAGATATGTGTTTTCTGTATTTTTGTGAGTTTAAGAGCCCTAGAATTTGTTTAGGGCCATATTTTATGGGTATTTAGGGTGGCTGTGTGGGAGCTGTAGAACCTTGCTGCTTCTACACCACCATCTTGGCTCGGCCCCCCACCCCCAATTGAAAACAAATCTTTAAAAAGTAAAATTGGAGAACTAGGATCAGAGGTCCAAAATCTAACTGGAGGAAATACCTTCCTAAAAATGAAAACTGAACATATGGGGGGAAAGCTTCAAAAACGAATTGAGGAAAATAATTCACTAAAAATTAGAATCAGTCAAATTGAAGCTAAGGACTCTATGATTCATCAAGAGTCAGTCAAACAAAACATAAATATTGAAAAATTAGAAGAAAGTGCAAAATATCTCCCTGGAAAAATAACTGACCTGCAAAACAGAGCCAGGAGAGAGAACCTAAGAATTATCAGCCTACCAGAAAGCCAAGATGAAAAAAGTAGCCTGGACAGCATCCTCTAAGAGGTTGTCAAAGAAAACTGTCCTGAGGTCCTTGAATTTGAAGGTAAAATAGTTATTGAAAGAATTCATTGATGTCCTCCTGAAATAGATTCCAAATTGAAAACTCCAAGAAATACAGTAGCCAAATTCCAGAGCTCCAAGATCAAGGAGAAAATACTGCATGCAACAAAAAAGAAACAATTCAGATATTGTGGAACTACAGTCAGGATTACACAGGATTTAACAGCTTTTACATTAAAAGACCGGAGGGATTGGAATTTGATATTTTGTAAAGCAAAAGAGCTGGGCCTGCAACCAAGGATCAACTACGCAGCAAAACTGAGTATACTCTTTCAGGCAAGGAGATGCTCACTTAATGCAATAAAGAACTTCCAAACTTTCCTGATGAAAAAGCCAGAGCTCAATGGAAAATTCAATCTCCACTTATAAGACCCAAGAAAGACATAAAAAGGTAAACAAGAAAAACACACACTCACACATACACATACACACACAGATGCTCACACATGCACATAACTTGGGACTTAATAGGAGCAAACTGTTTACATCCCTATATGAGAAGCAGATTCCTGTCAATATTGAAATTTGTATAATTATTGTTTAAAAGGAATGTACATAGATACAGGGTTTGGGTATAAACTAACTCATCTGTAGATTAAAAAAAACCTTATTAAGGGCAACGAAGTGATTGTAATGGGAGAAAAGGAAAGGATAAGGCAGAAAATGGCAAATTATGCCACACAAAGGCATAAAAACATACTAAAGTGGAGGGGAAATAAGGACCAAGATGAGCATCATATGAATGTTATTCTTATTGGTTCTTATTCAAAGATGGATCAATATAATCAGTTAAGTTAAAGACACAAAAATTCATTATAATAGAGGGAAAGGAGGGAGGGAGAGGAGCACTGTATGAAATTTACTAGCATTGATTTGGGTTCAAGGAGGGAATAACGTACTCCATTAAGAATAAAAATCTATTGTGCCCTACAGGTAGTACGAGGGATAAGGGGGGTTGTAAGAAGTGGGAGGGTGGTTAAAAGGGAGGGAAAGAATAGCAAGGGGAAAAGGCAGGCAAAGAGAGGGAGAAACAGCAAGGGAATACTGAGGAAGGTGGTGGTCAAAAGGAAAATTCTTAAGGAGGGGAAGGGAAAAGGAAGATACAAAAATATAAACAGGGGAGGAAATAGGATGGAGGGAAAGTCAGAGATAGTAATCACAATTATGAATGTGAATGGGATTAACTCTCCCATAAGCCAGAGGCAAATAGCAGAATGGATTAAAAACCACCATTCTACAATATGCTGTCTTCAAGAAACACATTTGAAACAAGGGGATACATAGAGGACAAAGGTAAAAGGATGGAGTAGAATATAGTATGCTTCAGCTAAAGTAAAAAAAAAGCAGGGGTAGCAATCCTTATGTAAGATAAAGCAAAAGCAAAAATAAATCTAACTAAAAGAGATAAGAAAGGAAACTACAACCTGCTAAAAGGCACCATTGAGAATGAAGCAATATCATTACTTAACATATATGCACCATGTGGTATAGCACCTGAATTCCTAGAGGAAAAGTCAAGGGAACTAGAGGAAGAAATAGATAGCAGAACTATATTAGTGGGGGACCTCAGTCTCTCCCTCTCTGGACTTGATAAATTTAACCTCAAAATAAACAAGAGAGAAATTAAGGAGGCAAATAGAATTTTAGAGAGGCTAGACATGATAGATCTCTGGAGAAAACTGAATGGGGATCAAAAGGAATATACCTTCTTCTCAATGGTATATGGCACATACACAAAAATTGACCATGTACTAGGGCATAAAAACCTCACAATTCAGTGCAGAAAGGCAGAAATATTAAATGCATTATTCTCAGATCATGATGCAATAAAATTCATATGCAATAAAAGCTCATGGAAAGACAGACAAAAAAACGAATTGGAAACAAAATAATTTAATCCTAAACAATGAGTGTGTCAAACAAGAAAATATGGAAACAATCAGTAACTTCATTAAAGAGAATGACAATGATGAGACATCATATCAAACTTGTGGGACACAGCAAAGGCTATTATTAGGGGAAGTTTTATATCCCTGAATGCATATATGAATAAATTAGAGAAAATAGAGGTCAATAAATTGGGCATGCAATTGAAAAAGCTAGAAAAAGAACAAATTGAAAATTCCCAATTAAAAACTAAATTAGAAATAATGAAAATCAAAGGAGAGATTAATAAAATTGAAATTAAGAAAACTATTTCGCTAATAAATAAAACTAAGAGCTTGTTTTATGAAAAAAACCAATAAAATTGTTAGATCTTTAGTCAATATGACAAAAAAGAAAGAAGAAAACCAAATTTTGATTATCAAAAATGAAAAGGGTGAATCTACTTCCAATGAAGAGGAAATTAGATCAATAATTAGGAATTATTTTGCCCAATTGTATGCATGCCTATTTGACAATCTTAGTGAAATGGATGAATATTTATAAAAATATAAGTTGCCCAAATTAACTGAAGAGGAAGTAAATTATTTAAATAACCCCATCTCAGAAAAAGAAATTGAATGAGCCATCAGTGAACTCCCTAGGAAAACATCTCCAGGGCCAGAATTCTATCGAACGTTTTTTTTTTTTTTGCTTTTTGGAGGGCAGTTGGGGTTAAGTGACTTGCCCAAGGTCACATGGCTAGTTTTTTGTGTTAAGTGTCTGAGGCCGGATTTGAACTCAGGTACTCCTGACTCTAGGGCCGGTGCTCTATTCACTGCACCACCTAGCCGCCCCTCTATCAAACATTTAAAGATCAATTGATCCCAATATTCTACAAACTATTTGGGAAAATTAGTGAAGAAGGAGTCCTGCCAAGTTCTTTTTATGACCCAGATATGGTATTGATACCTAAATCAGGAAGAGACAAAAATGGAGAAAGAAAATTATCAACCAATCTCCCTCATGAATATTGATGCAAAAAATTTTAAATAAAATATTAGCAAAAAGACTACAGCAACTTATTACAAGAATAATACATTTTGATCAGGTAGGATTTATTCCAGGAATGTAAGGATGATTCAATATTAGAAAACCATCAGTATCATTGATCGTATCAACAATAAAACTAGCAGAAACCATATGATTATCTCCATTGATGCAGAAAAAGCTTTTGACAAAATACAACATCCATTCCTATTGAAAACACTAGAAAGTATAGGAATAAATGGAGTTTTCTTTAGAATAATAGGTAACATCTATTCAAAGCCATCAACAAGTATTATTTGTAATGAGGATAAACTAGAAGCATTTCCAATAAGATCAGGGGTGAAACAAGGATGTCCACTATCACACCTCTTATTCAATCTGGTACTAGTAATGCTAGCAGTAGTAATTAGAGAAGAAAAATAAATAAAAGGAATCAAATTAGGCAAAGAAGAGACTAAGCTTTCACTCTTTGCAGATGGTATGATGTTATACTTGCAGAATCCTAGAGAATCAAGTAAAGAAACTTCTTGAGACAATAAATAAATTTGGCAAAGTTGCAGGACATAAAATAAACCCACTTAAATTCTCAGCATGCCTATATATTTCTAATGAAGCCCAACCACAAGAGATAGTAAGAGAAACCCCATTTAAAGTTACTGTAGACATAATAAAATATTTGGGAATCTACCTGCCAAAAACAAACCCAGAACCTATATGGACACAACTACAAATCGCTCTTCACATGAATAATATCAGATCTAAGTAATTGGAAAAACATCAACTGCTTGTGGCTGGGTCAAGCTAATATGAGAAAAATGACAATTTTACCTAAATTAAATTGCATATTTAGTACAAATTTAGCCATGCAAATCAATATACCAAAGAATTACTTTATAGAGCTAGTAAAAATAGTAACAAAATTCATTTGGAAGAACAAAAGTTTCCCAAATGTCAAGGCAATTAATGAAAAGAAATGCTAGGGAAGGTGTCCTCGCTATATCAGATTTTAATATGTATTATAAAGCAGCAGTCATAAAAACTATTTGGTACTGGCTGAGGAATAGAGTAGTGGATCAATGGAATAGATTGGGTACAAAAGACTCAGTAGTCAACGACTATAGTAATATATTGTTTGATAAGCCCAAAGAATCCAGATTTGGGAATAAGAAATCACTATTTTACAAAAATGCTGGGAAAACTGGAATATAGTATGGCAGAAGCTGGGCATAAATCATTATCTAACCTAAGACCATATACCAAAACCAAGTCTAAATGTGTGCATGATCTAGGCATAAAGGCTGATACTGGAAACAATCTGGAGAAGCAAGGAATCATTTTCCTGTCAGATTTATGGAGAAGGGAAGACTTTATGACCAAACAAGTGTTAAAGAACATTATAAAATGCAAAATGATAATCTTGATTACATTAAATTGAAAAGTTTCATACAAACAAAGCCAATGTAACCAAGATTAAGAGGGAAGTGGGAAATTGGGAAAGAAATTTTACAAACAGTGTCTCTGATAAAGGCCTCATTTCTAAAATATACAGGGAGTTGAGTCAAATCTATATGAATAAGAGTCATTCCCCAATTGATAAATGGTCAAAGGATATGAATAGGCAATTTTCAGAGGAAGAAATTAAAGATATGTATAAGCACATGAAAAAATGATTTAAATCACTATTGATTTGAAAAATACAAATCAAAACAACTTTGAGGTACCACATCTTACCAGTCAGATTGGCTAAGATGACAAAACAGGAAAATGATAAATGCTAGAGGGGATGTGGAAAAATTAGAACATTAATGCATTGTTGGTGGAGTTGTGAACTGATTCAACCATTCTGGAGAGTGATCTGGAACTATGCCCAAAGGACTATAAATAATTGCATACCTGTTGATCCAGTAATACCTCTTCTAGGCTTGTATCCCAAAGAAATCATAGAAGTGGGAGAAATATGTATATGTACAAAAATATTTATTGCAGCTTTATTTGTTGTGGCAAAAAATTGAAAATTAAGGGGATGCTCATCAATTGGGGAATGACTAAACAGGTTATGGTATTTGAATGTAATGGAATAGTATTGTGCTGTAAGAAATGGGGAGGAGTTGGTCTTCATATTCAACTGGAGAGGCTTATACAAGCTGATGTTAAGTGAGAAGAGCAGAACCAGGAGAAATTTGTACACAACAGCAGACACAATGTATGTGTGATGAATTGTACTCTTCTCAGCCATGCAAAACTATAAGACAACTCTAAAAGACTCAGGATGGAAGGAGATGTCTACATTCAGAGAAAGATCTAGAAAGAACAGAGTTTAAATGGAGACTGAAGCAAACTACATGCTCTCTTTCTTTTCCATGTTTGTTTAGTTTCCTCTTTCCCATTGTTCATTCCATTGGTTACAACCCTTTTATACAACCAGACTAATGTCCAATGTGAAAGTATTTGCAGATCCTAAACTTGATTGCATGCCACCATGGGGCAGAGACAGGGGAAGGGAGAGAGAAAATTTGAAACTCAAGGGGTTGTGGAACTGAATCTTGTAAACTAAAAGTAAATAAACAAATCAATTTTAAAAAATAAAGTACATGTCAGTAAAAAAAAAGACTGAAGTGGGGGTAGTTTTGGTGCATGATTTTTTTGTTTGTAGATGATTATATACTCGATGCAGCCTCTGAAGCTGAGATACAACAAAGTATGGATCAATTCTCTGCTGCTTGTACTATTTTGGCCTAGCAATTAACACCAAGAAAACACAGATTCTCAACCAGTCACCACCACACCATCCATATGTAGAACCATTATTTACCTTGGCCCTATACTTTCCAGGGATGTTCACAAAGATGATGAGGTTGACACGCACATTGTCAGAGCTAGCTCAGTGTTTGGGAGACTCTGAAGGAAAGGGTGGGTAAGAAGAGGTATTAGACTGACTACCAAACTGAAGGTCTACAAAGTTGTTGTGTTGACCTCATTGTTGTATGCCTGTGGAGCCTGGCAGCCTACCAGTGCCATGCCAGGAAACTGAATCACTTCCATTTGAATTGTCTTAGGAGGATTCTGAAGATCACCTGGCAGGATAACGTACAAGATAGTGAAGTACTTACTTGAATTAAACTTCCAAGCATTAAAATTCTACCACATGGAGTGCAAATCTATTGGGCTGGCCACATTTTCTGAATGTAAAAATATTTTTTCTTTTTTTTTGGCTTTTTGTTGGAGGGGGGAAAGCAGGGCAATTGGGATTTGCTCAAGGTCACATGGCTAGTAAGTGTTAAGTGTCTTCTCTGAAGAACTTTGGAACTTATTTCAAAACATGGGAGACAGTGTAAAGGACCATCCAGCATTGAGTGCCCACATCAAAAAAGACTCTGTTCTCTATGAGTGAAGCAGAATTGCAACAGCTCAAAAGAAATGAGATATGCAAATTTAGAGCCATCTTCTTTCCAAGTGTTCATGTGGACTATTTGTGCCCAGCCTGTGGAAGAGCTTTCTGAGCTCATATTGGTCTGATCACCACAGTTGGATACACTGTAACTTAACTCCAACATATGACATTATTTTGGTCCTTTTTGAGAACAAAGGACAACAGGTCTATCTATCTATTCATTCATCTATCTATCATTATTATTTTATTAGCCATCAATCTATCATTTATCTATCATCTATCAATCCATCCATTTATCCATCTATCATCTACCTATCTGTCATTTATCTCCCTTCCTTCTTATATGATCCATCCATCCATCCATCCATCCATCCATCCATCCAGTAACATATAGGTCAGGCAACATTGCATTTTATGTTTGTCCAATCATAGGGAAATCATGAGGAGACTAGTCAAGCAGGAGTATTCCCTATTTAAATTGTCAGATGAAAGGATCACCTGCTCTGGCATCAGAGGGTCTAGGTTCCGATCCCGCTTCTTGAGCTTACTGTCTGAGTGGACTTAGGGAAGTCATTTCAACTTTCTGTGTCTCACTTTCCTTATTTATAAAATGAGAGGCTTCACTTTATTTCAGTTAGCACTTATTAGGTGCCTACTATGTGTCAGGCACTGTGCTAAGAGCCAGGCATGCACAAAGAGACAAAAGGCAGTTCTTGCCCTCATGAGCTTACAATCAAATAGGGAGACAACATGGAAACAAGTATATACAAAAATATCCTATATATAGGATAAGTACAAAATAAAAACACTGGAATTAAGAAGGTTTGCAGAAGGCTTCCTGGAGAAGGTGGGATTTTACTTGGGACTCAAAGGAAGGCAAGGAGGTCAATGGGTAGAGCAGAGGACAGAGTGTTCCAGGGACTCAATGACCTTGAGAGTCCCACTAGGCTTGAGTTCATGGGTCTTCAGATCCATTCTTTAGTGTGCAGATGGAACAGAAAACAGGAATAACTTGATGAGTCAGTTTGGCATCAGGACCCATGGGTCCCAAGCAGGGGTGTGCTGGCTAACATTTAATAACTGACTCTATGAAAAATAAAACACAAAATGTTAGCAGGACACACTTTTAAGTTTAACCTGAATTATTACTCTTTTCTTTTTCACTTTCATGAGTCTAGACAATCAACAAAAGAATGAACAAGCCCTGATTTCTAGTGATTTTTGAGGTGTAAATCTCACACTGAAAATGTAAACAATTGGTGGTTTTAACTGGTCCTGGGAATGTGAGAGATAGGACTATTGGGGTCACTAGTTTTCAAATCACTTTTTGAGTGTCCACAGCACATTGTAGGTTACAATGTACAGTCCCACCTTAAAGTTGCCTCTTGTAGAAAAAAAATTCTCAGCCTGACATTTTCAAGCAAGTATTTGGTTCACATTAGCAGAGACAAAGACTCTACCATCTCACAGGGTGCTTGCTTCTCCCAGTGACTTGAGAATGCCAGGCCACATCCTGACTCATTTGGGTAAGCAACAAAAACACGAAGCCCATAAGGTTCGCGTACCCCCACCCCAACCCTAGTGTAGAGTCCTCTGCTCTCTGCTTCAAGTCCTAAAGCAGAAAAGCACCAGGAAGAACAGCTACTCACTCTAGGACAGAGAAAACTGGAATCCCTTGACAAGTGCTCCTGGGATTTCAGACTGTGCAATTCACAATCACTCTGGCTTCTCCAGAAAGAGAAATGGGCCATGCCATGGTCACAAGCATCAAGAAAGCTTTGGAAGATGCCTCAAGCAACCTTGTCGCTAATGAATGCTACAGGGACAGAAGGGGAGAAGAGCCAGACCCTTAGGGCAGGCTTGTGGTACCTAGCTGAGGGCAGTGACCATTATTTAACCCTTTCCACCATCTAGCCAGGGGTCTGCATTCATCAGAGACAGCTTTTTCCACTGAAAAATGTATCCCCAAACTCAATTCCCTCTTCCTGTTGTCTGACCCAGCTCCTCTTTGTATGACCTATTCCCTAGTGCTAATTGACTGGTTACAAGTGAGAAACAATGTCTTTAGGACCTGATTCTTTGGCTTTCTTATGCTTCTGACCTCCTTGTGCTAGATCCTAGCTAGTTTTCCTATGGACAATAAATAGTTAGGATATGTTCTCTTTCTAAGAGCCGCACGTCCTCTAGGAAGGGCTTCTTAACCTTCGGCAGTTATGATAAGACCTACAGAACTCTTTCTCAGAATATGCTTTTAAAAGCATAAAATAAATATGTAAGATTACAATTCAGTGTATTTTGATATAGTTTTATAAGATAATATAAATACATGTAGAGTTGTTCCTTCATTTTCCAACCCTTTGTGACACCATTCAGGATTTTCTTGGCAGAGGTACTGGAGTGTTTTGCCATTTCCTTCTCCAACTCATTTTACAGGTGAGGAAACTGAGGCAAAGACACTTGTGACTTGCCCATGATCACAAAGCTAATGAATGTCTGAGGCCACATTTGAACTCAGGCAGATGATTCTTTCTGACTGCCGGCCTAGTATATACTGTGCATAAATATACACATATACCACACACACATATGTGTATACATACATAAGTTCCAAGGTTCTGGGCTAGTCAGTTTTGTTCTAAGGCCATTTTTGTAGACTGGTAGTCTCTTGACTCCTTGATATATAGTAGTACTCCATGGGTCCATCAGCTTGAGTTTTCCCATGACATTAAGGTCTCATTGTAGGATCCCAAGCTTTATCTGGTGTTCCTACAGAGAATTCATGTATTAGACTCTTGCTTTTGCCTCTCAGTTCTGTTCTGCCTGGATTGGGGACAGGTGTCCCCCAACTAGTCTTTCAATCAAACAACATATTGGTTGCAGGCTCTAAATCTTCCCCATCCTCAGAGACTCTAAAGGCCAGACTAATCAGCAGCCTTGCTCTCACACAGACATCTCTGGCCTACAACCCTTTGGGAAACTGATAGGTAGATGATGAAATTTTCCCCAAGGAGGATGGTATAGTTGAGATGAATATATGTGGACACTGGTGTCCTCTGCCTCAACTGGAAGCTTTTTTTGGTTGTTGGGAGGAGAGACAGTTTTTCTTTGTATTCCAAGTGTGTAGCCTAATCCTTGACACACAGTAACTACTCAAACTCTTAAAATCTCAACACCAAGGACACATAGTAAGTCAAGGGGTTGGAATTCAAACCTAGGTTCTCTTACTGAAAACCTCACAATTTTTCCACCACACTTTACTGTTTCTTCACCTTGGGAGAAGGAAGGAAAACTATCACAAGAGCTTCCAGTGAACTTCAAAGGCCTGATAGTTAATCTGTCATAGGAGAATGCCATGAAAATTGGCAAGACGAGCAACATGACAGTGAATCGAATGTTGGACTGGGAATCAGGGAGACAAGAGGTCAAATTTCACATGTGCCATTTAGTCAAGTCCTTGAGCTACAGATTCCTGATTCACAAACTGGGGATAAGAAAACTGGCCTAGGAGTCAGGATTATCTGGACTAAAATTCTGAAACGGACATCTCCTGGCTGTGTGACCCTGGCCAAGTCACTTTACTTCTCACTGCCCCAGGGATTTATTAAAAAAAATTTATTTATCTAAATGGCAGGATGATTGCTATCTACCTTGGGAGAAGAAATTCCTTACACTGATAAAATCATGAATCCAAGAAAAAACATTGAATTTACCTAACAGACAAGGGGTTTCTGAAGATAAAAAATAATAATGTATATAAAGTCATTTAAATTAAAAAATTTAAATAATAATTATAATAATTATGGTAATAATTTTTATAAGAATAAAATATTTTATTTTTTCAATTACATGTACAAATAATTTTCAACATTTATTTTAAAAAGATTTTGAATTCCAAAATTTTTCTCTCCCTTTCCTTCCCCATCCCCAAGATGGGATCCAATCTGATATAGGTTACCCATGTGCAATAATAGAAAATATATTTTCACATTAGTCATGTTGCAAAAGAAGCAACAGAAAAAAAGGAAAAAGCCCTGAAGCCCTCACCCTCAAAATGTGAGAAGAGTAAACTTCAATCTGCATTTAGACCCCATCAGCTCTTTCTCTAGATGTGCATGGCATTCGACATTAGGAGTCTTTCGGACTTGTCTTGGATCATTGTATTGCTGAGAAGAGCTAAGTCAGTCAGTTTATCATTGCACAATGTTGCTCATACTGTGTACAGTGTTCTGGTTCTGCTCACTTCACTCAGCGTATATAGTGCTTTGGTGAATGACAATGCAACAACAATGAATAAATATTTATTAAATGCCTACTATATACTGGGTCTGAGGATGCAAAGATAAATATGAAGCAGTCTGTGCCCTCGAGGAATTTATATTCAGAATGAGTACAAGGTAAGTATATAGCATATAACTCATGTTTCTCCCATATTCTTGTGCCTCTACTGGCTTATTAAGGGTAGGGATGACATTTTCCCATGGACAACTGGTAAATTAAATGCATATTTGACAGGCCCTGATCATTTTCTGGAGTAATTCTGTAGCTTGGGAGAATACCTACTCTTCCCATTACTTGGTATGGGGTGAATCTCTAGCAAAGTGCTATCTTGGACTTCCTCAGAATAGCAAGATTTCATAATAAGATAGTATCCCCCAATACAGCTTTCAGTAGCTAAGCTGTTAAAACCATTTCTTGTCCCACTCCACAGTCTTCTGAGATAAATCCATGGCTAGGTGATAGGTCTTCCTCAAATGATCTTCTAACTCAATATCATGCTTACCATCTATAACTGTATCTCCATACCTTCAGAGACCCCAAAGCAAAGGTCAGTAGACAAATGTAGATGTGTTCAATTAAGTCACTGTAACTACAGGCATCCTGATCCTAGGACCTACTCCCAGTCAAAAAGCACCATGCTTTCAGCTTGCCCTCCTTTCTTCTTCCTTTCCTTCACATCACTGGGCAAAATCAACATCCATTGCTTCTTGTTCTTCTTGTTTTTGTTCTTGTTCTTGTTCTTGTTCTTCTTCTTCTTCTTCTTCTTCTTGAAGGGGCAATTAGGATTAAGTGACTTGTCCAAGGTCACACGGCTAGTAAGTGTTAAGGGTCTGAGGCTAGATTTGAACTCAGGTCCTCCTGACTCCAGGGCTGATGCTCTATTCACTGCAGCACCTAGCCACCCTTCTATTGCTTCTTTTTAAAAATTGGTTTTCAATTTATGGAATAAAACAAACATTTCCATAATAAAGTACAATAAAAAGATGACTGTTCATGAAAACTGCAAATCTACTGTGGGCAACTTGCTATTCCTTTCAAATACGTGACAAAACTATCATGTAAATTTCTTTTTTTCTTCCCTCCCCCTCCTGTTCTAGCATTGGCTACCATTAGACACAAATAAATTGGTCTATACATACTTCTATTTATTTCTGGATGCAGATAGCCTCCTTTTTCATGTGTCCTTTATAGTTAATTTGGGTATTTAGAATAGATAAAATAACTTATTCATTCAAACATGTTCTTAAACACATTAGCTGTTACTTTATCCAATATTCTCTTGGTTCTGCTCATTTCACTCTTCATTATTTCATGCAAGTCTTTCCATGATTTTCTAAAAATCATTGAACTCATTGTTTCTTATAGCACAGTAGTATTCCATGAAAATCAAGATGAAACTCAGTCAGAATTAATGCAGAGTATGTGGGTATTGAGACTTGGGATATACAACAAGAAAAAAATCATAAGAAAGATAAGACAATTCTGATCATTTGCAGGAGTTTGGAGTCTGAAAAAATGTTACAGATGAGATCGGGAAATAGAAGGGCCACAGGGCATTTGAGAGCAAAGTAATAGGTTTGATATGTTTCATAGAGGCCAAAGTCAGACCCTGACATGTGCTTCAAGCCATGATCTGAGTCCAACCAGTGAGGGTCAGAGAGGCAGAATGGATTCCTGGTAGGTAGTGACCCTCTGTTGAGGGATGCTAAGGCAGCTGAATATTGACAGAGCAAGAACAGCATTGAATTGAATTCAGTTTAGTGACAAATTATAAAGGCAGCATCGTTGTGGATTTAGGAGCAATGGGGGTAGCAATTGATGATAAGCTTATAGGCTGCCAGGAGAGAGGTGGTTCAGGCTTCCTGAGAAATGTGGAGAATTGGGGACATTGGGGAGGAAACAGCTTACATTTGAAAGAAACAGTTGTACATCATGAAGAGGGAGATAGTTTGGATTCTCTCAGCTTAAGAGAGGAGGAGTTCTGAGGATATAAGGGAGTACTGGGGAGAGAGGATGAGCTTACTTCTCTGCCACTGTCATTATTGGCTTTCTGAATAAAAATCTATTAATTCTAGAGAAAGCTCTAGGTTATGGAATTCCCCTCCCTCCCTGCCCCAAGACCTCCCCACTTCTCCTGGCTCCCAATTCTAAGTTATTTATGACATCAGCAGCTGATTAAGAGAGGGAAGGACTGGCAGTCCTTGGGCCAAGAACTCCAGACTTCTTGATTTTCTGTGTAGGCTCAGACCAGATCCTATCTCCCTCCCAATTCTGTACTCTTGAGACAGAGTGCTGAGCTGCTGGCTGAGGGCAGCTGTCTGCCTTGTTCTTCCCATAGAACTAACTCAAGATGATTCCCTTTTGACATTATAGACTTGAAGATCAGCAATAGAGAGCTGAAAGAAACCCTGGAAATCATCTAGTTGAACCTCCTCATCTTGCAGGTTAGAAGACTGGACAAAATGAGAGTAAATGCCCAGAGGCATCGGCAGGCAGGTGACAGACATGGTTATGAGGTGGCACTGCCCCCATTCTCCCCAAGAAATACTGCAGCCTTAGGCACATATGCTCTCATGTCAAATGATTCTGGAATAAATGAATAACCAAATGAATGAATGAAAACACAACCCTTTAAAAATGTTTATTGTGAGCCAGGCACTGCTAAGCACTGGAGATACATGTATTAAAAGAATGTAGTTTCTTTTCCCAAAGAGTTTAGTTTTCAGTGGAAGAAAATGACACACATATGAGAATGATGGGTAGAGAGGGAGGCTTTGATCTCAGGAGCCTCAGGTATAGGGACTGAAGTCCTAGGGCAGCTGACTGAGAGCAATGATAACAAAACATTGATTAAGGGCCTGCCATATTGCAGGCACTGTGCCAAGTGCTGGGCATACAAACACGAAAAAAGAAAGGCGATGTCTGCCCTCCAGGAGTTTACAATCTAATGGGGAAGACAATACATGAAAAGAAGCTGAAATCTGGGTAACAGAGAGTCATGTGGGCACCATAGAGTCCAGTGCAAATGAATGGAGCTGGTGGGAAATGAAAACTTGGCTAATCTGTGAGTCTTCCTTAAATAGAGGCATTGGGAGTTCTTTGTTCCACTTGCTAATCCTTAGTCAGAGAGACAGAAGGTATGGAGGCTACCAGTGAAGTGTGAATACCAAAGCTGATGTAATTTCTAAGGATATTGTGTTTCCTGGAGCCATGGTAGAATCCAGTCCAAACAATGTAGTTGTTGGGGAATACATACTTGTAATGTTAATGAAATCAGAAGATCTTCCATGCCCCTTTCTATTGGCACCTAGTAAAGGCACTTAGCACCTCATAAAGGCTTAGCTCCTTACTTCTAGTCAAGTCCTTGGGAGTAGTTCACACCTTAACAGGAAGGGGCTGAATAGGGAGGAGCTACTTGGG
>CM053595.1:304856617-304913952 GCA_028646575.1 Pseudocheirus occidentalis
TATATACATATACATATTCACATTTGTGCTGCAAATTTATATATACAACTACATGTTAATATATGTATAGATGTATATATATATATAGTTTATATATTTGCATTATGTATTCTGTGTGTCTGTGTGTGTACAAGTGTATGTAAACTGCCTTAAGGAACTGTGTCTTGGGCTTCAGTCAGATGCTTCATAATAATTTCTGACTGTTAGCTTCCTTTCTATGGCTACATTCTGTAGCATCGGCCCATACTAACGATACTGTCACCACATGAAGGAAACCAAAGCCGTTAAGTTGGAGGAAATGTAAGCAGAAGTTGCACATGGTAACTCTGGAGGCTGGGCCAAATTCTCTCTTCTCTCTAAGACGAAAGTGGGGTAAGTCAGAAGCCCTGGGCTGGTGTCTATGATTGTCCACCACCCAATGACTTGAAGAACTGGTTTTCTTGAGGGAGCACAGTAAAGATAGAGGACGAACTTGATGAATTCAAATCCCCTGGCCCAGATGGATGTCATTTTCTAGTACAGAAAGAAATGGCAGACTCTTTTGGGAACCATTTACAGCAATCTTCAAACATCAGGTTTTATAAAATTAAAGATGGGGTAAATGTTGCTCCCTCAGTTTCCAAAAGAGAAAGAATAGAGTCTTCATGGGATGAGCCCACTAACAACTTCCATTCAGCCAAGGGACTAGAAGGGCAATTTACATCCCCCTTAAATTAGCTTGTGACTATGTGGGGGAGGGGGAGGGAATACGCGCACACATGCACGTATACATACTTGTACATATGAGCATATTTCAAGAGATCGAAGACACATACATACACCTCTACATCAAGAAGGCCGCCTGGCGTGTTAGTGCTCATTAAACATGTGTTGATTAAAGACATAGGAAGAGCATGTTCGTTTAGCAGTGCTGCTTATCTGTTCATACTGATGAGGGTAGAATGGCCGTATAAGGTTTGTCCCCTTGCCGAGGTCAGCAAAAGCGGTCCAAAGAATGTATTGCATGTGTTAAATGCTTACAAATTACTGGAATATACACAGACAAAAAATGAAACAGTCCCTGATTTCAAAGAATTTACATTCTACCTGTATATGTTTAGAATCAGAGGTTGTTGGCTTCTTAATGGAAAGGCTCTCGGCGATCCTCAAGTCCAACCCCCTCATTTTACAGATGAGGAAACTGAAGTCCAGGAAATTTGAATAACTTGCCCAGGTCATACATATGTGGGATTTAAACTCAGATTCTCTACCTTGAGGGCAACTAGATGGCACAGTAGATAGAGGGCTGGGCCTAGAGTCAGAAAGACCAGAGCTCAAATCTGGTTTCCGACACTCACTAGCTGTATGACCCTGGACAAGTAATTTCACCCTGTTTGCCTCAGTTTCCTCAACCGTGAAATGAGTAGGAGAAGGAAATGGCAAAACATTCTAATATCTTTGCCAAGAAATCCCCAAATGAGTTCCCAAATAAACAAATATAGCTGAGAAACAACCAAAAACCTCTGACTTGAGCTAGGTGGCCCAGTGAGTAGAGGATTGGATCAACAGCCAGGAAGACCTGAGCTCAAATCTGGTTTCAGACACTTTCTAGCTATGTGACCTTGGGTAAGTCACTAACTTCTGTTTGCCTCCGTTTCTTCAACTGAAAATGGAGATAATAACAGCTCACACCTCCCAGGGTTGTGAGGATCAAATGAGATATTTGTAAAGAACTTAGTGTGATGCCAGCACATAGTAGGCGCTATATAAATGATAGCTACTGTTATCATTATTATTATTATATTATTCTGATTTTATCTAAACCTCATGCAAGGTGGGGGTTTTTTGGCAGGAGAGAAGATGGGGGAGAGGGAAGAGACCAAGAAAGGCCTAATGTAGAAGGTAATAAACCAGACATTATATGAAACTGCAGCTCTAGAGCTGGGCCAACAAATCTTGCACTGGGTGCTGGAAACACAGCTGGACAGAGATTACATATCACCTGAGGAGCTGGGGAAGAAGGTAGGGGAACTGGTAAGGTTTGCTCTATGGATTTTCTTCCTCCTCCTTGACATTCCTTAATCCACACTGGACTTTACTCTGTGGCCAGGTTCTCTCCCAGACACTTCTCTGACATGAGACTTTGGTCATTGATGATGATAACAGTGCTCACTGGCTGACTCTCAAACACTGTGACCAGCTGTGGGGTCATCTCTCCACTGGAAGAAGTGACTATGATTCCAGGGACCACAAAAGCCAAGAAGTGGGAAGTGGAAATGACCTCAAATGTCAAAAGAATGGCTTCTGAGATTAAGGCCCTTGAGGGAAAAAATGAAGGAACAAAGTCTTTCCTTTGGTGATCATAGGGACTTTTCTATGAGTTTTAGGAGATGGAGGATATAGAAATAGAAGGAAACCTTAGTTTGATCTACTTCCTCCCCCTCTCATTAGCCATCTCTCCCTCTTTCCCCACTTTGAATGAAGCATCCATCACTCTCCTCAAAGCCATACTGGACTGGTGACTTGAAACGAGAACATTTCAGTCCAGAGAAGTATAGAAACAAACTCCATGGGCTCTAACTTTTGGTGTATATCACTGATTCTTCCTAGGAATTATGATTACATATTAATCCAAGATTTCTTGAGCCCCCTTTGTGCACCCAGGTCCAACCTACCCACTGTGACGGATACAAGAGGAGGAGGGGATCTGGCCCACCTTTGTCTTTGAGTAGGTGTAAGGAAAGAAATGATTCACAAATTTTCAAATGGTTAAAATAACTCCATAGTAAACTGTGATACTACCTATAAAATTCAAATAATTAACCCAGAGAAATTTCTTTAGTATACAAAGTATCTACTTAGTCTGATCTCTGAATGAAAAAGTCCTGTGACTTCTGTCTGATAAAGGTATGCCCAAGATAATATATAGGGAAGAGTTCCAGAGGTTCTGTTAAAACTTCACTCTAACTAGGTTTGCCAGAATCATTCTCTCTCTTCTAAGACAATTGGTTACCTCTGATAAAGAATTCAGGCGATATGGAGCATATACTGGCTCAGGAGGCTTTCTTAGGGACTTATAAAAAATAAAGGACCACAAGTATAGACTCATTGGAGAAACCATCCAGGAATATCCTTGGACACCAGAACCTCCACATTGGCATTCTTCTGCTGTAAATAGGACTCCCCCAGGTCACTCTTCCTTTTATAGAATCATAGACTTTCAGGTTTAGGAGTCTTGATTACCAACTAGACCAAGCCAACATTGAAGAATCCCAAATATAACACATTGAAAAGTAGTCATCACCCCTCATTGCTACCTAATCAGAACTGAATGAGTAGAACTTGTGTGAAAGATGGAATGTAGTGGAGAGAAACTTGAGACTGAAAGTCAATGAAAAGTCAGTGATCTAGGTGAGAGGTGATAATGGACTGTTTAAAGGTTCTGGGTATATAGAGAGGAGAAGAGGATTCATACGAGATGTAGAGAACAATGAGAAATAATCAACATTTGAAAACAGATTGGAGATGTGGAATGAATGCCAGTGAAGAGTCAAGGATGACTCTGAGGCTGCCAGCTTGGGGGACTTGGAGGGTAAAAGTTGCCTCAGTACTAATAATGAGAGTGGGAACAAGGGAAGGTTTAGGGAGAAAGAAAATTTGTTCTGCCTTGGACTTTGGAAAGGCAGTAATGGGCTTTTTGACCAAATTCCCATAAGCCATCAACCATGATGAGCCCATAGATTTCACACTGAATATGTTCGCTCACTCAACAAGAATTTAATAAGTATGTATTATATGACAAGTGATGTGTAGTATACTAATCATGCACAGACTCAGAGTCAGGGATGAGCCAGGGTGGCACAGCCCATGGTCACAATGGAGGGAGCCACACACCCAGATGGCAAGTCTACAAACACTGGGAAGAACCAGCTAAGACTCAGTGCCCTAAAATCCTGGAATAGAACCCAGTGCTCTGCACTGGAGAAGAGACATAACTAATCATCATTGAAAGGTAGTATGGAGTACTGTCAATAACATCAACAAAGACAGGGTGACATCTCTGCTAATTCCTCCTTAGACTTTCACTAGTGGTGTCACCCTGGGAAAGGTATTTGATCTCTCTCAACCTCAGTTTCCTTATATGAAAAAGGAGAATAGTAATAGTGCCCACCTCACACATTGTTGTAAGGGACAAATGGGATAATCAATCATATATGTGAAGTCCTTTGCTAACCTTACCAGGTAATATTCACTGTTATTATACTCAATAGCACACTCTCAGACTGGTAGCTCCATTGAAATACGCCCCCATAAACTCAGTGACACCCTGATGGTAGGAATCTTATCTTCCCAGTAAATCAGGGGCTCCCCTTGGGGAGTGTGAGGAAAGGGGGAATGGAATCTCTTCCCATATCTTTCCTCCAGAATAAAGTCCCTCTGGTTACTTTTTCAGACCTAAAAATGTCTAGATTCAACAAACATTTAGGAAAGATGACTGGTGTTTGACATTTAACCAGCCTGTTTCTGGGCCACCTGGACAATACCTAAGAATGACTGTGCTCTGAGGTTCCCTGTCCTCACCACAGACTCTGGTTCACTTCCTCTCATATCTTCTAGGCAGGGAAAGTTTTGACCTCGTAACAGACATTTTAGGGGACAATGAGAGGAGGGCAGGGCTTCAGCAGAGCCAACCCCAGCTGGGTGGGGATGAGGGAAGGAGCCATGATATATACGCAAGGAGCCTGAGTTCCCATTTTGGCACTGCCTGGGACACAAGACGTGGGGTGTAACACCTCCCCTAGCTGAGCTGTGGTTGACAAGGTAGCCAGGTAACCACCTTGTGAAGATCATGGAATGTCAGAGGAGAAGGAGATGGTTCTCTTCCACCTGGCTTCTCATTCTGGAGGTCTTTACTTGGAGAGAGACCCAGGCAGGTAAGTCTATGGGGAAAAAGATTAGGTAGAGAGGAGAAAGACCATGGAGACTTGTGATAGGTGAAACACAGTCACTGTATTCAAGAGGCTTCAGGAAAAATAGGCATTCAGACAACAAGCATTTACTGAACAATTTGTACATTCTGGCTAATGTTGTGCATGCTAGGGATACCAAAAACTAAATCAAATAAAACCTAGTTCCTGCCTCCAAGTAAATAAAAAGATGCCTACAGGATGCAGAGAGTAGAGGAAGTATAATTTTGTAGAGGAAAGCTCTTCTGGGCACCAGGAAAGGCTTCCTGAAGATGGCATTTTATCTGAGACTTGAAGGAATTCTGGGAAGTGGGAAGGTAGAGTGATGGATAGAGAACATTGCAGATACAGGGAACAGTCAGGACAAAGGGAATTAGGGGTAGGGTAGAATGCAGGTGTGAGGAAGGCAGGAAGCTGCTCTTGGGTAGGCAAATGAGTGAAGGGGAGTAAAGTGTAAGAGATGGCTGGGAGTGTCCATGTTGTGAAAGGTTTTAAAAGCCAAGCAAAGAACTTTATCCTGGAGATAAAAGAGAGATGTTGGAGTGTATTAACAAGGAGAGTGAGATGGTCAGGGCAACGCTTTAAGAAATTCATGTTGGCAGCTGAGGGAAAGGTGGATGGAAGAGGGAAGAGGCTTGAGGTAGTGAGACCAGTGACGGGGCTATTCTAGGTGAGAGGTAAAAATGCCCAAACTAGAGACAGGGCTGTGTGAGTGAAGAGGACAGGATGTGGAGGAGATCAATGAGGGATCTGAAAGGTTACAGAGCCAACTTTATCCTTTAACAAATTTGGAAACTAAGACCCAGAGAGGCTATGTGACTTTTCCAAAATGACACAATTAGTATTGGAAATAGGATTCAAACCTAGTTCTTCTTATTCCAAAGGCAATGTTTTGTCTGCTATTCCACATAAATTCCCTACTCTGTGACAGGAACTTGCATAATTGGAAATAAATAGTCATCACATGTATAAGTAAATACAAATTAATTCTGATTATGGCAGGGCACTATCAGCTGCAGGAATTAGGAAAAACCTTGTAGGAGCTGGAGCTGGAGCTGTAGTTTAGAGAAAACTGGGCATTCTCAAATCTGGAAGTGAGGAGAGGTCACATTGCAGGCTGGGTAGACAGTCTCAGCAAAGACCTGTGGGATGGAATGCTGGATGTGAAGAAAGGTAAGAGGGTCAGTTTGGCTGAAATGTTGAATCCATTAAGGGGAAGACTATAAAATAATTCTCCAAAGGCAAACTGGACCCAGGCTAGGTGTGGTGTTAAATACCATTAGTTGGAAAAAAATTGTATTTTCTCCTAGAGGCCTTAGGACACTACTAGAGTTATGTAGAGAAAGGGAGTTATGAGCTTTAGGAATAGAAAATGGGAAGGTTGGGGAGGGATAATTTGAGAGGGAAGAGAACTGAAGAAGGAAAACCAATTAGGAGGAAATGGCACAAGTGGAAGTGAGAGGGGATGAGGGTGGGAGGTGAGTAAATGGAGAGAAAGAATTGAATTTGAGGAAAGTTGTGGAGGTGGAATCAGCAGGACTTGGCCATTGGTCAGATGTTGGAGGAGGAGGGAGAAGGGGAAAACTGGAGTATGAATATGAGATTACAAAACTGAGCCACTGGAATATTAGTGCTGTTTTTGACAAATAGAAAGTTAGGAAGACAAATGGATTTAGGAGGAAAGATAATGAGTTCTGTTTTAGACGTGTTGAGTTTCAGCTACCTACAGGCACTCTAACTGGAGATGTCCAAAAGAAAGGTTTTTTCTTTCTTTTTTGCATGTGAAATAATAATAATAATAATAATTTTTAACATTTGATTTTACACCTTTGAATTCAAGTTTCTTTCCCTTCCTCCCTTGTGACCCACCCTTACTAGGAAGAAAAGCAATTTGATATAGGTTGTGCATGTGTAGTAATGCAAAACATTTCCATAGTGGACATATTGTGAAAGACTGACTATATTTCCCTCCATCCTATCCTGCCCCCCACTTGTTCTGTTCTCTACTTTGGCCCTGCCCATTTTCAAAAATGTGTGCTTCTACCCCCAACCCGCCCTCCCTTCCATCATCCCCCCTCTCATCCCCTTCTCCTTTAGGGCAAGATACCCAATTTAGAGTGTATGTCATTCCCTCCCTAAGCCAAATTCAATGAGAGTAAGGTTGACACATTCCCTTTTGCCTTCCTGTTCTTCCCCTCCATTGTAACAGTTATCCCTTGCCTCTTTTATATGACATAATTTATCCCATTCTGTCTCTCCCCATGTTCTCTCATTATATTCCTTTCTTACCTCTCAGTTTCACCTTCTAAATATCATCCCTTCCTATTCAACTGATCCTGTGCCCTCTGTCTATGTGCCCTATGTCTATGTGTGTGTATATATATATATGTATGTGTATGTATATATATGCATACATATATATGTGTGTGTATGTGTACATATATATATATTCCCTTCAACTATCCTCATACTGAGAAAAATTTCATAAGTTACAGTTATTGTTTTTCCGTGTAGGCATTTAAATAGTTCAACTTTGATAAGTTCCTTGTGATTTCTTTTTCCTGTTTACCTTCTCAGCTTCTCTTGCTTCTCATGTTTGGGGGTCAAATTTTCTATTCAACTCTGGTTTTTCCATCAAGAATGCTTGAAAGTCCTCTATTTCCTTGAATGACCATATTTTCCCTGAAACATTATACTCAATTTTGATGGTAGGTGATTCTTGGTTTTAGTCCTAGCTCCTTTGACCTCTGGAATATCATATCCCAAGCCCTGTGATCCCTTAATGTAAGAGATGCTAGATCCTGTGTTATCCTGATTGTGTTTGCACAGTATTCAAATTGTTTCTTCTTGGATGCTTAAAATATTTTCTCCTTTATCTGGGAACTCCAGAACCTGGCTATAATATTCCTGGGAGTTTTCCTTTTGGGATCTTTTAAAGAGGTTATTGGTGAACTCTTTCCATGTCAATTTAGCCCTCTGCTTCTAAAATATGAGGGCAATTTTCCTTGACAATTTCTTGAAAGATGATTTCTAGGTTCTTTTTTTGATCATGGCTTTAAGGTAATCCAATAATTTTTAAATTATCTCTCCTGGATCTATTTTCCATGTCAGTGTCTTTTCCAATGAGATATTTCACATTGCCTTCTATTTTTACATTTGTTTTGATCTGTTAAATAGTATCTTGACTTCTCATAAAGTCATTAAGTTCCATTTGCTCCAACCTAATTCTGAAGGAATTATTCTCTTCAGTGAGCTTTTGAAAATTGTTTACCATCAGAGAAATTTGGATTTTTAAGGCATTCTTCTTCTCGTTGGCTTTTTGGATCTCTTTTCCCATTTGAGTTAATGTGTTTTTAAGGTGTTATTTTCTTCAGTCAGGTTGTTGTCTCTCTTTTCATGATTTTCTTGCATCGTTCTCATTTCTCTTTCGACTTTTTCCTCCAGTTCTCTTATTGGATTTTCAAAATCCTTCTTGAGCTCCTCCATGGACTATAATCAGTTCATATTTTTCTTGGAAGCTTTTGGTGCAGGAGTCCTGACTTTGTTGTCTTCCTCTCCTTCCATGCTTTGATCCTTTTTGTCCCCCAAAAAAGGAATCTAAAGTTGGATTGCTGTGCTTGTTTTACTTCCCTTGCTTGCTCATGTTGCCACTCAGTTACTTGACTTTGAGCTCTTAGCTACAGTATAACTCTGCTTCCAGAGGGGAGAGCTTTGTCAAAAATCATGGGGGTTTTCACAGCTGCTGGAGCTTTTAGGAGATTGCTGTCTCTGCAGCCCCAACAAACTCTGCCTCACTTATCACACACCTCAGGACTACCACCCAAGACCGAGATTCAGATCCAGGCAGGTTAAAGCAAGAGTGATTACCGTCTGAATATTTGCTTGGCCCCCCTATGATCTGCAGGCCAGGATCTCTGAAGCAGCCATGTGGAGGTAGCTGCATGGTCACCACACCTCCTCCACTTCTAACTCTGGGGACAGGGGCCAGACCCACTCCTCCGCCCCACCCCCCAGTTCCAACAGTGTTCTACACTGATCTCTCACTTTGTCTTTGTCATTGATGGGTTGATAATTCTGGAAACTCACCACTGCTGGTGGTGATCCACTCTCCTGAAGTCTGGTGCAGCTGCTGGTAGGGGCTGCCCTGGGGCTAAAACTGAGGGTTCGTGTGGGTCTCGGCTTGGCTCCCAGCAAGTTGTGATGGACCCTTCCTGTCCATCTTCTGGGCCACCTTCAGTGGGAGATTTGTTTCTGTTTGTCACTTTGTAGATTCTGTAGTTCTAAAATTTGTTTAGAGTAATATTTTATAGGTATTTGAGGTGGTTATGGGGGAAGCTGATGGAGTTTTCCTGCTTCTGTGCAACCATCTTGGCTCCACCCCCTCTAAGGGTTTTTTAAAAATAAGTATTTATTAATCTTCTACAATGTGCCTTGATTGAGATAAGTGCTTTACAAACATTTCATTTGATCATCACAAGAAACCTGAGAGGCAGGTGTCAAAACTGTGTCAATTTAATGAATAAGCAAACTGAAGAGCTTAAGTGACTTGTCAAAGGTTCCACAGTTTGAGTATGTGCTTACTATGCTTCAACTCTGGTCTTCCTGAGTACAATCACACTATTCTATCCACTGCACTACCTAACTGGTGATTCTTAGTAGGAGGAGGGAGGGGAAAGAAGGGAGAGAGGGGAAAGGAGAGAGAGAGAGAGAGAGAGAGAGAGAGAGAGAGAGAGAGAGAGAGAGAGAGAGAGAGAGAGAGAAAGAAAGAGAGAGAGAGAAAGAGAGAGAGAGAAAGAGAGAAGAATTCAATATTTAAATTTTGGAGCCATTTGTATAGTTCACCTTACAAATGTTGGGGAAGAGAGGAAAGGCAAATGAATGAATTAGAGGAGACACTGGTCCTCTGGTAACCTGAAACACCATGTTCTCTTCTTCCCTTTTTTCTAATAATTGAGCTCACCACAAATATGTGGGTCAGTTCACTGCAGTGAGCACAACCTCCTCTCTCTTGGAACTAAGTGGAATTAACTTCATTGATGACATTGAACTAGGATCCTATAACAACATACACCAGCAAATTATTGTCAAGATACCCTGGGCCACCAAACTAGTGGGGGACAATTACATCACTGAGATGCATAATTTATTGGTGAACCATGAGCCAAATCTCCGCCGGATGATGTACCACTTAGCAAAGAATGACACTAACCATAACAGTAAGTCAGACTCACTTGTGTCCCCTGTCCCTCTTTTCATCATACCTTGTCTATTTCTCTTCCAAGTCCAATAGACCCATCCCCAGTAGATCAGACCACTGAAACAGATGTCCTTGTCACAGTCCATTTTTATTTACTAACTTGGAGAAAGAGCATTAAAGAATCATCATTGAGCCTTAGTCATCATTCAGGAGGTTCAATATTCTGGGTCACCATCTCTTTCTATTATCCTTCTAAGACACCTATGCATTTCTCCAAGAGCTTTCACTTTTCTCCAAACTTTCTTAATCAATAAACCTGAACCCAGAGGCTTGCGATTCTATGCCCATATTTAGACCTTCGGTTTAGGGATGGGCTCCAGCTAATCCTAGTTACTGGTTCTCCTTCTCTTCAATAGTCACAGAAGAGACTACCCCAATATCTCTTCACAGGAAACTACACAGGGCAGTTCCTTGCAGACTGTGAGATAGACAATGACATCAAGGTAAAGAGCCACATCCATTTAATTTGCGATGGAGAGGAATATTACAGGATAAATGAAGAAATTGGGCACTGGGAGAACTTGAAGCCTGAAGTCACAAAATATCAGAATGTTCTGGATAGCCCCTTCTGGACAGATATAAGGAAACACTTCATGAACAAATATTGTGTTGACCTGATGAGGAAAATCGTTGGGTACAAAAGCTTAAAGGATAATGGTGAGTGTTTGCTTCTTCCTATCTCCTTCCAGGAGATCCAGGTCACCCCCAACATTCTTTATATTAAGTGGAGCCCTAGAACATGCAGTATCCATAGCTTCTGACCATAGTATGACCTTACCATAGGGAAAACAGAGAATGTTGAAAAGGTTGGGGTTTCTCCTTTTTTACCTTCTTTCTTTGTTCTTCCTTTATTTTCTCATTTCCTATTTTCTGGTTTTTTCCTCTTGTCATCCTTCTTTCCTGCTTTTCTTTCTTCCTTCTCTCTCTTTTTGCCCTTCTTTCCTCCTGTTTTATATTTCTACATTTTCTTCTTTCTTTCCTTCTTCCTCTTTTTACTGTTCTTTTTCTTCCCTCCTTAGTCACTTTACTCTTTTCTTTTTTCTCATTTTCCTTCTTCTTTCTGTCTTTCCTTGAGTCTTTATTTATTTCTTTTTCTTCAGCTAAACTCCTCCTGCATGCCTAATCAAGACATGAGCATTATCCTAGGAGCTCAAAGACTATCACAGCTGAATAATACTCTGCTTTGTCCTACCGAGCTGGAAAAAACTTTATGTATAACCCCAAGAATGATGGTCTTTGTGTCTGTTGTCTAGTGAGAGATCTAGCCAAATTTAGAACATTATGACCAGGAATTTGATCATGAGGTAATGTTTCATTTTTGTTTTCTTGGGTTTGGGGAGGGCATTGACAGAAACACATGAAGGATACTATAGAAGCATAGGGCATCCGCAATCTTCATCATTAGAAGGACCTCAACTGATGAAATCATGGATCATATGAATATTGACCTGTTGAAGAAGATTCTGTTCTTAATCCATCATAACAGACCAAACTACTTGAAGACAGTTTAGAAAGATGCTGATGATGTAGTCTTCAACACCAACAGAGGTTGACTCTGTTGGTTTACCTAGAACTCTTTGAGGTATCCAAGGAGATGCAAAGAGGTATAAGCTATCATACTACACTCAGTGACCTCATCTATTGGGTCCAACAGTATAAATGCAGCAGAATAATGTTGCATTAAGGAGACTGGGAACATAAATGAAAGTAGAGACACATGATAGTGACATGAGGTCTTCTTTCTTGATCTCTGTTCTCAGTGCCCCCTGAGGTGACCGTGTCTTGCCATGTCAACCCAGAAGGCAGCACCATTCTCTCCTGCACAGCCACAGGCTTCTACCCTCAATCCATCCTGCTACGTTGGGAGAAGGATGGGAAGCTTGGTGTATGGGGAAAGGAGACTTCCAGTGGCATTCTGCCCAATATAGACAACACCTTCTACCTCCAAGTTACCTTAGAGCTCCCACCAGAGGATTCAGGGATGGGTTATACCTGTGTGGTGGAACACATTGAGCTGAAGAGCCCTGCTGTATATTCAGGTCAGTGTTTCACCCAGGCATTCTCATCACATACCCAGAACAGGTCCCAGAGTGTAGTTCCCTTCCCTTCCCCCTTCTTTCACTGAATGTACCCACACTTACATTCTACTCTTTCTCCATATAGTCCCTGAAAAGCCTACAATGGAGAAGCCTGGGACTGTAGCACTGGGCATTGTGTTGACTATAATCCTTCTGTTCAGCTGTGCTGGAGCCTTCATGGCATGGAAGAAGAGGAAGTCAGGTATGGATGAGAGAGAGGTAACAGAAAGATATTGGATGGGGAGCTCCCAAGGAGACAGGAGCTACTGCTATTGCAGCAACCTCAATAAGTGGTTGTAGGAAAATGTTTAGAGAAGAGAATCCCAGAATCTCAGGGTCACAGTGAGACATGAAATCTATGCAGTCTAAATCATACTTGGTCAAAAAAAACTCTTCAGTAATATCCTAGGCAAATCAACTTCTCCGCTCATCTGTAAAAGAGGGATAATAACAGCACTTACCTCATAGTAATATGATGCATATAAAGGGCCAGTCAAAGCAAGAAGTCCTATGCAAATGTAAGTAATTATTATTAATCATGGTTGTTATTGCTGATCTTTATTTAATTAGTAATACAATTAGAGACTACTTTGGCCTTTTTTCTGTCACACCAAGATCAAGTCACATTGTTGAGTTATATTAAGTTTTCAGTCTACTAAATGCCTTATGCCTTTTCCCCCTGGAAAACATTGTCTGTATGTCTGTATTAATATGTCTTATAGTTACTGCTGTTTTCAATTCAACTATTAGACATTTACTTATTTTACATTCTGATCCAGTCCAATCTAATAAGCGTTGGTCAAGGGTTGATCAGTGGGTTGCTAGACACTTGCAACACAAAGGCAAAAGAAAAAATAGTCCCTGCTCTCATAGAGATTTCCTTCTATTGCAGCGAAACTCCTATTAAATTTCATCTTATTATATTCTGTCTGTTGGTCTACCCTTTAGAAATCTTTATGGATCAGATTGGGTCACTGACTTTATTTATAGGCACCCAATGGCATTAGCTATCCCTGATGGCTTTGAGCAATCTACAAATTTGATGAATATGCCATCTATAGCTTCATCCAAGGCATCACAAACCATGGTGGCTCTTAGTGATCAAACTGCCCTTGCTAGATGCTGACAAATCAATCACTCATTCTTTTAACTCATTACCACAAATATTTTAAGTACTTGTTATTATCAAAGTAAGAGGTAGCATGTTATAGTGAATAGAGATCCTGTCTTGAAATTAGGAAGATATTGATTCAAGTCTTACCTGTGATGCATATTGATTTGGTAACCCTGAACAAGTCATTCTAAGATCTCCAAGAAACTTTCTAAGACATAATTGTAGTGGGTTCAATTTTCCACTGGTAGAGAGAGTTCCTCACTTGGATTTTTCTTTGCTTTGACAAAATGGGTCTGGACCACACACAAGAAAACAGGCAGATAGGGAGTGATTGCCTCCTTTGTTAATGTTTAGTAGAGTTGTGGTGATAATCAAAGTTCAGTTCTTTGATTAAAGGTATGAAGACTCCATGGCCTTCCCCTTAAAAAAAATTGGTTATATGTCCATTTAAAGACTAGCAGATCCTCTCTCATTATTTTTCAGAGATCAGTGACAGTGATTTGACAGCAAGTCATCAAGGTTTGTTTGTTTGCTTTTAGTAACCTGAGACGTTCTTAATCCAAGTCTGCTGACTGAAGTTTATTAAGATACTCAGAAGCTCTCTAATTACCATCTTACATCTCACATGGGCTATTCTTTGTTAACCATTTCTGTGACTTATCTCCTTATTCTAATACCATTTTTCTTGGTAGACCCAGTGGAAGCATTTTCATATCATTTGAAGTTATAATTACATTTTAATGGCCATTTTTTCCCACCACAATAGAAATACACAATGCAAATTTGAATAATGGACATTTCACTCTGTTCCTTATTCACACTAATTGGGAGCTAGCTTTGGTTCTATTTTCTCTTACTGTTGTTCCATTCATTCTGAGAAGCGGACTCCTTCCTTCTTTGAGCTTTCTCTTTTGTCAAATGTGTTTTGTTGTTTTGGGGGTTTTTCTGATTTTATAATATTTCATTTGAAGTTTCATATAAGATTCAATGGCTATTTGTTAGTAAAGAGTCTGCAGCTTGGAACACGTAAACATATTCTTTAGTATTATCTTGTGTTCATCTCTAAGGAGGAGTTGACATTCAACAACCTTATAAATAAACAAACAAATAATTAAATAAAATCTTATTCCAGAAGCATCTGTTCTTCGCTGGAACTCCCACAAGGAGTCCCATCAAATATGTTTTTAAAGGTAAAAAGCTTTTTTGTGATAGTACTGAGCACTCAGTGACACTAAAATTATCTTTATTTGACATTGGCCTTTTGTATTCATTTTTAGTCTCCATATTCTTCCATTTTTACGTATATGTTTGGAAAAGCTAAATGGGGAAATTAGAAACTTTTGTAGCCATTTTTATCTTTTAAATATTTCTCTCCTTTTCTTCTTCAACATAATTGGGGTTTTAGAGTGCATTTCACCCCCCTTGATTGAATTTTCCTAATAGAATTGTGGAGTGTGGAATGCTATCTATTGTTTCTCTGAAACCTTTGACATTCACTCTCTAAAAATCTATGATGCCATCAGAAATAGTCTCACTTTCATTTCTTTATCATGAATGCTAGGAAGGTGTTGTCGCTGCCTCCCAGGATTCTCATCAACTTCATTTCCACAATCAATTTCTTCTTATTGGATGCAGAACAGGTTCCCTTGACCTTTGAAATAATTTATCCACAGAGGAGTGGCAAGAGGAGAAGTGGAAGAACAGCTTACACCAATGAGATCACAGCTCCTTCAAAGAACATGATCATTATTCAATACGTGGTTGCTCTTTTTATTAAAATGCCAGAATCATTCCTGCTTAGAGAGGACCACAGTCTAGTGATCTCAACTCTTCAGTCATGATAACAATAAGTCAGCAAAGATTACAAGGATTTTGATGACATATATTTTTGTTTAAAAAATGAATTCTGTTAAGCTGAAAATATGACCAAATTTGGCCCTGGGGAACAGATAATTAAAAATATTTCCCTCCTTTCTTGAGCAAGTTGAGGACTACAGTTACACTGAATATCAGACGCAATGAAACATCATAAAAAAGAAAAAAGTTATTGGTGAGGCAAGAAATATTTATCTACTATGATTTTAGCAGAAAAATCTCCAATATTTTCCTGCTAAAGTCCCCCATCAGTATCATATCATGACAGGGTACCACATTCATATTCTATTTCTTGCACACATGACCTATTTCCTGTTTCTGATGTATGGTCTAGAGTATTCTCCCACTTTGAAACTTTTTGTGTTTCTCCCACCATTAGCCATCACCCAGATGCTCCCAAGCATGCTCCCAATTGTGAATTTCACAACAAGACTACATCTTACAGATTTTCATTTTTCTTTTTTCTTTTTTTGGCTTTTTTATGGAAGGAGGAAGACAGAGTACTTGGGGTGTCTTGCCCAAGGTCACACGGCTACTAAGTGTTAAGTGTCTGAATTCAGATTTGAACTCAGGTCCTCCTGACTCCAGGACCAGTGCTCTATTCACTGAACCACCTAGCTGCCCCTAATGCTTTCTTTTTAAATTAGATTTAGCTTTTAGTGCAGATATGAACCCGTTCCTCTAAATGTCAGTGATATCATAATATTCCTAAAATTTAGAATTCATAGAAATTTTAGGAATAATTCAGTACATCCTCATTTTAAATACTGAATAAGTTGAGACTTGGAAAGAGAAAGTGACTGGCACAGGGTAAAAAAGGGGGGCAATAAACAGCAGATCTAGCATTAGCTCTGTTTTTACCAAAAAATCCAAAGTTCTTTATATTAAAATACTAATAAGGTCTAATTTGCTTCATTGTAAATACAGTTTTCCTGACAAGTGAAACTCCAGAACTCATCTCCTTTGTCTCTACTTTTCCCACAAGGACAGTGGATGGCTAGGTTGGGCATGGAGATATAAAAAGAGATTCACCTAGAGACCATTCCCCACAGTTTAAACAAGTCATCTAGAAGCATCTTCTCTCATACTGCTGCACATGGAGCAATTATATTTACCAATACCATTAACATCTCTGATTGCTTATAAGTCATTTTAACACACTTGAATATAGCCATATGAGAACACTGATTTTATTATTTCTTCTCTTCTTGAATATTACCTCCTATAAAACATTGGAAATTCTACTTAGTAGGTCATATCTACTACTCTGCAGTTTCTGAATGATTGGGGAAATATATGTTGACATTTTTCTTCTTTCTACTCCAATTTCCACTTAAAACCCTTTTGATCTGATCCCCCAAACTCCAAACAACTGTATTTCACCAGACTTCATTAGATGTAATCTATTCTTAGTGAAGAGCCCATTATTTCTATATATGGAGATGGGACCTAGAAATATAAATCTTGTTCTGTTCTGTTTCTCTTCTCAAGCAGTAGTAATGAAAATACTTGTGTTACTAAGGATAATCAGAGATGTTTATCCTAGAGGAGAAAAGGGTTAGGGAGGACTTGATATTGTTCACATGCATGGCACACAGAAGAAGATCTGATTTCTTCTTGTCTCCAGAAGAGCAAAAGAAGTAGGAGCAATGGGTAAAAGTTAGAGAGATGCACATTTAGGTTTCTCATAAGGAAATCTTCCAAAATTAGAGCTGTTCAAAAGCGGAGTGGGCTAACTCAAGAGGCTGTGTCTCCAAGAAGAAGTTGTATGACTACTTGGCAAGAATTTTGTCAGGAGAAATCCAGTTCAGGTAAGGGCTGAATTAGATAGTCCCTATGGTTCCTTCCAGTTTTAAGATTCCAGGAGCATATAGACCCATGGAGTCTTCAGTTTCTGAATGAGTGCAACTTAGTCTTAATAAACTATCCTATCTAGAAGTCAAACCTCTTGCCATGTTGTGATTGACATCATGCACTAATGAACTGATCCTTTTTATACATGTATGGCACCGTAAGATTCTATATAATGTGACCTATTATAATTTTTTCATGGAAGTCCTGTTCTGACATCACATTGCGATCTGGAGTTGACCTGAAGTACCTAGGGGTTATTAAACAAGGGTTTAAGCTCTGCCAAGGTCTATCCAGCTAGGAAGGCCCCAAGAATGACTCCCATGATATGACTCCCAGTGCTTCTGTTTTCTGAGTTCCATTCTAGATAAAAGTAGAGTGTCCCATCACCATGAGACCTGGTTATGATTTCCCTTGGCCTCAGCAATTCATGAAAAGTCTGTCTACTAAGGCACAGTGATAACGTCATCTACATCAGTGTAGATAGAGAGTACCCTTTTGATTTAAAGGATTGCTGTTGTTATTTTTTTGTTGTCTTCAATGAAAATTATATAGAAATGATCTTGGGAAAAATTAGCAAGGATATATTATTCTTTTATACTGAACACTCTTTCGAATACTATACAAGTGACTAAAATAACTACATGTTAAAGTTGAATAAAGATATTAGGATGTCAGTTCATCCCCTGGAGGTGCACTGAGGGAATACTTAAATGACTCCAATAACAAATAACATGACAGGAATGACGGGCACCTCATCCTGTTCGCATATAATTTCCATTTCATTTCCTAGATCACTATATTTTCCTAGTTTCTCATTCCATATACCCAAGAATCTACAAAGTGGTGTAATGACATCTATTGAAAATATTCTTTAATTTTTTATGAATCAATGTTCTTTCCGGGCAATTATAGACAATCATTTAATCTGTGGTCATGCTATGATCATTCTAATCCCATTTATCTCTTGGGTTGGCAAGGATCTTTTGAGATTTCTGCTTTCAGTATGTGGACTTACCATTTGTCTGTCCATGAAAAGAGAGGTTCTAATGGTCCCATCCTTGGTGTTAGGGTTGTCTTGTTATTCTCATCTTTTCTAATGGGGTCCAAGGAGAAATGGTCTTGGAGCAAATCATTTCCTTCTTCTGCCTTCCATTGTCATCGTCATTGTTGCTCTTATTATTGTTATTATTATGATTATTAAGAGAAATTTGGGGGCAAAGGGCACTTTTAGGAAAGTGTTTAAGGGAGAGTTTATTGGGTATTGCCCACAGTGACAGGAAAAGCATACAAGTCAAGTGGTTTTCTAAACCTGAGCCATCCTGGCCAGTTATAGGGGCTCAGGTTCAGAGGTCGGGGTGGGCCTGCTAGAAGACAGGAAGTCAAATGAAATGATTTCTCAAGTGCTTCAGCAGACTCTGCATCCTCTGGAAATTTCTCTACTTGTTTAGAAGAACGCATGAACAATGGGAATACAGAGGACGATGGGAAGGGGTATGGAATGTGAAGGAAGGAAAGCAATGAAAATCAACTCGTTTGGGAAGCAGCAAGAAACTATGGTTTTATCTGTAAGAAATTTCAGAACTATAGTCTATTCTTCCACTTCTATTAGCATGGTGGGTGGCTAGGTTGGCAGGGACTCTGAGGGAAAAACAACCTAGAGGCCTTTGTTTGCGGGCTCAACAGGTCAGCTACAAGGATCTTGTCCTTCTCCTGCTTCTCCACCACAGTAGAGGAATGGAATATGCCAAGGAGAGGACTCCGGGTACGTTAATCACTGTCTTCTTTGGGGTTCCCTGAACATTCACCTAATGCTTTCCCTGGCTGATCTCTCTCTACCAGAAAGAATTTTGTCCTTTTACAAGGGGACCAAGGCAGAATTCTTTGAAATACAATATGTTATGAATATCTAATTTTTAAATATCATTACGAATTTCATTTTAAATAACATGGCACAAATATGTATTTAAATCTATTTATACTTGATAAAAATTAATGTATAATATAATATGTGTGTATAAAATGTGTATATTATGTATATATTATATGTGTATAATATGCCTATAACAATGCATTAGTTTATTCATGACTCATTTCCATTCCACAAGCATTTAAAGGCCTCCATGCAGCACAATTGACAGGGCATGAGGCCTGGAGTCAAGAACAACTGAGTTCAAATCCAGCCTCTGACACTTTTGCCTCAGTGTCTGTCATTGTGAAGTGGAGATAATAATGACTCCTGGCTCCCAGGCTATTGTGAGGACAAAACAATCGATTTGTGAAGTGTTTTATAAGTGCTAGCTCTCACTATCACTGTTAATTATCACAATTCCTACTATGCACTGGGTATCTGGAAAATAAATACAAGAAAGGAAAGTCCTTGTCCTCAAGAGTCTTACTTTCCATTGGTGGGGGAGAACAAAACAGACATGCAAGATTAAGTGAAAAATTCCTACAAGATGCCTTTTCATCGTTTTCATCTAGGTTTGCATTCTTTCCTTCGGTGCTGTTGTCCTCCTCCACCAATGTCCTCTGCTGATGCCTCATCATAGCATTGGTGATCTAGTTTCTTCAAGCTTTGCCAGCAGAGCAAAACCTGTCAGGTCCTACCAAGCTCAAGAAGTTCCAGTTATGGGATGAGATGGCTGTTGTCCCAACACCAAACTTGCTGAATTCATAAAGATTCACTACAGGCTGTCCAGTAGCACAAGCACATTATGTATTAACTCACTGAGACTTTGTGGTTTGTGTCAGTGAAGTGCCCACCCACAAAAGCAAATGACAAACCCTTCAATTATTAAAGAATATTTTAATAAATGTCCTCTGCTGTGCTTTTTTAGGGTTCTTGTAATTTAAAAGGAATTGGTTTTATGTAATTGAGATAAATATATGATTCTCTTTTCTTCTAAACTGTCCAAGACTCTTTCACATATTTCTAGTTCAGTGATCCAGAAGGAATTTTTTGGAGCTTATGTGGCAAGGAACAAAACTTATGTCTCACCTTGTTATTGATGCACAGACTCAGAGTCAGGGCGGAGCCAGGGTGCCCCGGCACACAGTCACAATGGAGGGAGCCAGAAGCCCAGATGGTGAGTCTACAAACACTGGGAGGAGCCAGCTAAGATTCAGTGCCCTGGTCCTGGAACAGAACCCAGTCCTGTGCAAGACAGGAGACATAACTAATCAGCATTGAAAGGCAGTGTGGAGCAGTGGCTAGAACATCAGCAAAGACATGGCGACCTCTCTGCTGATTCTTCCTTAGACTTGCACTAGTGTTGTCACCCTGGGAAAGGGATTTAAAGTTTCTCAGCCTCAGTTTCCTTATCTGAAAAGGAGAATAATAACAGTGTCTATCTCATATATTGTCATGAGGGACAACTAGACTAATCATATATATGGAGGCCTTTCCCAATCTTAACAGGTAATATTCATTTTATTATTGTCAGTAGCATCCTTTCCGACTGGTAGGTCCATTAAAATCTGACTCAGGGACTGCCCGAGGGAAGGAATCCTGTCTTCCCATTAAACCAGGGGCTCTCTGAGGGAAGTATGAGGAAAGAGGGAATGGATCTCCTCCCTCTATCTTTCCTCCAGAATAAACTCTCCCTTGTGATCTTGTCAAACCTAAAAAGGTCTAGATTTAACAAACATTTAAGAAAGATAACTTAATGGTCAGGATTAAACTGGCCCATCTCTGGGCCTCCCAAACAGGACTGCTGATGACTTTGCTCCGAGGGGCTCTGCCCTCACCACAGACTCTGTTTCACTTCCTCTCTCATAGCTGCCAGGCAGAGAAAGTTTGGGCCTGGTAACATCTCTTAGGTGATGATATTTGTAGGCAGGGCAGGGCCTCAGCAGAGCCAGCCCACACCCGGGTAGGGATAGAGGAAACCATGAAAGATGCATAGGAGGCCTCAGTTCCCTTTTAGCCACTGCCTAGGACACAGGACAAGGAGTTTAAAGCCTCGCCCAGCTGAGGTGTGGTTGACAAAGTAGCCAGGGAGCCACCTTGTGAAGATCAATGGAGTGTCAGAGGAGAAGGAGATGGTTCTCTTCAGCCTGGCTTCTCATTCTGGGAGTATTTGCTTTCAGAGAGACCCAGGCAGATAAGTCTAGGGGGAAAAAGGTCATGTAGAGAGGAGAGAGACCATGGAGACTCAGGTCTAACAGGGAAACTCAGTCACTGTATTCAAGAGGCTTCAGGAAAGCCAGTCAGTCAGTCAACAAGCATTTACTAAACAATTTGTAAAGAATTTTCTGTACCATTTGTTTCTCTGGCTAATGTTCTAAGTGCTAAAGGCATTAAAAAGCTCAAATGAAACCTAGTCCCTGCCTCCAAGGAGCTCACACTCTAATGGGGAAGACAACAATTAAATAAAAAGATGCCTACAGGATGCACAGAGTAGAGGAAAGGTGATTTTGGAGAGAAAAGCTTTGGCAATTCTGGGCACCAGGAAAGGCTTCCTGAAGACTGCATTTTATCTGAGACTCAAACAAATTCTGGGAAGCGGGGACGTGGAGGGAAGGATAAAGATCATTCCATACACAGGGAACAGTCAGGACAAAGAGGGATGGGGTAGGGTAGAGTGCAGGTGTGGGGAAGGAAGGAAGCTGCTTTGGGTAGGCAAATGAGTAGAGGGGAGGAAAGTGTATGACTCTCTCAACTAGAAGGGTTGGAAGTATTCATGCTCTGAAAGGTTTTAAAGTCGAGCAAAGAAATTTATTCTAGAGATAAAAGAAAGATATTGGAGTTTATCAATCAGGAGAGTGAGATAGTCAAAATAATGCTAAAAGAAGATCATGCGGACAGCTGAGGGGAAGGTGGACAGGAGAGGGGAGAGGCTTGAGGTAGGGAGACCAGTGAGGAGGCTATTACAGGTGAGAGGTAAGAAGGTCCAAAAGAGGGTCAGTAAGTGAAGGGTGAATGAAGAGGACAGGGTGTAAAGAATAATGAGGGAACTGAAAGGTCATAGAGCCCAACCTTGGCATTTTACAAATTGGGAAACTGAGGCCCAGAGAGGTCATATGACTTTCTTAAAGCTACATAATTAGTATTAGAAATGAGATTCAAGCCTAGTTCTTCTGATTTCAAAGTCAATGTTTTTTCCTGCTATCCCACATGAATTCTCTACTGTGTGACAGGAATTTGCATGTTTGGAGATAGATAATCATCACGTAGGAGTAAACACAAATTAATTTCTGATTGGGGCAGGGCACTATCAGCTACAGAAATTAGAAAAACCTTGTAGTAGGTGGAGCTGGAGTTTAGAAAAAATGGTGTATTCTCACATCTGGAAGTGATGAGGAGTCACATTCCAGGCTGGGCAGACAGTCTCAGCAAAGGTCTATGGGATGGAATGCTGGATGTGAGGAAAGGTAAGAGGGCCGGTTTGGCTGAAATGTGGAATATATTAAGGGGAGGACAATAAAATAATTCCCCAAAGGCAAACTGGACCCAGGCTATTAGAGGTATTAAATGTCATTAGCTAGAAAAGTGTGTATTTGCTCCTAGAGGCCTTAGGACACCACTAGAGTTATTTAGAGAAAGGGAGCAATGAGCTTTAGGAATAGAAAATCGGAAGGTCAGAGAGGATTGATTGGAGAGGGAAGAGAACTGAAGAAGGGGAACCAATCAGGAGGAAATGGCACAAGTGGAGGTCAGAAGGGATAAGGATTAGGATGAGGGTGAGAGGTGAGCAAATGAAGAGAAAGAATTGAATTTGAGAGAAGTTGTGGAGGTGGAATCAGCAGGACTTAGCCAATGGTCAGTTGTTGGGGAGGAGGAAGAAGAAGAAAACTGGAGGATGAATCTGAGATTACAACCCTGAGTCACTGGAATATTAGCAGTGATCTTAACAGAAATGGAAAGTTAGGAAGACAAGTGAGTTTAAGAGGAAAGAGAATGAGTTCTGTTTTAGACAAGTTGTGTTTCAGCTCCCTACAGGCAATCTAATTGGAGATGTCCAAAACAAAGGGTTATTTTTTCAAATAAACTTTTATTAAGCCCCCATTCTCTGCCAGGCACTTTGATAAGTTCTTTACAAATGTTTCATTTGATCATCACGAGAGCCTAGAGAGGCAGGTGTTGGAATTGTGCCTATACTATAGATAAGCAAACCGAAGAGCTTTAGTGACTTGCCTGGGGTTGTACAATATAAGTGTGTGCTTGCTGGATTTCAACTCTGGTCTTCCTGAGCACAATCACTGCACTCTATCCACTGTACCACCTAACCTGTGATACTTAGAGTGTGTGTGTGTGTGTGTGTGTGTGTGTGTGTATGAGAAGGGGAGAGAGAGAGAGAGACAGAAACACAGAGAGAAAGAGAGAAAGAAAGAGAAAGAGAGAGAAAGAGAGGAGAGAGAGAGAGAGAGAGAGAGAGAGAGAGAGAGAGAGAGAGAGAGAGAGAGCAGGGGCCAGGGAGAGTGGGGATTGGAGTTGGATATTTTTATTTTAGAGTCATTTCTGTAGCTACCCTTATAGATGGTAGGGGGAAGAGGAAGGACACAGGAAGAAAATTTGAGGAAATACTGGTCATCTGGTAACCTGAAACACCATGTTCTCTTTTTCCCTTTTTTACTAATAATTCAGTTCACCATAAGCATGTGGGTCAGTTCATTGTAGTGGGCACAGCCCACTCTCTCTTGGAACTAAATATAATTAGCATCATGGATGATATTGTACTGTTGTCCTATAACAATAAACACCAGCAAATTATTGTCAAGATACCCTGGGTATCCAAAGCACTGGGAGCTGATTTTATTACCTAATCACGTAATGTATTGATGTACCATGAGCAACATCTATACCAGATAATGCACTACTTAGCAAAGAATGACACTGACCATAACAGTAAGTAAAATTCATTCATCTCCCCTTTCCTTCTTTTCATCATACCTTGCCTATTTCTCTTCCAAGTCCAATAGATCTATCCCCAGTAGATCAGACCACTGAAATGGATGTCCTTGTCTCAGTCCATTGTTATTTACTAACCTGGGCCTTAAAGAATCTGTCCTTGAGCCTTACGCTTCATCCAGTAGGTTCAATATCCTGGGTCACCATCTCTTCCTATAATCCTTCTAAGACACCACTACCTTCAAACCACGATTTTTCACTACTTTCAAAACTTTCTTAATCAATAAACCTGTACTCAAAGAATAGAGACTCCATGTCCTCGTTTAGGCCCATAGTTCAGTGATAGTTTGCAGTTGATCCTAGTTACTGGTCTTCCTCTCTTCACCAGGCCCAGAAGAGCCCACCCTAATGTCCCTCCACAGGAAACCACGCAGAGCAAATACTTGTAGACTGAGAAATAGACAATGACATCAAGGTAAAGAGCCATGTCCATGTCATTTAGGATGCAGAGGAATATTTGAGGATAGATGAAGAACTTGGACACTGGGAGTGCTTAAAGCCTGAAGGCAAGAAATACCAACATTTTCTGGAGAGTCCCTACTAGACGGATTTGAGGAAATGCTACATGAATCAATATTGTATTGGCCTGCTGAGGAAACTTGTTGGGTACTCAAGCTTAAGGGATAATGGTGAGTGTTTACATCATCCCATCTCCTACCAGGAGGTCCAGGTCACCCCCAACATTCTGTATATTAACTGAAACCCTAGAGAAACATGCAGCATCCATAACTTCTGACCATAGCTACAACTTATAATCAGAGAATGTGAAAAAGGTTGAGGTTCTTTCTTTGCTCTTTTTTTCTCATTTCCTTCTTTTTGGTTTTTCATTTGCCATCCTTGCTTATTTCTTTCCCACTTATCTTCCTTTCATTTTTTCTCTTTTTTCCTTCTTTCCTTCTGTCTTTTGTCTTTCTACTTTTTCTTTCTTCTTTCTTTCTCTTTTCTCTGTCCTTTTTATTCCCTTCTTCCTCCATTTTCTTTATTTTTTCTCTTTCCATCCTTTTTTCTCTTTCTTTGCATCTTTTTATAATTTATTTTGCTTAAGTTAAACTCCTCCCGCCTGCTTCATCAAGGTACAAGATTGACCTTAGGAGTTCAAAGGCTGTGACAGTTGAATAATACTCTGCTGTGGCCTACCAAGTTGGAAAATCTTTCTGTACAAGCCGAAGAATGATAGACTTTCTGTCTGCCATCTAGTGAACCATCTTGCCAAATTTAGAACATCATGACTAGGAATTTGGTAACAAGGTAATGTTTAATTTTCACTTTGTTGGATTTGGGGAGGGCAATGAAAGAAACTCGTAAAGCATAGCTTAGTAAGCATAGATTGAAATATTCACCATTAGAAGGGCCCACACTGATAAAACCGTGGATCATATGAAATATTGAACTGTTGAAGAAGATTCTGTTATTAATCCATCACAGCAGACTCAACTACTTGAAAATGGTTTAGAAAGCTGCTGGTGATGTGGTCATCAAGACCAACAAATGCTGACTCTGCAAATACAAATGGATATAAGCTATTATGCTGTTCTCAAAGGACTGATGGGTCCATTGGGTCCAACAGGATAAAAGATTCTGCATTAATGAGACTGGGGATATGAATAAAGGTGGAGATTAGGGAAGCACCATTCACTGAGATAGTGACATGAGGTCTTCTTTCTTGATCTCTGCTCCCATGTCTCACCATGTCAACTCAAAAGGCAGCACCAATCTCTCCTGCACAGCCACAGGCTTCTACCCTCAATCCATCCTGCTGCGTCAGGAGAAGGATGGGGAGCTCGGTGTATGGGGAAAGGAGACTTCCAGTGGCATCCTGCCCAATATGGACAACACCTTCTACCTCCAAGTTACCTTAGAGCTACCACCAGAGGATTCAGGGATGGGTTATACCCGTGGTGGAACACATTGAGAGGAAGAACCCTGCTGTGTATTCAGGTCAGTGCTTCAACCAGACATTCTCATCACATCCACAGGAGACCCAGTCCCAGAGTGTAGTTCCATTCCCATCCCCCTTCTTTCATTGAATGTACCCACACTTACATTTAACCCTTTCTCCCTATAGTCCCTGAAAAACCCACAATGGGGAAGCCTTGGATCCTGGCATTGGGCATTGTACTGGCTGTCATCCTACTGCTAACCTGTGCTGGGGCCTTCATAGCATGGAAGAAGAGGAGATCAGGTATGGATGTAATTAGAGAGGAGTGACAGAAAGGTATTGGATGGGGAGCCCTCAAGGAGCCAGGAGATGCTATTATAGCAATCTCAATAAGTGGTTGTGTTTGAGGAGAAAACCCCAGAATCTCAGGGTTAAAGTGGGACATGGAGGCTATGCATTCTAGACCACACCTGGTCAAAAAACTCCTCAATAATATGCCAGGAAAGTGAAATTGTCAAAGTCTCAATTTATTCATCTGTAAAAGGGGGATAATAACAGCACCTACTTCACAATAATTTCATGCATATAAAGGGCCAGCCAGACTTTGAAGTGCTATGCAAATGCTGGTAATTATTTTTAATTATGGTTATTATTATTGATCATTAATTAATTAGTAATACAGCTGGAGACTACTTTAATTGTTTTTATGTCACATCAAGGCCAAGTCACATTCTTCACTTATATGAAGCTTTCAATCTACTAAATGTTCTATACCTTTTTCTAATGAGAAAATATTGTGTGTATGTGTGTATTAATGTTTTACTTACTCCTATTTTTAATGCAACTATGAGAAAACATTTAATCTAAACCAATCCAATCTAATAAGCATTGTCAAGGGCAGATTAATGTATTGCTAAACTCTTATAACTCAAAGACAGAAGAAAAAACTGTCCCTACTCTCAATAAACTTTCATTGACATGTAAATGATATGTAAAACTCCTAATCAGATTTCATCTTATTATATTCTACTTGCTGCTCTGCCATTTAAAGACCTTTTTGGATCTAATTTGGCCACTGGTTTTATTGACAGTCATCCAATGGTTGTTGCCATCCCTCTTGGCTTTGAGTCATCTCCATATTTGAACATGCTGTCTATGACTTCATCCAACTCATCACAAACCATAGTGGCTCTTAGTGATCAAACTGCCCTTGCTAGATGCTCACAAATCTTTACCATAAATATTTTTAAGTGCATGTTATTTTCACAGTAAGAGGTATTCTGTTATAGTGAATAGAGACCCTGTCTTGAAGTTAGGAAGATCTGTATTCAAGTCTTACCTGTGACACATAATGATGGTGTGACCTAAACAAGTCATTCTAAGATCTCCAGAAAACCATTCAAGACATAATTGTAGAAGGTTCAAATGTTCACTAACAGAAGGATTGCCTCACTGAGATTTTCTTTCACCTTTGAAAACATGGGTCTGAATCATAAAAAAGACAAAGGGGGAGTGACTGTATACCTGAGAAATCTTTAGTAGCACTGGGTTGATAATTGAAACCCAGCTCATCGGCTAAAGGTATGAAGTGACCATGACCTTCCCTTTTAAAATATTGGGTCATTGTCCATTTCCAGACTAGCAAGTCCTCTCTCATTCACCATTATTTTTCATAGATCCCTGTCAGTGGGTTGGCAATAAGTGATCAAGGTTTGTTTTTCTTTGTTTTAGTACTCTGAGATGTTCCTTTTTTGGAGGGGGGAAGGCAAGACAGTTGGTGTTAAGGGACTTGCTCAAGGTCACATAGTGAGTAAGTGTGTCAAATGTCTGAGGCCAGATTTGAACTCAGGTCCTCCTGTCTCCTGGGCTGGTGCTCTACTTACTGGACCACCTAGACATCCCCTCTGAGATGTTCTTAATCCAAATCTGGTGAAGTAAGCTTATTAAGATGTACAAAAACACTCTAATTACTGTCTTATGTCTTACATGGGCTTCCATTCTTTGTTAACCATTTCTGTGCCTTATGTCCATATTTTAATACCATTTTATGGTAGACTCAACAGAAACATTTTTACATCATTTGAAATTAGAATTATGTTATTAAATGGCCATTTGTTGCAGCCCAATAGAAATACACAGCACAAATTTGAATAACATGACTCTTCACTGGATTCCTTATTTAGCCTATTGGGACCTAGCTGTAGTTCTGCCTTCTTTTGTCATCATTCCAGTCACTCTGTGAAGTGGTACCCTTCCTTCTTTCAGCTTTCTCCTGTGTCAAATGCAGTTTTAAAAAGTAGAAAGCAAGGGCATCTAGATGGCGCAGTGAATAGAGCACTGATCCTGGAGTCAAGAGGACCTGAGTTCAAATGTGACCTCAGACCCTTAACACTTACATAGAGATATGTGACCTTGGGCAAGTCATAACCCTATTTGCCCTGCCTTCCCTCTCCAAAAAGCAAAATAAAAAATAAAAAAATAAAAAGTAGAAAGCTCATGAAAATTGTGCTGAGCATTCATCATCAGTTTCAACTCAGTGACACTAAAATTATCCTTGACATTGGTCTTCTTTTGTATTCATTTTTAGTTACCAGATTCTTCCATCTTTTATAAATATTTTTGGAAAAGCTAAATGGGGAGATGAGTAGTCATGTTTATTTTTTAAATGGCTTATCTACTTTTCTTCTTCATAATAATTGTGTTTTTAGAGTGCATTTCATCTCCCTCGATTGAACTTTCCTAATTGAATTGTGGGCCATGGGATGCTTTCTGTTATTTCTCTGAAACCTTTAACATTTGCTCTCTAAAAATATGTGATGCAATCAGAAACAGTCACACATTCATTTCTCTGTCATCAATGCTAAGAAGGTGTTATCACTTTCTCCCAAGATCCTCATCGTTTTTACTTCCACAATCAATATCTTCTTTATATTGGCTGGAATCAGGGCTACAGAAGAGGTTCCCTTGACCTTTGAAAGAAGTTATTCATAGAGGAGTATCAAGAGGTATCAGTGGAGGAATAATTGACATCAAAGAGATCACAGCTCCTTCAAAGAATATCATCATTATTCAATACATGATTGCTCTTTTGGGTAAAATGCCAGAATCATTCTTGCTTAGAGAGTACCACAATGTTGTCGCCCCCAATTCTTCAGTTATGATAATGATAATTCAAAAAGATAAGAAAGATGACAATGACATATGTTTTTGTAAAAAAAAGAATTATTTTAAGCTGAAAATATGACCAAACTTGGCCCTGGGGAACAGACAATTCAAAATATTTCCCTCCTTTCTTAAGCAAGTTAGGTGCTCTGAGTACACTGAAGATGAGATGCATTGAAACACCAAAAAAAAATAAAGGAGTTGTCAGTAAGGCAAGAATTACTTATCTGGATTGATTTCAGCAGAAGGATCTCAAACAGTTATCCTGATAAAGTCCCTCATATCATGATAGTTTGCCACATTCATATTCTATTTCTCAAACAAATTACCTACTTCTGGTCTCTGAGTGTATGGTCTAGAGTATTCTCCCACTGATACTCGTTGTGTTTCTCTCACCATTGGTCAACACCCAGATGCTCCCAAGCTTGCTCCCAATTCTGAATTTCACCACAAGACTGTATCTTATAGTTTTTTTTCTTTTTAAATGAGATTTAGCTTCCAGTGCACATATGAACCACATCCCTCCAAATTTCAGTGATATCATAATCATAAAATTTAGAATTCAGAGAGATTTTAAAATCCAGTACATCCTCATTTAAAATGTTTAGCAAATTGAGGCTTGGAAAGAGAAAATGATTTGTTCTGGGTAAAAAAAAGTAAAGTATAACAGATTAAGGACATTTTTCTACTCGAAATCCAAAGCTCTTTACACTAAAATGCTGATAAGGTCTAATTTGCTTCCTTTAAATTCAGGGTTTTCCTGACATGGGAAATTCCAGAACTCTTAGCTTCTTTGTATCTACTTTTCCCATGAGCATAGTGAATGGCTAGGTTGGGCATGAAGATATGGAAAGAGATTGACCTAGAGACCTTTTCCCAGAGGTTTAACAAGTCATGTAGAAGTGTGTTCTTCTCTCATACTGCTCTACAACCAATACAATTAACATCTCTAATTTTAATAACTTGTATTTAACACCTTTGAATATAGCCATGTGAGACCATTAGTTTTATTATTTCTTCTCTTCTTTGATTTTGCCTCCTATAAAACACTGAATATTCTACTTCCTATTTCACATCTGCTACCCTCTGCAGTTTCTGAATTACTGGGGAAATATATTGGTATTTTTCTTCTTCCCACTGTAATTTATGCTTAAAGTCCCTTTGATTTGATACCCCCAACTCTAGGCAACTGTATTTCACCAGACCTCATTAGATGTAATCCATTCTTAGTCAAGAGGCCATTATTTCTGTATTTGAACCTATGGTCCAGAAATACTAGTCTTGTTCTGCCGTGTTTCTCTTCTCAAGCCGTAGCAATGAAAATGCTAAAGATTGTGTCACTAAGGATATTCAGAGATGTTTATCCTAAAGAAGAGAAGGCTTAGGTAGGAGTTGTATTGTTTATATGCGTGGCACACAGGGGATCTGATTTGTTCTTGTCTCCAGAAGAGAGAAAGAAGTAAGAGCAATGGGTAAAAGTTACAGAGATGCACATTTAGCTTCCTCATAAGGTAACATTTTTAAATGAAAGCTGTTTAAAAGGGGAGTAGGCTAACTCAGGAGGCAGTGAGTTCAGCATTGCTGAGGTCTCCAAGAAGAAGTGAAGTTACAAAACTGCTAAGCAGGAATTTTGTCAAAAGAAATCCAGTTCAGGTAAAGGCTAAACTAAATGGTCCTTATGGTTCCTTCCCGTTGTAAGGTTCCCTAAGCACATAGACTGATAGAGTCTTCAATTTCTGAATGAGAACATCTTGGTCTTAATAAACTATCTTAACTAGAGCTCAAACCTCTAGCCATGATGTGATTGACATCATGCAAAAACTGAGTCTTATCATACTTATATGGGACCATCAGGTTCTACATAAGGCAAGCTATTATTATTTTTCTATGGAAGTCTTGTTCTTGTGTCACACTGGGATCTGGAGGTGAACCAAAGTTCCTAGAGGTTACTGAAGACGGGTGTAACCTCTGCAAGGTTTGACCCAACTGGAAAAGCCCAAAGTACAGCCCCCATGGCATTCTGTGCTTCTGTTCTTTGAGTTCTATTTGAGACAGAAGCAGTGTCTCATCACCAAGAGAGCTAGCAATGATTTCTCTTGGCTTCAGCAATTCATGAAAATTCTGTCTAAGGCAGAGAGAGACTGTCCTATGTATCAGTGTAGACGCTACCCTTGTGATTTAAGAGATTGTTATTGTTATTTTTTGTTTTCTTCAATGAAGACTATGTAGAAATAATCTTTCGAAAAATTAGCAATAATATATTATTCTTTTTATAATGATCAGTCCATGGAAAACTACACAAGTGACTAAAATAGCTACATGTTATATTTGAATGAAGATATTAGGGTGTCAATTCACCCCCTGGAGCTTCACTGAGGGAATACTTACATGACTCCAATAGCAAACAACATGACTGGAATGACGGGCACCTCATCCTGATAACTTCCACCTCCTTTTCTAGGTCTCTATGTTTTTGAGCTTCTCATTCCATATGGCGTAGAAGCTATGATGTGGCATAATGACAACTATTAAAAATATTATTTAAACACTGTATGATTCAATGTCCTTTCCAGGAAATTATGGACAGTCATCTGATCTGTGGTCATGCTATGATCATTCTAATATCATTTATATGTTAGGTTCTCAAGGATCTTTAGAAGTCTCTGCTTTCAGTATATGGACTTATCATTTGTCTGTCAATTAAAAACAGAGGTTCTGATGGTCCCATCATTGGGTTGTGGTTGTCTTGTTATTCTCATCTTTTCTAGTGGGGTTCAGAGAGAAACAGTCTTGAGACAAGTCATTATCCTACTATCTTCATTATTATTGTTGTTGCCTTTTTTATTGGTATTATTACAATTATTATGAGGGGCAAAGGGCACTTTTAGGAAAGTGTTTAAGGGAGAGTTTATTGGGTATTTTCCACAGTGACAGGAAAAGCATACAAGTCAAGTGGTTTTCTAAACCTGAGCAGCCCTGGTCAGATTTAGGGGCTCAGGCTCTGAGGTCGGGATGGGCCTGCTTGAAGACAGTAAGCCAAATGAAATGACTTCTCAAGTGTTTCAGCAGACTGTGTATCCTCTGAAAATTTCTCTACTAGTTTGGAAGAATGCATGAACAATGTGAATACAGAGATAGTGGCTAGGATATGGATTGGGATGGAAAAGGAAGGAAGGGAATCAATGAAAGTCAACTCCTTTGCCTTTTGGAAGCAGCAAAAACCTAAGGTTTTATCTGCGAGTAAGAAATTTCAGAACTATAGTCTCTGCTTCCACTTCTATTAGCATGGTGGGTGGCTAGGTTGGCATGGGACTCTGTGGGAAAAACAATCAAGAAGCCTTTATTTACAGGCTCAACAGGTCAGCTACAAGGATCTTTTCCTTCTCCTGCTTCTTCTACTCCTCCACCACAGTACAGGAATGGAATATGCCAAGGAGAGAACCTCAGGTAAGTTAATCACTGTCTTCTTTGGGGTTCCCTGAACATTCACCTTAAGGCTTTCCCTGGCTGATCTCTCTCTACCAGAAAGATTTTTGTCCTTTTATAGAGGCACTAAGGCAGAATTCTTTGAAACATTATAGGTTATGAATATCTATTAAACATTTTTATGCAATTCATTTTAAATAACATGCACAAATATATTTTTAAAATCATTTATACTTAATAACAAATGCATGTGTGTAATATGCCTATAACAGTGCACTAGTTTACTCCTGACTCATTTCCATTCCACAAGCATTTTAAAGGCCCCCATGCAGCACAATTGACAGAGCATGAGGCCTGGAGTCAAGAAGAACTGAGTTCAAATCCAGCCTCTGACGCTTTTGCCTCATTGTCTTCATTGTGAAGTGGAGATAATAATGGCGCTGGCCTCCCAGACTATGGTGAGGACAAAATAATCGATTTGTGAAATGCTTTGAAAACTTTCAAGTGTTTTATAAGTGTGAGCTCTCACTATCACTGTTATTTATTACATGCCTACTATGCGCTAGGTATCTGGAAAATAAGTACAAAGAAGGGAATTCCTTGTCCTCAAGAGTCTTACTTTCCACTGGGGAGGGAGAACAAAACAGACATGAGAGATTAAGTGAAAAATTCCTACAAGATGCCTTTTCATCGTTTGGATCTAGGTTTGCATCCTTTCCTTTGCTGCTGTTGTCCTCCTCCACCAACGTCCTCTGCTGATGCCTCATCGTAGCGTTGGTGATCTGGGCTTCTCCAAGCTCTACCAGCAGAGCAGTAACCTGTAAGGTCCTACCAAGCTCAAGAAGTTCCAGTTATGGGATGCGATGGCTCTTGTCCCAACACCAACCTCGCTGAATTCTTAAAGATTCACTACAGGCTGTCCAGAGGCACAAGCACATTACATATTAACTCACTGAGGCTTTCTGGTTTGTGGCAGTGAAGTGCCCACCCACAAAAGCAAATGACAAACCCTTAAATTATTAAAGAATAGTTTTAATCAATGTCCTCTGCTATGCTTTCTTAGGGTTCTTGTTTGCAAACTGTTCACCCATTCTAGAGTATTAAAATGGTTTTTAGGCATTGGACTCAAATATTCATATGTATTTCTTATATATTTTATATGTTCAGCATTAATCTTTTATATTTGACGTACCTTTTTCAAATATGATCTTGATAATTATTGGTTGTTTTGAAAAAGTTTGTACTTTTATACAATAAACCCTACAGCTTTCAATCTTCTCTAATGTCCAATAATTTTAAAAGAATTAATTTTATACAGTTGAGATAAATACATGATTCTCTTTTCTTCTAAGTTGTTCAAGATTCTTTCTCGTATTTTTAATTCAATTATCCAGAAGGAACGTTTTGGAGCTTACGTGACAAGGATCAAAATTTATGCCTCGCCTTATTTTTCTTTTTCTTTTTTTCATTGATTTGTTTGTTTACTTTTAGTTTACAAGATTCAGTTCCACAATCCCTTGAGTTTCAGATTTTCTCCTCTTTCTTCCCTGCCCCCACCATGGTGGCATATAATCATGTATAGGATCTGCAAATACTTTCACATTGTACAATAGTCTGGTTGTATAGAATGGTTGTAAACAATGGAGTGAACAATGGGAAAAAAAGAAACAAAACCAAACATGAAAAAGAACGATAGCATGTATTGCTTCAGTTTCCATTTAAACTCTGGTCTTTCTAGATCTTTCTCTGAATGTAGATATCTCCTTCCAACCTGATTATGTCTCACCTTGTTATTCTCCCAACAAGATTAATAAACTCAGGAATCTTTCCCTTAGTTTTCACTTGCCTACATTTTTATTCAGCACTAATATTTTGCCAGTGTTTGGTTCTGTTTCTGAGATTCCACATTAGTAAAGACAACAATTGAAATTGAAGGAACAAAGTCATTTCTTTGATTATCAGAAGGACTTTTCTATGTATTTTAGCAGGGGGAGCATATAGGCTGCCATCTTGGGGGACTTGGAGGATGGAAGTGCCTTCAGCAGTAATAATGAGGGTGGGAATAGAGGCCTTGGGGAGAAAGATAATTAGATCTGCCTTGGATTTTGGAATGGTAGGTTAATTTTGCCTGCATGCCCATAAGCCATGGGCAAAGGCCCCATAGATTTCATGGTATATGTTCACCTAATAAGCAAGAATTTAATAAGCACATATTATATGACAAGTGATGTATTATATGTTGCTAACGCACAGAATCAGAGTCAGGGATGAGCCAGGGCTACACAGCCCATGGACACAATGTAGGGAGCTAGACACTCAGATGGTGAGACTACAAACACTGGGAGGAGGCAGCCTTAATTTAATGCCCTAATCCTGGAACAGAACCCAGCACTGTGCAGGAGAGGAGACATAACTAATCAGCATTGAAAGGCAGTATGGAGCAGTGGAAAGAACATCAACAAAGGCAGGGTGACCTCTCTGCCAAATCTTTCTTAGACTTTCACTAGTGGCTTCACATTGGGAAATGGATTTAAAATTTCTCAGTCTCAGTTTCCTTATCTGAAACAGTAGGATAATAATAGTGTCTATCTCATACATTGTCATGAGGGACAACTGGGCTAATTATATATGGAGCCCTTTCCCAAACTCAACAGATAATATTCACTTTATTATGGTCAATAGCATCCATTCCGACTGGTAGCTGTATTAAAATCTGCCCCATAAACTCAGGGACTGCCTGAGGGAAGTAATCCTGTATTTCCATTAAACCAAGGGCTCCCAGAGGGCAGTGTGAGAAAGGGGGAATAGATCTCCTCCCTATATCTTTCCTCCAGAATAAACTCTCCCTTGTGATCTTGTCAAACCTAAAAAGGTCTAGATTCGACAAACATTTAGGAAACACAACTTAATGGTCAGCATTGAACTGGCCCATCTCTGGGCCTCCCAAACAGGACTGCTGATGACTGTGCTCTGAGGGGCTCTGCCCTCACCACAGACTCTGTTTCACTTCCTCTCTCATAGCTGCCAGGCAGAGAAAGTTTGGGCCTGGTAACATCTCTTAGGTGATGATATAAGTAGGTAGGGCAGGGCCTCAGCAGAGCCAGCCCACACCCGGGTAGGGATAGAGGAAACCATGAAAGATGCATAGGAGGCCTCAGTTCCCTTTTAGCCACTGCCTGGGACACAAGACAAGGAGTTTAAAGCCTCGCCCAGCTGAGGTGTGGTTGACAAGATAGCCAGAGAGCCACCTTGTGAAGATCATGGACTGTCAGAGGAGAAGGAGATGGTTCTCTTCAGCCTGGCTTCTCATTCTGGGGGTATTTGCTTTCAGAGAGACCCAGGCAGGTAAGTCTAGGGGGGGAAAGGTCATGTAGAGAGGAGAGAGACCATGGAGACTCAGGTCTAATGGGGAAACTCAGTCACTGTATTCAAGAGGCTTCAGAAAAGCCAGTCAGTCAGTCAACAAGCATTTACTAAACAATTTGTAAAGAATTTTCTAGGGGCAGCTAGGTGGTGCAGTGAGGGGTGGCTAGGTGGCTCAGTGAATAGAGCACCAGCCCTGGAGTCAGGAGTACCTGAGTTCAAATCCGGCCTCAGACACTTAACACAAAAACTAGCCGTGTGACCTTGGGCAAGTCACTTAACCCCAACTGCCCTCCAAAAAGCAAAAACCAAAAAAAAAAAGAAAAAGAATTTTCTGAACCATTTGTATCTCTGGCTAATGCTCTAAATGCTAAAGGCATCAAAAAAAGTCAAATGAAACCTAGTCCCTGCTTCCAAGGAGCTCACTCTCTAATGGGGGAGACAGCAATTAAATAAAAAGATGCCTACAGGATGCATAGAGTAGATGAAAGGCAGCTCTGTAGAGGAAAGCTTTGGCAATTCTGGGCACCAGGAAAGGCTTCCTGAAGATGGCATTTTATCTGAGACTCAAAGGAATTCTAGGAAGTGGGGACATGGAGGAAAGGATGGAGATCATTCCATACACAGGGAACAGTCAAGACAAAGGGGGGTGGGGTAGGGTACAGTTCAGGTGTGGGGAAGGCAGGAAGCTGCTTTGGGTAGGCAAATGAGTAGAGGGAGGAAAGTGTATGACTCTCTCAGCTAGAAGGGTTGGAAGTATTCATGCTCTGAAAAGTTTTAGGGGCAGCTAGGTGGCACAGTAAATAGAGCACCAGCCCTGGAGTCAGGAGGACCTAGGTTCAAATGTGGCCTCAGACACTTGACACAAAACCTAGCTGTGTGACTTTGGGCAAGTCACAACCCCAATTGCCCTCCAAAAAGCAAAAATAAAATAAAATAAAATAAATGAAAGGTTTTAAAGTCGAGCAAAGAACTTTATCTAGAGATAAAAGAAAGATATTGGAGTTTATTAATCAAGAGAGTGAGATAGTTAAAATAATGCTGTAGAAAAATCATGTTGGCAGCTGAGGGGAAGGTGGACAGAAGAGGGGAGAGGCTTGAGGTAGGGAGTCCAGTGAGAAGGCTATTACAGGTGAGAGGTAAGAAGGTCCAAACTAGGGTCAGTGAGTGAAGGGTGAGTGAAGAGGACAGGATGTAAAGGAGAATAATGAGGGAACTGAAAGGTCATAGAGCCCAACCTTGGCATTTTATGAATTGGGAAACTGAGGCCCAGAGAGGTCATTGACTTCCTTAAATCTACATAATTAGTATTAGAAATGAGATTCAAGCCTAGTTCTTCTGATTTCAAAGTTAATGTTTTTCTACTATTCCACACAAATTCTCTACTGTGTGACAAGAATTTGCATGTTTAGAGATAGATAATCATCACATAGGAGTAAACACAAATTAATTTCTGATTGGGGCAGGGCACTATCAGCTACAGAAATTAGAAAAACCTTGTAGTAGGTGGAGCTGGAATTTAGAGAAAACATGGCGTTCTCACATCTGAAGTGATGAGGGGTCACATTCCAGGCTGGGCAGACAGTCTCAGCAAAGGCCTATGGGATGGAATGCTGGATGTGAGGAAAGGTAAGAGGGCCGGTTTGGCTGAAATGTGGAATATATTAAGGGGAGGACAATAAAATAATTCCCCAAAGGCAAACTGGACCCAAGCTATTAGAGGTATTAAATGTCATTAGCTAGAAAAGTGTGTATTTGCTCCTAGAGGCCTTAGGACACCACTAGAGTTATTTAGAGAAAGGGATCAATGAGCTTTAGGAATAGAAAATCGGAAGGTTAGAGAGGATTGATTGGAGAGGGAAGAGAACTGAAGAAGGGGAACCAATCAGGAGGAAATGGTACAAATGGACGTCAGAGGGGATGAGAGTTAGGACGAGGGTGGGAGGTGAATGAAAGGAGAGAAAGAATTGAATTTGAGACAAGTTGTAGAGGTGGAATCAGCAGGACTTGGTCACTGGTCAGATATAGGGGAAGAGAGAGAAAGGGAAAATTGGAGGATGAATCTGAGATTACAACTCTGAGTCATTGGAATATTAGCAGTGATCTTGACAAATGGAAAGTTAGGAAGACAAGTAGGTTTAGGAGGAAAGAGAATGAGTTCTGTTTTAGACAAGTTGTGTTTCAGCTCCCTACAGGCAATCTAATTGAAGATGTCCAATAGAAAGGGTTACTTTTTCATATAAGCTTTTATTAAGCCCCCATTCTCTGCCAGGCACTGTGGTAAGTGCTTTACAAATGTTTCATTTGATCATCACAAGAACCCTGAGAGGCAGGTGTCAGAATTGTGCCAATTCTATGGATCAGCAAACTGAAGAGCTTTAGTGACTTGCCCAGGGTTGTACAGTATAAGTGTGTGCTTGCTGGATTTCAACTCTGGTCTTCCTGAGTACAATCCCTGCATTCTATCCACTGCACCACCTAGCTGGTGATACTTTAGAATGTGTATAAGAGAGTGTGTGTGTATGAGAGAGAGAGAGAGAGAGACAGAGAGAGAGAGAGAGATATTTGGGGGTCATTTATATAGTTCCCCTTACAGATGGTGGGTGGCCAGAGGAAGAGCAAGGAATGAATTAGAGGAAACACTGGTCCTCTGGTAACCTGAAGCACCATGTTCTCTTCATCCTTTTTTTCCTAATGAATCAGTTCACCACAAGCATGTGGGTCAGTTCACTGCAGTGGGCACAGTCAACTCTCTCTTGGAACTAAGTGGAATTAGCTTCATTGATGATATTGAAGTAGGATCCTACAACAACCAGCAAATTATTATCAAGATACCCTGGGTCAACAAAGTACTAGGAGTCGATTACATCACCCAGATGCATAATTTATTGGTGTACCATGAGCAACATCTACGCCAGATAATGCACTACTTAGCAAAGAATGATACTAACCATAACAGTAAGTCAGACCCACTCATCTCCCCTTTCCCTATTTTCGTTATACCATGCCTATTTCTCTTCCAAGTCCAGTAGACCCATCCCCAGTAGATAATACCTCTGAAATGGATGTCCTTGTCCCAGTCCATTATTATTTACAAACCTGAGGACAGAGCATTAAAGAATGCATCCTTGAGCCTTAGGCTTCATTAGGGAGGTTCAACATCCTGGGTCACCATCTCTTTCTATGATTCTTCTAAGACACCTCTGCCTCCATCCCAAGAATTTTCACTATTCTACAAACTTTCTTAATCAATAAACCTGAACTCTGAGGCTGGGGGCTCTATGCCCATGTTTAGACCCTCTGTTTAGGGATGGACTGTAGGTGATCTTACTTACTGGTCTCCCTCTCTGCACTAGTCCCAGAAGAGCCCATTCCAATGTCCCTCCACAGAAAACCACACAGGGCAACTCCTTGGAGACTGTGAGATAGACAATGACATAAAGATCAAGAGCCATATCCATTTAATTTGGAATGGAGAAGAATATTACAGGATAGAAGAAGAAGATGGGCAATGGGAGAATTTAAAGCCTGAATTCACAAAATACCAGTATATTTTGGATAGCGCCTTTTGGACCAATATAAGGAAAAACTACATGAATAAATATTGTGTTGACATGATGAGGAAAATCGTTGGATACAAAAGCTTAAAGGATAATGGTGAGTGTTTGCTTCTTCCCATCACTTCCTAGGAGGTCCAGCTCAACCCCATCACTCTGTGTATTAACTGGAACCCTAGAGAAACATACAAGATCTATGGCTTCTGACCATAGCTTCAACTTACAATGGGGAAATCAGAGAATGAGACATTTTGAGCTTCCCTTTTTTTCCTGCTTTCTTTGTTCTTCCTTTATTTTCTCATTTCCTTCCTTTTATTTTACTTTTTCATGGGCCATCCTTTCTTTCTTTCCTACTTATCTTCCTTTCCTTCTTTCTCTTTTTGTCCTTTCTTTTACCTTTCTTAACTTCTTTTATTTCTCTCTATCCTTTTTCTTCCCTCCATCCTGTCTTTCCCCTTTCCTTCCTTCTTTTTTTTATATTTTCTTCCTTCCTTCTTTATTTCTTTTGCTTGAGTTCATCTCCTCCTGCCTACCTCATAGAAGCATGAGCATTATCCTAGGAGCTCAAAGGCTATGACAGCTGAATAATCCACTGCTGTGTCCTACCAAGATGGAAAAACTTTACATCCAGCCCCAAGAATGATGGACTTTGTGTGCACTGTCTAGTAAGTCATCTAGCCAAATTTACAACTTCATGACTAGGAATTTGGACACGAGGTAATGTTTAATTTTTATTTTGTTGGGTTTGGGGAGGGCAGTGAAAGAAACTCATGAAACATAGCCCAGTAAACATAAAAGGTCTGAAATATTCACCATTAGAAGGACCAATATCAATAAAATCATGGGCCATGTGGAATATTGACCTGTTGAAGAAGATTCTGTTCTTAATCCAACATAGCAGACCAACCTACCTGAAGATGGTTTAGAAAGCTGCTGCTGATGTGGTCATCAAGACCAACAGATGCTGACTCTGTAACCAGTGTTTACCTAGCATTCTTCTGGGTATACAAGGAGATACAAATGGGCACAAACTATCATGCTACTCTCAAGGGCCTTATTGATCCATTGGGTCCAATAGGAAAAGGGATGCTACATTAAGGAGATTGGGAACATCTATAAAAGTAGAGACAAGGGAAGCACCATTCACTGAGATAGTGACGTGAGGTCTTGTTTCTTGATTTCTGCTCCCAGTGCCCCCTGAGGTGACCGTGTCTCGCCATGTCAACCCAGAAGGCAGTACCATTTTCTCCTGTACAGCCAGAGGCTTCTACCCTCAATCCATCCTGCTGCGTTGGGAGAAGGATGGGAAGCTGGGTGTATGGGGAAAGGAGACTTCCAGTGGCATTCTGCCCAATGTGGACAACACCTTCTACCTTCAAGTTACCTTAGAGCTCCCAGCAGAGGACTCAGGGATGGGTTATACCTGTGTAGTGGAACACATTGAGCTGAAGAACCCTGCTGTGTATCCAGGTCAGTGCTTCAGTCAGGCACTCTCATCACATCCGAAAGAGACCAGGTCCCAGAATGTAGTTCCCTTCCTCGTTCTTTCATTGAATGTACCCACACTTAGATTCTACCCTTTCTCTCTATAGTCCCTGAAAAGCCCACAGTGGAGAAGCCTTGGACCCTGGCACTGGGTATTGTATTGGCTGTCATCCTAGTGCTAAGCTGTGCTGGGGCTTTCATAGCATGGAAGAAGAGGAAATCAGGTATGGATGTAATGAGAGAGAGGTGACAGAAAGGTATTGGATGGGGAGATCCCAAGGGTGGAGGAGACGACATTATTGATTATTGTAGCCTCAATAACTGGCTGTGTGAAAATGTTTGAGAAGAAAATTCCAGAATCTCAGGGTCAAAGTGGGACAAGAAGCTATGGAGACCAAACTGTAACTGCTCAAAAAACTCCTTAATAATATACTGGGCAAGTCAACTTCTCAAAGCCTCAATTTACTCATCTATATAGGGGATAATAATAGCATTTACCTCACAGTAATCTGAAGCATATAGAGGGCCAAACTTTTAAGTGCTATGTAAATGTTGGCAATTATTATTAATCATGGATATATTATTATAATTAATTAATTAATTATAATACAGTTGGAGACTTTGGCCTTTTTTCTGTCTCACAAGCCAAGTCACATTGTTAACTTATTTTAAACTTTCAGTCTACTAAATGCCCTATGTCTTTTTTCTCAAGAAAACATGTGTATGTGTGTATTAATGTTTTACACTTACTACTATTTTTAATTCAACTATGAGACAACATTTACTTATATTACAATCTGATCCAATTCAGTCTAGTAAACATTTGTCAAGGGCTTATTAGTGTATTGCTAGACACTTGTAACACAAACACGGAAGAAAAATAGTTCCTGCTCTCATTAAACTTTCCTTCTATTGAGTGACACAACCCACAAAACTCCTGTGAAATTTAATCTAATCATATTCTGCCCATTGTTCTGCCCTTTCTAGATTTTTTTGGGATCTTATTTGGCCATTGACTTTATTTATAGTCACCCAATTGCATTAGCTATTCTTCCTGGCTTTGAACCATCTCTATATTTCTTGAACATGTGTAGCACCAATGCAATATTTACAGCACCCATGATCACAATAAAGACAGGGACTATAAGTATCACATGACTTTCAATCCCAAAATATACCAAACTATCCAGACAGAGAATAGAACTGAAGCATTTATTTAGACACCAGAAAACCAAGTCCCAAAACTAGTAAGCCAGTTCCATCATAGTACCAAAGATATTCAAAAGCCATAATAATGCTGAGAGCCACAGCATCCCTCAGCCTTCCCACAAACCAATACAAGATAAATATTTACTCGCAAAACTCTCTATCCCCTTGTCTGAACTCCTCTGTCCTCCATCATCTGGCTAGTTCTGAACCAGCTTCCTGTGGGCTCTGCTTCTCCTTAGAAAACTTCTCCCACCACAGGCTCCATGTGACAACTTCATTTAGCCTATTAGGGAGCAAAATTTACTTTCAAAGCAGGGGAGGTCTTCAAACTACCCCCACATCTATTAAGACCTTCAAATTCCCATTCCCATTACAACATGCCATCTGTGGTTTCATCTAACCTATCACAAACCATGGGACTCAGTGATCAAACTGTCCTTGGTAGATGCTCACAAATCAGTCATTCATTCCTTTCAACTAATTACCATGTGTGTGTATATATACACACATTCATACATACATATATACATATATATATGTGTGTGTGTGTATATATATATATATACACATACATACAGTACTTGTTATTATCAAACTAAGAGGTTGCTTCTTATAGTGAGCAGAGGAAACCCAGAAGGACCTGTATTCTCACCTGTGCCACATACTGGCTATGTGACTCTGAACAAGTTACTCTCAGACTCCCAGGAAACTCTCTAAGATATTATTGTAGAGTTCAAATTTTCACTGTTAGAAAGAGTTCCTCACTGAGATTTTCCTACACCCATGATAGCATAGGTGGGACCAAAACTAAAGGGGAAGGAGGGGAGAGGAGGCCCTTTAGTAATGGTTAATAGAATTGTGTTGGTAATTGAAATTCAGTTCATTGGCTTATGGTATGAAGCATCCATGACCTTCCCTTAAAAAATTGGGTCATGTGTCCATTTTCAGATCTGCAGTTCCTCCCTCATTCACCACTATTTTTCAGAGATCACTGTCAGTGGCTTGGCAATAAGTCATCAAGGTGTGTTTGGTTGTTTGTTTTAATACCCTGAGATGTCTGAATACAAGTCTGGTGATTTAATTTGATTAAGATACTCAGAAGCTCTGTAGTTACCATCTTACATAGGCTTTCACTATGTCTTAACCATTTGTGCCTTATCTATCTCCATGTCCTAACACCATTTTTCTTGGTAGAGACAACAGAAACATTTTCATATCATTTGAAGTTATAATTATGTTTGCTACATGTTGCCATCAGAGGAAGCCCCAACCTTGGCTCCAGATCCACCAGCAGCATGAATCAAGAGAAATGAGTCAAGCTTCAGGCTCAGGTTCAGATAGGGGACAAGGGCACCACATGCAGAAAGAACAAGGTGGTGCATAGATGGGGACACAGCAGAAGAGAAGAAAATTCAGAGTTCTCTCAAAAAATTGACTGTGAATAATATTACTGCTATTGAAGAGATGAACATGATTTAAAATGATGGCATGGTTATTCATTTCAACCACCCCAAAGTACAAGCTTCTCTCTCCATCAACACCTTTGCAATCACTGCACATGCAGAGGCAAAGCCAATCACAGAAATGCTTCCTAGAATACTAAGCCGACTTGGAGCTAACAGCTTAACAAGTTTTATAGAGTTAGCTGAACAGTTCCCAAGGCAATTGTTGGATAGTAAAGCACCCAAGCCGGAAGACATTGAAGAAGAGGATGATATCATGCCAGATCTAATAGAAAATGTTGATGAAGCATCAAAGAATGAAGCAAACTAGAGTCTGATGATTCTTGTCAGCTGGCATGGACTGGGTTGGAGAAAGAAGTGGGTGGCTCCAGAGCTGTACCATGACAGAGAACATCTCCTGTTAACAGTCCAGTAATATAAATCTTTTGTATATTAATGATACTGTTTGTTCAGTATTTTTCTGTCAGTTGATTTTGCATTTTGCACTACTCCCAGGATCTACTATTTTGATCAAAATAAGAAGTATTGGTGCAGCTTTCAGGGTTTTTGTGTGTTCACCACTGTGTTATGTGCGTGTGTATGAGTATGTGGGTGGGTATGTAGAGTGGAGAGCAAATTGAATAATAGTTCTATTGCTCCTCCCCCTAGCCCCAGTAGGAAATAAAGAAAATCTTTAAGTCTCAAAAATAAAATAAAATAAAATGGCTATTCTTTTAGCACAATAGAAATACGTGATGCAAATTTGAATAATGTCACACTATTTGTATGATCTGGAGTATACTTCCACCATAATACTCCTTGTATTTCTCCCACCATCAGTCATTACCTAGATGCTCTCAGTCTTCTCCCAACTGTGAATTTCACCACAAGACTGCATCATGTAGATTTTATATTTTTCTTTTTAAATTAGATTTAACTTCTAGTGTAGATATGAACTACATCCCTCCAAATCTCAATGATATAATGATATTAATAAGATGTAGAATTCAGAGAGATTTGGGGAATAAGCCAATGCATCCTCATTTTAAATAATGAGTAAATTGAGTCTTAGAAAGAGAAAGTGACTGATCCAGGATAAAAAAATAAAGGCAATAAATAACAGATCTGGCATTAGGATCCAAAGTTCTTTACAGTAAAATTTTATAAAATCTGACTTGCTTCCTTGTAAAAAGTTGGTTTTCCTGATAGGAGAAATTCCAAAACTCTTATTCTTTTGTTTCTACTTTTCCCATGAGCATGGTGGATTGCTAGGCTGGACATGGAGATATATAAGGAGAGTCACCTAGTCACCTTTTCACACGCTTTTAAGAGGTCATTTAGAAGTCTCTTCTCCTTCTCATGCTTCTTATACTGCTTCATAATGGAGGATTTTATTTACCAATGCCATTAACATCTCTAATTGTTTATAAGTCATATTTAATACACTTCAATATAGTCATACAAGACCACTAACTTTATTCTTTCTTCTCTTCTTTAATATCATCTCCAATAAAACACTGGATAGGCTGCCTCCTAAACCATATTTGATACTCTGTACTTTGTGAATGACTAGGGAAATACATGTTGGCATTTTTGTCCTTCCCACTCCAATTTCCAAATAAAATCACTTTGATATAATTCCCCCAAACTCCAAACAATGGTGTTTCACCAGACCTCATTCAATGAATCCATTCTTAGTCAAGAGCCCTTTGTTGTTAGGTCTGAAGTTGTGGCCCAGGAATACAAATTTTATTCTCTTCTTTCTTTTCTTAAGAAATAGCAATGAAAATGCCAAAGAGTACATCATTAACAATAATCAGAATGTTTATCCTAGAGGAAAGAAGGTTTAGGGAGGACTTGATATTGTTTACATGCATGACACACACAAAAAGGGAACCATTCTTGTCTCCAGAAGATAGAAAGGCATAAGAGCAAAGGGTAAAAGTTACAGAGATGCACAGTTAGATTCCTGATAAGGAAATCTTCCAAAATTAGAGCTGTTCAAAAGGGAAGTGGTCTGATACTGCAAACAGTAAGTTTGGCATTGCCAGAGGTCATCAAGAAGAAGTTGCATAACTACTCGGCAATAGTTTTTTCAAGAGAAATCCAGGTCACTTAAGGGTGGAACTAGATGGTCCCTCTGGGCCCTTCAGGTTCTAAGATTCCATTAGCACAAATATCCAATTGTTCAGTTTCTGGATGATTGCACCTTGGTCTTAATAAACTATCCTATGTAGAGCTTACTCCTTTAGCCATGATGTGATTGACATCATGCACTAACTAACTGAGCCTTATCATACTTATATGGGACCATAAGGTTCTACATAAAGTGATCTAATATTATGTTTCCTTGGAAGTCCTGTTCTCATGTCACACTGGGATCAGAAGGTGACCTGAAGTTCCTAGAAGTTATACAAGAAAGTTATAAGTTCTGCCCAGTTCAACCCAATTGGAAAAGTGTCAACTATGGCCCCAATGGAATTCTGTGCTTCTGTCTTTTAAGTTCCATTTTAGATAAAGGTAGAGTGTCTCATCACTGAGAGACTAGTGATGATTTCCCTTGGCCTCCGCAATTCATGAAAAGCCCATCTACTAAGCAGGGAGACTGTTGTCTGCAACAGGGTAGAGACTGCCCTTTTGACTTAAGGGAATATTGTTGTTATTTTTCTTGTCTTCTTCAATGAAGATTATGTAGAAATAATCTTGGGAACTATTAGCAAGAATATACTATTCTTTTATAATGAGCACTCTGTGGATTACTACACAAGTGACTAAAATAACAACATCTTATAGCTGAATGAAGTTATCAGGGTGTCAGTTCATCCCCTGGAGGTTCACTGAGTGAATACTTACATGACTCCAATAACAAACAACATGACAGGAACAACAGGCACCTAATCTTGGGCTCACATAACTTACACCTCCTCAGCTAGGTCTCTATATTTTCATGCTTCTCATTCCATATAGCTCAGAAGCTATGATGTGGCATAATGACATCTATTAAAGCATTTATTTAAATTTGTAAGAATCAATGTTACTTCCAGGCAATTATGGCCAAACATTTGATATGTGGTCATGCTATGATCATTCTATTACCATTTATTGGTTGAGTTTTCAAGAATATTTTGAAGTCTGTACTTTCAGTATGTGGATTTATCACTTGTCTGTCCATGAAGAGAGAGAGAGCGTCTGAATGGTCCCATCCTTGGTGTTGTAGTTGTCTTGTTATTTTCATCTTTTCTAATGGGGCTCAAGGAGAAATGGTCTTGGGCCAAATCACTATCCTTCTGTCTTCTATAATTATTGTTGTTGTTGCTCTTGTTGTTAGTATTATTATCATTATTATGAGAAATTTGGGGGCAAAGGGCACTTTTAAAGGAGAATTTATTGCCAACAGTGACAGAAAAAGTATATAAGACTAGCAGTTCTCTAAACCTGAGGAGCCCTGGTCAGATTTAGGAGCTCAAGTTCTGAGATCAGGGTGGCCCTGCTTGGAGACAGGAAGCCAAATGAAATGACTTCTCAAGTGCTTCAGCAGACTCTGCGTCCTCTGGAAATTTCTGCACTTGTTTGGAAGAACATATGAACTACAACACAGAGAATAGTGGGGAAGGGTATGGGGTGGGATGGGAAGGGTGAAAATCAGTGAAAAGTAACTCTTTGGGGAAGCAGCAAGAACATGTGGTTTTATATATGAGTAAGAAATTTCAGAACTGTGGTCTCTTCTTCCACTTTTCCTATTAGCATGGTGGATCCTGTGGTTGGCATGGGACTCTGAGGGAAGAGGAACCTAGAGGCCTTTGTTTACAGGTTCAACAGGTCAGCTAGAAGGATCTATTCCTTCTCCTCCTTCTCCCACTCCACTACACTAGAGGAACAAAATATACCAAGGCCAAGACTCTAGGCAAGTCAATCGTTGTCTTCTTTGGGGTTTCCTGAACATTACTCTTAATGCTGTCTCTGAATGATCTCTCTCTACCTGAATGATTTTTGTCTTTTCACAAGGGGCCAAGGGAGAATTCTTTGAAAAGCAATAGGTTATAAATATCTCATGCTGAAACATTATTATGTATTTCATTTTTTAAATAGATTGGTTTATTTACTTTTAGTTTACAAGATTCAGTTCCACAATCCCTTGAGTTTCACATTTTCTCCCTTTCATCCCCCCCCCAAGGCAGCTTGCAAACAAGTATATGATCTGCAAATACTTTCACACTGGACATGAGTTTGGTTGTACAGAAGGATTGTAACCAGTGGACTGAACAGTGGGAAAGAGGAAACAAAACCAAACATGGAAAAGAAAGAGAGCATGTAGTTTGCTTCAGTTTCATTTTAAATAGCAAGCACAAACCTGCACCTGCAACCATTTATACTTAATAAGAAATTCATTAGTATAATATGCCTATAACAGTGCACTAGTTTATTGCTGAGTCATTTCAATTCCACAGACATTTTAAAGGCTCCTATGTAGCACAATTGACAGAGCATTAGGCCTGGAATCAAGAACAACTGAGTACAGAACCAGTCTCTGACACTTTTGCCTCATTTTCTTTCACTGGAAAGTGGAGATGATAATGGAAATAATAATAAATAGATCATTGGCCCTGGAGTCAGGAGGATCTGAATTCAAATCCAGCCTCACACACTTGACACTTGCTAGCTGTATGACCATGGGCAAGTCACTTCACCCATTTGCCTCACAAAAACAAACAGGGGAGGGCACAAAAGCATTAGAGTACCAGTGCTCAAGACACCAGGGTGCCGGTGAATCAGCTTAAAACACAGAAGATGGAATCATGGCAGTGTTGTTACTACTGGATTCAATTTCATAACTATTTTTATAAAGAAACAATTCACACCTCCCAAAGTTATCTCCCAGGTTACTGTGAGAATCATATCAGATCATATTTCCAAAGTGCTTTGAAAACTTTAAGGTGTTTCATAAGAGCTGGTTAGTTTATCATTACCATTATTTATTACATGCATGCTGTATATGAGGTATCTGGGGGAAAAAATACAAAAGAGGAAAGTCCTTGTCCTACAAATTCTTAATTTCCATTGGGAAGAAGAGGTGGGGAACAAAATATATATATGCAAGATGAAATGAAAAAAATCATACAAAGTATCTTTTAGTCTTTTTCATTAATTTTTTTCCTTTTATGCCACTGTCCCCCTACACTACTGTCCTCTGCCGGTGTCTCCCCATAGCATTGTGTTCTAGTTTTGTCCAAGCTCAACCAGTTGAGCACAAGCCCTGACAGGTCCTACCAAGCTCAAGAAGTTCCATTTATGGGATGAAATGGCTGTTTTCCAACCTTCCCTGAATTCATAAAGACTCACTACAGTGTTGTCCATGGGCACAAGCAAAGTTTTATCCATAACAAGGCTGAAGATTATCTATTAATTTATAGAGAAATTGTGGCTTTTGTCAGTGAATCAAGTGCCCAACCACCCAAGCAAATCACAAACTCTTCAATTATTGAAGAAGAATTTTATGAATGTGTCCTCTGCTATGCTATCTTTGGGTTCTTGTTTGCCAACTGTTCGCCCATCTCAGAGTTTTACAATGCTAATTAGACACTGCACTCAAATATTTAGAAATGTTCTTCACATATTTTATATGTTCAACATTTATCTTTTATATTTGATGTTCAAATATGACCTTGATAATTATTGGCTATTTTGAAAAAGTTTGTAATTTTATGCAATAAATTCACTAGCTTTCATCTGCTCAAATGTCTAATAATAGAAAAGAAATCAGTTTTATATAATTAAGACATATATACTATTCTCTTTTCTTCTGACATCTTCAATATTCATTCTCATGTTTTAATTCAATGAATCAGATGTAATATGTTGGAGCTTATGAAGCAAGGATCAAAATTTGTGTTTCACCATGCTGTTCCCCAAATATTCATAAATTCAGGAATCTTTCCCCTAGTTTTCACTTGCCTTCATTTTCATTTAACATTAATATTTGGTGTGTGTTTGGTTCTATTTCTGGAATTCTGAATTAATTAAGATTACAATATCTACGGATGTGTATATAAGGATAGAGACTGAACTTGTGATTTCATTAATATAAGTAATTTCTTCTACTATTAGAACCTGCTTGGCAATTTGGTCTTGGAGAGTTGAATTAGGGCAGGAAAAATATAATTGACTTGTCCAAGGGAACTAAACAATATTTGGTGAACTTGAATCCAGGTCTTCTTAGCTCTGACGTTAACCCTAAGCATTACACCACATTGGTCCTGCACATGAATATAGTCTTAAGTCCCTTATAAGGGAAGTGGAAAATTGGGAAAGAATTTTTACAACCAGTGTCTCTGATAAAGGCCTCATTTCTAAAATATAAAGAGAACTGAGTCAAATGTATAAGAATACAAGTCATTCTCCAATTGATAAATGGTCAAAGGATATGAACAGGCAGTTTCCAAAGGAAGAAATTAAAGATATCTATAAGCATATGAAAAATTTTGCTGTTCAAAAGAAACATACTTAAGAATGAGAGATACACACAGAGCTAAATGGATGGCTGGTATAGAATTTATAATGCTTTAGCTAGTGCAAAAAGGGCAGGGGTAGCAATTATGATTTCAGACGAAGTCATGGCAAAAAAAGACTTAATTAAAGGAGTTCAATATTTTGATAAAAGGTACCATAAACAATAAAGCAATATCAATATTAAGCTTATTTTCACCAAATAGTATAGCATCTAAAATTCTAAAAGAAAGGTTAAATGAATTACAGTGGAAATAGATAGCAGTACATGGAGGACTTTAATCTTCCCATCTCAGAAGTAGATAAATCTAACCAAAAAATAAAGAAAAAGTGAAGGAAGTTAATAGAATTTTAGATATGATAGATATCTGGAGATAACTGAATGAAAATAGAAAGGAATACAACTTTTTCTCAGAAGTTCATGGAACATTTACAAAGATTGTCCTTATATTAGTACAAACATTTTTATAGTCACAAGCAGAAAATCAGAAATATTAAAAATATTCTTTTCAGATCACAATGCAGTGATCAAAGGAAAGTTCTTATCTCTAAATGAATACATCAACAAAATAGAGAAAAACAGTACAATGAATAGGGCATGCAATTTTTAAAACTAGAAAAAGAAATAAACTTAATATCCTCTATAAAATGCTGAATTGGAAATCCTAAAAAAGTGAGATTACTAAAATTAAGAGTAAAAAATTGAAATAATAAAATTAGAAGTTGGTTTTATGAAAAAAAAACAAATAAAATAGATAAGCCATTGGTTAATTTGTTTTTTTAAAGAGGGAAGGAAACCAAATCACTAGTATTAAAAATGAAAAGGGTCAATATCCCACTAATGAAAATGAAATCAAGGCAATTAAAAGGAGTTATTTTACCTAATTATATGCCAATAACTTTAACAATTTAAGTGAAATGGAAGAATATAAATTGCCTAGATTGGCAGAAGAGGAAACAGAGTATACAAATATGCCTATTTTAGTAAATGAAATTGAACAGGCCATAAATGAACTTCGTAAGAGGAAATCACAAGGATAAGATGGATTTACAAACAGATCCTATGAAATATTTGAAGATCAACTAATTCCAATATTAAATTATTTTGAGTAATATGCAAAGAAAGGATCCTACCAAATCCCTTTTATGAAACAAATATGATACTGATACCTAAACTAGTAAGAGTAAAACCAGAGGAACAAAATTAGAGACTAATTTCATTAATAAATGTGGATGTCAAATTCCTAAATAAATTACTAGTTAAAAGATTACAGCAACATATTACAAAGATTATGATCAAGTGGGATTTATACCAGAAAGGCAGAGATGATTTAACATAAAGAAAACTATTGACATATGTGAATAATAAAAGTTTAAAATATCATATTATGTCAATAGTTGCGGAAAAAAGCTCTTGATAAAATTCAACACTCATTTCTATTTAAAAAAAAAACACCTGAAAGCATTGGCATGAATGATTTTTCCCTTACATTGATTTTATAAAACACTTACCTAAAGGCATGAGCAAGCCTTTAACATCTTTAATGGTGTTAAGCTAGAAGGCTTCCTGATAAGATGAGGTGTGAGACAAAGATGCCCACTGTCACCAACATTATTCAGTATTGTATTGGAAATCCTAACAATAGCCATAATAAAAGAAAAAGACATAGAAGATATCAGAATAGGAAATGAAGTAATAAACTATCTCTTTTTTGTCCATGATGTGATGATATTACTGGAAAATCCCACTCAATTGAAAAGTTAGTTCAAACAACTGATATTTTAGCAAAGTAATAGGATATAAAATAAATTCACATAAATCATCAGCATTCCTATATATCACCAAAAAACTGCCATAAGAGATATGCCATTTAAAATAACTCTAAACAGCATGAAGTACCTGGGAGTACACCTGACAAAATAATCCCAGGAACTATAAAAACAAAATTATAAAAAAAAACCTTTTTTACAGATATGAAGCACAATTAAGTAATTGGAAGAATATTACTTGTTCATAGGTAGACATTGTCACTATATATAGACAATATAGTGAAAATGACAATTTCACCTAAACTAATTATATGTTCAATGCCATTCCAATTAAATTACCAAAAACAAGTATTTTACCAAATTAGAAAAAATAATATTAAAATTCTTTTAGAAGAACAAAAAGTCAAGAACATCAAAGGAATTAATGGATAGTCTATTACTAGGTCATCTCTGCTACTCTCTATATTTTCCAAATGATTGAGGAAATAGATGTTGGAATTTTTTACTTCCTTCTCCAATTTCAGTTTAAATTCCCTTTCATCTAATCCTACAAATTCCAAGAAACTCTGTTTCCTCAGACCTCATTAGATGTCATCCATTTTTAGGCAAAAGTCCATTATTTCTGTATCTGAAGCTGTGACTCAGAAGTACAAATCTTGTTCTGATACATTCTTCTTCTCAAGTAATAGCAATGAAAAAATACTAAAGACTGTCACTAAGAATAATGACAGATGTTTACCAGAGAGGAGAGAAGACTGAGGAAGAATGTGATACATGGTGCACAGAAGAGGAATCTGATTCGTTCCTACCTCCAGAAGACGGAAAAAGTAGAAGCAATGGACAAAAGATACCACGATGCACATTTAAGTTCCTCATAAAGAAATCTTCCTAAATATGCTCAGGAGGTAGCAAGTGCTTCATTGCTAGAGGTCTCCAAGAAGAGTCTAGATAATAGTGAAGGGTAGGGAGTGGAATATGTAGGAAGAAAATTGATGATGAAAATGAACTCCTTTGGGAAACAACAAGAATATAGCCCAGGTGTAAGAAATTTCACAACTATGGTCTCTTCTTCAACTTCTCCCATTAGTATGATGGATGATGAAGTTGGCATGGGACTAAGAGGGAATATTGACATACATGTTCATGGGTTCCATGATGTGTTCACAAGTTCCAGAAGTCAGCTAGAAGGATCTTTTCTTTCTACTTCTTCTACTCCTCCGCCACAATAGAATTATGGAATATACCAAGGACAAGACTCCAGACAAGGTGATCGCTGTCCTCTTTGGAGTTCCTGGAATATTAATCTTAATGCTGTCGCTGGCTGATCTTTCTGCACAGAGAGATTTTTATCCTTCCACTCAGTGACCATGGAAGAATTCTTTGAAAATTAATGTCACAAATATAATTTCTTTAAAAATATAAATTTTATTTTAAAGCCCAAGCCCAAACAAACATTCATTTATAACCCTTCATACTCAATAATAAATTCCCAATAATAATACTCCTATAATAGTCTACTATTTTGTTCCTCTATTCATTTCATTTCAACAAGCTTTGGGGTTTTTTTGTAAGGGGAAGCCTACCCTTTTTGTAAGGGGAAGTAACTGAAGTTAAGTGACTTGCCCAAGGTCACATGGCCAGTGTTGTGTTAAGGGTCTGAGTCCAGATTTGAACTCAAGTCCTCCTGACTCCAGGGCCGGTGCTCTATTCACTGCACCACCTAGCCGCCCCCTATTCAACAAGCCTTGTAAAGGCACCTGTGTAGCACAATTGACCAATCATGAGGCCTGGAGTCAAGAACAACTGAGTTCAAATCCAACCTCTGACACTTTTGCCTCATTTTCTTCCTCTTCAAAATAAAGATGATGATGATCCTTACTTTCCAGATTATTGTGAGAATCAAATAAAAATCATAAAGGGTTTTGCAAACATTAAAGCCTCACATAATATAAGTGCTTCGCAATTATTATCACTTTTGTTATTTATTAAGTGCCTACTATGTGCTAGGTATCTGGAATATAAGCTAAAAAAGGAAAGTCCTGCCCACAGGAATCTTACTTTCTATTGTGGAGGAAAATAAAATGTGCGCATAGGATTAAATGAAAACCCCATATCTGTCTTTTCATGTTTTTATCTAGGTTTGCATTTTTCCCTTTTGTGCTGTTGTATGCCTTCATTAAGGTCCTCTGCCGATGCCTTGTTATAACATTGGTGATCTAGTCTTCTCCAAGTTCTCACTCTGGAGCACAAGCCTGGCAGGTCCTACCAAAGTCAAGATGCCCCATTTATGGATTGAGAAGACCATTGTCCCAACACCAGTCTCCCTGAATTTATGAAGATTCAGAACCAGGTGTGCACTGGCACAAGCAAATTTTTACTCATTGCCATGATGAAAATTACCCATTAATTCATAAAGAAGTTGTGGCTGTGTCAGTGAAACAAGTGCCCGCCCACCCAAGCAAATCACAAACTCTTAGTTGCAATAAATGTCCTCTGCGATGCTTTCTTTAAGTTCTCTTTGGTGAACTGTTCACCCATTCTAGAATCTTTCAGTGGTGCTTGGGCATTGCACTCAAATACTCATATATGTTCCTTATGAATTTTATATGTGGTAAGCATTTATATTCTGTGTATGATGCATATTTTTTAAATCTGAGCTTGATAATTGCTTGTTGCTATGAAGAACTCTGTACATTTATGCAAAAATCTCATCAGACTTCATCTGCTCTGTGTTCTCTTTGCTTAATAATAAAAAAAGAATTAGCTTTGTACAATTAAGATAAATATTTCATTCTCTTTTCTTCCAACCTGTTCAAGATCATTCACATTTTATAAATTCAAGAAACTGATAGAATGTGTTAGAGTTTATGGAGTACGGATCAAAATTAATATTTTACAATTTTGTTCTCCCAACAATATTAATAAATTCAGGAATCTTTCCTCTCATTTTTGCTTACCTACATTTCTATCCAACACTAATATTTTGTGTATGATTGGTTCTGTTTCTGGGATTCCACGTTAGAAAGGACAACATCTACTGAGTATATTTGGGGATAGAAACTGAACTTATTTGTGATTTCATTAATATAAGGAACATCCTTTATTAATATCATATCAGTACCTGCTTGGCAGTTTGGTCTTGGAGAGTTAACTTAGAACAGTACAGTTAATTAACTTGTCCAAGGGCACTAAACAATATTTACTAGAGGCTGGACTTGAAGCCAAATCTTAACTCTGAGACTAACTCCCTATCCATTATGTAACACTGCTCCTGCACCTGTATTTAGCCCTCCAGAGCTCCATTATTACATAAAGGCACCCCTGGGTTCTTGAAGACTAAGTATTAGAGTGTAAGTCCTTCCAAACTGTAGAGGCTCCCAGTTTGGTCCAATGATGAGCCACATCTGGTGTTGGCCAAACTATGTTCAGAGAGGATAATTACAAATTAAAGGGCATAACAAATGAAGGGGATGAACTTTTTGGCCAACCAAACTCTGAAAGGCTCTGATAAGGCACTCTAGGATTAGACTGTGCCATTGGAAAAAGAACCAATTTCCATTAGAGCATAATCCTTGAAGCACTAAGGAGCTCTTCTTTTACATAGAGTGAATAAGCCTTCATAGCCATTATACAAATGTTAGCACCAAGGACAAGAATCAAGAATCAGCCTTCAAGATTGTGAGAAAGCAAAGTGTATTCATGCATTGTTGCTGGATCTATGAATTGGTCCAACCATTCTGGGAAGCAACTTAGCATTATGCAGATAAAGTAATTAAAATCTCCATAGACTTTGACACAGAGATCCCAAGTGCTAGACATATATAATCCAAAAAGGTCAAAGACACAAAGAAAGCTTCCATATATGCCAAATTATTCATACAAACACTCTTAGTAGTTGGAAAGTAATGAACACAAAATAGATGCCCCTGTATTAGAAATATATTGGAGACTAGGGAGGCTAGGAGCCAAGATGGCGGCAGGGAGTCTAGGAGCCAAGATGGCGGCGTAGAAGCAGCAAGGATCAGCAGCTCCTGCACGGCCACCTTAAATACACACAAAACAACAAATTTTAGGGCTCCAAAATCCACAGAACTGCAGAAAACACGACTCCTGCTGAAGGCAAGTTCGGCAGGAGGGTCCCATCACAGCAGGTCTGGAGCCAAGACCAGCCCAGCCCAAAAAACCACAGCCTGACCCCAGGGCAGTGGGGAGAAGCTGCAGCCGCAGCCAGAGCCATTCTAGCTAAAGGCTAAAAAGTGAATCTGAATGAATTCAAGAGTGACAGAACCCACGGAGAGACTGAGCAAGGTAGATTCCCAGCCCAGGAAAGTGCCTCCTTAGGTTGGGGTAAGAAGAATGCTGTGCACAAGGAAGCTGCGCCAGCATGGAGCAGAGAGCAGAGAAGAGCGGACTGAGAGAAAAAGCTCCAGCCAGGCATCCCAGCAGACTCACCCAGGGTGAGAGGTTTCCAGCCAGCTCACCAGAGGACAGAGGATCATCGAACCCAGTAGGAAAAAACTCAGGTGCCATAGCAGGGGCAGCAAATTCTGTGGGGGCAATCTGGATGTTTAAACTTAAACACCCATACTGCCAGAAGCCAAGATGGAGGAATAAAGTTTAGTGGCTCCTCTAAATGCCTCCCAGACCAAGAAAAGTCCAGAATTAAATGTTCTAATCAGAGTACAAGCTTGAATCTGGGGAAGCAGCCCCAGGCTGGGGCAGGGTTAAGGAGGGCAGGGAGAAGACTGTATAGGCCCAGTAGGGTGGAGCCAGCAAGCCCTACCAAGAAAAGCCAATTTAGTACCACCCACCCAATCAGCAAACAATAGCTCTGCCTCAGACCTTCAGCTGTAGCCGGCTCTGAACCTGCTTGAGCCATAGCTCAGGGACACAGACTCTGAAACCCAAAAGAGCTAGACCACCTGACCCCAACAAGCTACTCTGTAAGCCTCAGGGTAACTCAGGGGAATTACTGAGAGTCTTGGTATTGGCATCAGGATACATACTCAGAGCTTACAGCTACCAAGCCCCCATCTCCCAACCTGACAATCTTAACACTTCCAGCAACCCAGACTTGGATATCCACTCCAAATTCCAGGACAAAGGCACTCACAATGGGGAAGAAGGAAACTGCATAGGCTAGGCAAGAACAAACAAATTCAGAAGGCAACAGTGACTCTGTATCCACACTGGAGACCACAGAAGGAAATGCAAATTGGTCTTAAGCCTCCTTGGAGGATCTCAAAAGAGATTTTAAAAATGAAATTAGAGAAGTAGGAGATAAATTCAAATCTACAGTATCCAAAATGGAAAAAAAACTCTCACTGAAGAAATCAAATCTTAGAAAAGCAAAATTGGAGTGCTAGAACAGGAGGTCCAAAATCTATCTGGAGAAAATGCCTCCGTAAAAATGAAAAATGAAAATAAGGATAAGGAACTCCAAAAACTAGCTGAGGAAAATAACTCACTAAAAATTAGAATCAGACAACTTGAAGCTAAGGACT
>CM053595.1:304914452-304963117 GCA_028646575.1 Pseudocheirus occidentalis
AATTTGTACACAGTCACAGATACATCATATGTGTGACAACTAATTTTGAAAAACTGGATTCTTCTCAGCATCGCACAGTTAAAAGACAACTCTACAAGTCTCAGGATGGAAGGAGATGTCTACATTCAGAGAAAGATCCAGAAAGATCAGATTTAAAAGGAGACTGAAGCAATGCATGCTATCAGTCTTTTCTATGTTTGGCTTTTGTTTCTCTTTTCTCGCTGTTCACTCCATTGGCTATAACACCTATACAAACAGACTATTGTACAATGTGAAGGACTTTGCAGATCCTATACATGATTGTATGCCACCATGGCGGGGGTGGGGGAGGGGAGGAAGGGGAGAAAAATCTGAAACTCAAGTGACTCTGGAACTGAATCTTGTAAACTAAAAGTAAACAAACAAGTCAATAAATTTTTTTTAAAAAAAGAAATATATTAGTATGTTGTTGTGCTGTAATTAACAATGAATATGACAAATACAGAGAAAGCTTGGAAGACTTATATGGATTAATGTAAACTGAAGGAAATAGAACCAGGGGAAATGTACACAATGACTTTTGTTGTTGTTCAGATGTTTTCAATTGTGCCCAACTCTTGCTGACCCCATGAGGGTTTTTCTTGGCAATGATACTGGAGTGGTTTGCCATTTCTTTCTCCAACTCATTTTACAGATGAGGAAACTAAGACAAACAGCATTAAGTGACTCATCTAAGGTCACACAGCTAATAAGTACCTGAGGCAGGGTCTCCCTGACTCCCGAGCCCAGTACAGCACTCTATCCACTATATCACCTTGGAACAGAGCTGGCTTTAAAGTCTGAGTCATCTTACTCTAAAGCTGTTGTTTCATTATTTCAGTCATGTCCGCCTCTTTGTGACCCCACCTGGAATTCTCTAGGCAAAGAAACATAGTTGGCTTATAATCCATGTGGCTAAAAGAAATATCCACATTAACTGTATCAGGACTCTAGCTTTATCTCCAAACCCACACCTCTTATGAATTTTCTTAAGGAGTGCCCATATTTTAGAAGCTAATGGTGTCCAGTGATTACCTACAAGACACAAGGACTGAAAGTAGAAGATTGGCATCATCAAAGGCAGTGATGCCCATTTAACCATCCCCTGGACTTATTCTCCCAACTCATATGTGCACTAACATCTCAGAATGTGGCTGGATACATTTCACCCTGAGGGATACAGTTTCTCCGAAGGGACAGTGAAGTCATCCATTTAATGCCTCCACTTAAGCTTCCATTTCAAGTGCCCTCATGTCATTTACAAGGTAATGCTTCCTAATATCATTGGTGCCAGTTAGCATTGATGCTGTTCTTGTTTAGTCATTCAGTCATGTTTAACTCTTCGTGACTCTGCGGACCACAGCATGCCAAAAGCCATACATAGGGTTTCTTGGCAAAAATACTGGAGTGGTTTGCTGTTTCCTTCTCCAGTGGATTAAGGCAGAGTTAAGTGACTTGCTCAGGGTCACACAGTCAGTAGGTGTCTGAAGGCAGACATTAACTGAGGTCTTCCTGATTCTAGGCCCAGCATTCTGTCTACTGAATCACCTAGCTACTAATGATTAGCACTCAGTGTCCTTTTGACCAACTGAGAGCTCCTCAATATTATCAATAATGAATTAATATCAACTGACTTTTACAAGAAGATATTCAAAAACAGAAGATATTCATGGAAGTCTCATTAAGAATATTTCGTGTCAAGTAGGTGCTATCATTATTCCCATTTTACAAATGAGAAAACTGAAACCGACAAATACCTAGGGTCCCACAGCTATTATCTAAGTGCAGCTTTGAACTTGAGCTTCCTCAGCTCAAGTGCAGCACCCAATTTACTGTGCCACTGAATTATACTATATGGGGAAAGTTTCAATAGGATAATATAATACTGTCCATATCGTCTTACCAAAGTTCTCATACCCTAAGTTGAAACCCTTGCATTATGTTATTTAGGGGGCTGCTATCTGATTTGGTGAAGGGAGTTCCCACACCTAGGAAATGGATTGATTTGACTTCCTGAGCAACTCCAGCAAGCAATCTCTGAGCTAGAAAAATCTGAGTTAGAGAAGAGGTGCCTTAGTTACAGCTTCTGTGGGAGCAAGGTTTATGTGCCACATGGCACTCAATTTAATAATGCTCATGTAACAGGATTTTGGAATGAACTCTGGCCCAGACAAAGGGAGGGTAGAAGCATTCCTCATTTTCCCATTCTCTATAGACATAGATCCATGAATACTCACACACACACACACACACACACACACACACACACAGATGTTATGACTGAACTGAAACACCAGTGGCAGATGGTAGCCAGTTATCAGCACAAGAAGACATAGGCTGCCATCTGGTGGGAGATTATGAGAACCACAGGCAAGGAGGTAGGACATGGGCCATAATTCAGTTGGAAGACAGTTAATTCAAAGTAAGTATGGAGAAGCTCCCAAGAATGTTGCAGTGAATGAGAGTCACTGAGATTATATTGGCCTCTTAACAAACAAAATTATTCACTGGTGGTTGTTATTTCCCTGTTCTGAGTAAATAAATCTGCTCGTAGTTGAACCTTCTGAGCCCATGTGCATAACTGGGTGACCACTACACACTTCTGATCATTGATACAGGCATAAATCATACTGCTGACATGAACCTAGAAAGAATCCGCACAGACTACAGAACTGGCACTGACCTCTTTATTGTTTCTCAAACCCGATATACCATCTCTCTATTAAGAGCCTATTTTCTGGCTCTCTCCCATGCCTGGATCTCTCTCTCCTTCCTCATGTCCTCTCCCTGTCTGCCTTGGTTTCCTTCAAGTCCCAATTAAAATCTTAACTTCTACAAGACTTTCCTGGTCCTCTTTACTCTTAATGATTTCCCTTCATGGTCATCTCCATTTTATTTTGTATATATCTTGCTGAGACATAGTTGTCTGTTGTATCCCCCATTAGACTTGGAGCTCCTTGAGAACAGGGATTGTCTTTTGCGCTTCTATGTATCCCCAACTCTAAGCACAGTGAAGTGAGACAAAGTAGCTATTTAACAAATGCCAGCAGATTTGAAAAAGAAGACCTTGGTTGCAAAGGTGGTTTCTTTATTGTTGCTACTCAAGGAGGATAAAAGATTCATATGCGAAAAGAACATCTGGAAAATAAATAATTTAGCTAAAAAGAGGGTATATGAAAAAAAGACCTTGGTCTTTGGACTATTTTAAAATACAAGCTTTACAGGGAGGGAACCCACCTAACAAGGACTTGTATGAATGTATTTGCCTGGATTCTTGAAAATCTAATAAAAAAAGACTTTTACTGAAAAGAAAGAGTCGGAAGAAGGAAACTTCTTATATCTATCAACCATACTAGATTCTTTCTAAAGTAATTGCAATGTGGGAAGAAGAGGAGCAGGTTCATGAGACAAAATCCAAGAAAGGAGATCTATTTCCATAATGGCCATAATAAAGTAAAGGAAAACAACTTAGAAAGACCACAGAAGTGATTGATTGCCCTGAGCAACCTTGACTTCAGAAGACTAATGATGAGATTTACTACCCACTTCTGGGCATGTGATGGTCATCCATGTTTAAAACCGAGTGGTGAATAGTTTGGCTTGACTGTGCTTATGTGATACAAAGGAAGACTTCTAGTGGGTGGGACAGGAGGGGGAAGACAAGAGGAGGACAGGTTAATGGGTAGAGATTGGAAAAAAAAGGAAGAAAGAAAAGAGCATCAGTAAAGCATTAAAATTCACAAATGAAAGCCAGAAAAAGTTCAAAGAGAGACAAAGATAAATAGTAATTTTGTCATTGCTGGATGAAATTTAATATGAACTTAAAACAAATCATATCTAATAGTGCAGAGTTTCGCAATTGTACAGTCATGGGATCAGTGTTTTAGAACTGAAATGGAATTAGGAGGCCGTCGGTCCAGCCTCCTCCTTTCATGGATCCTCTTTTTGGTTCTTTACATACTAAAATGTTCATCCTTGGTGAAAGGGGAAACTTTTTTTAAGTTTTAAATATAGATGCATGCAGAGTAAAAACAAGGTAGTGAAACAAAATCTTAGGGTAAAGGGGAAATCAGGAATTTCATCCATTTATTGAGATAAGGCTGTAATATAAATAGGTCATGTCAAGCACAAAATCAAGGCACTGCAGTATGCTTAAAGGCATTAAACAATTTTTTGAGGTAACCACGGTTAAGTGATTTGTCCAGTTTCACAAAACTTGTAAGTGTTTCAGGTCTGATTTGAACTCAGGCCCTTCTGACTTCAGGGCCAGTGTTCTATCTATTGCATCACCTAACTGCTCCACAAAAATTTTTAAAAATTATTTAACATATAAGTACCAGACAGGTATGGTAGCCCATGTCTATAATCCCTGCTAATAGGAAGTAGAGGCTGGTGGAAGACAGGTTTAGTTTTGAGTCTCAATAGGGAGGTTAGTTGGCACAGTGGATACAACACCAGCCCTGGAGTCAAAAAGACTCTTCTTCCTGAATTCAAATCTAGCCTCAGACATTTATTAGCTGGGGGAACCTGAGCAAATCACTCAACCCTGTTTACCTCTATTTCCTCATCTGTAAAATGAACTGGAGAAGGAAATGGCAAGCCATTCCAGTATCTTTGCAAAGAAAATTCCAAACAGGGTCACAGAGAGTCACACATGATTGAAAAATAACTAAACAAGAGAGCTAAAGCTTATTGGATATCTGCAGTAATATAATATGATGATTCTCCAGGAGTTGAAGACCACTAGGATGCCTAAGGAGGGGCAAAGTCAGAAAAACGGAATGGGTTAAAACTTCAGTGTCTACCAGTATTGGAGTTAGGCCCATGAGGAACTACTGCACTTCCTGCCTCAAGGAGTAAGATAGTGTGACCCAGTTTCAAAAAACAACAACAGTAAGAACAATAAATATGTACGTACTAAATTGCATAGGTTCTAACTTGTCAAAAGCAAAGCTAAGCAATTGGGAAAAACAGCATTTACTGATAGTAATACAATAATAGTAGGAGATTTTAATATTCCTTGCTAAGAATTGAATAAATCCAGCAGACAGATAAGGGAGGAAATATAGAGTTAAGGAAACTGTAGGGAAAAAATATACTTGTCTGACCTGTGGCAATTTTGGGAGAGTAGATTCAAAACTGTGTGGATTTCTAAGCATTGTAACAATGCCATAATAAAAGCTGATTGTGTAGTAGGGTATAAGGAAATGTGTTCATGAATATTCCATAAGGTCCTTCCTGAAATCTTCCTGATTCTAGTGCTTCCCCCTGAAACAATCTTGTATTTATTTATTATCTACTATTGTAAATGCTCTCATATGGCCATGTTGTCCTCAATACAATGTAAGTTCCTTAAAGGCAGAGACTGTTTCGTTTCTGTCTTTGTATCTTCAGCATCTATCACATTGCCTGGCATGGAGCAGATAATTAATAAAAATATTTGTTGATTGGTGGAGAAAAAATTTTAATGGCAAAAATAATAAACACATCCTTTACAGTCAATGATTCAATAAAATTGTAATGAAGGAATGTATACAAGACAAAGACCTAAAATTAAACTAGATCATGACACCCTCAAATAATGAGGAGGTGAAAGAAGAAGTTACAGGAACAATGAATGATCATATTAAATAGAATGATAATAATGGAAAAACAACTGGCAAGTGGATAGAGCTCTGGGCCTAGAATCAGGAGGCAGGAGTTCAAATGCTGCCCCAGGTGCCTACCAGCTATGTGACCCTGGGCAAGTCACTTAACCTCTTTCTTACTCAATTTCCTTTTTTATAAAATGAAGATAATAAAGGTACCTAACTTTCCAGGGATATTGTAGGGGGAGGAGGAAATGAAATAATATACTGTGAAGTTTTTTTGTTGCTAAATAATTATATATGTATATGTATATATGTAATTAATCTATATTTATACATGACATAATTATATAATATGTAATATATTCTAGACAGTTTATAATTATTAATAACAACATTGTTATTATTGCACATAAATAAAGCCATCTTCAGAGGAAGATTCATAACCAAAACTTATATTAATGAAATAGAAAAAGAGATCAACTATAGCTTTGAGGAGTATGGCCTCTGGCAGCAGAGAAAAGAAACAGTTCTTCAGAGGAAATCATCCCTAGCCTTTGGGGGTAAAGGAATTTCTCTCCTCCCCCTACCCTACTCATCAGTCATGGTGTTTTACAGTAAAGCAATTTTCTCCCTAGGAGATACCACACCTACCAGGGAGTAAACCCAATGAGTCAAGGTGTAAGACCATAGGAACTTTTTGAGTTGAGATTCCAGCCATGACCTACAAGTAGCAATACTGCATCCAGTAAGAAAAGCATGAGGATTTAAGATCTTACCTACCCATTAATAGGCCTCACATGGAGCCCATTAAGGGACTCTTGCTTTGGGGAGGCTTGCTTGTTGGAAGGCTTTCACATCTTTTGCTAATTTCTAATTAGGCACTGAATCAGGAGGGTTCTGGTGCCTTCTGGCTATGAGAAGTGAATCTATACTCAGAGTTGGTATTTTGCTTTAGGGGCTTTGTTTATGAGAAGGTTCTTGTGATTCCCCAGTCAAGATTCTGAGTGGCCATATGGTCAGAGCCCCTGCCTGCTCGGCCCATAAAGGACCTCTCAGTTAGGGCTGTGTGTAAAGTATATAGTTGATTCAGGCAGTCAGAGCCCTATCTGTTAGTCTTTATTTCTCTGCTTGTATTTTCTTTTTATTTTCTCTGAAGTTCAGGGTGCTGAATTTTCCCCTGAACTAGTGAATGTAATTTTTTTAAATGGTTGACCCCTTAAGCAGGTATCTTTCCTAGTAAAGCAGATCTAAGAATCTGCGCTAGCGGCCATCCTGGGTATGCCAGTGTGGTTGTCGCTACAGCTGCCTAGGTCATATGTGTTCCTTATGTGTACACCTTCATATTAGTGTACTGTATTTTATGGCTACTCTTCTGACAGAAGCTATATGTAGTTAGGAGAGATCATACCCCAAGACACAGCCCAGAGGGCTAGGGAGGAATGGGGACAGATATTTTGTAGTTATTATTCTTGCAATACCATTTCAATAAATACCTGTAATTAGACCTACTTTTATCAACTGTCTGCCTATTAAAAGTAAACTCATTGGTGGGGACTCATAAACTATACTTTTTCCAGACTGAAGATACACAGAGTACCCTAAACTTAAGTGTCTATTCCCCTTTATACCCTCTTACATGCTTGACTAACAGGTGTTGAAATGTATGCTTATTTTACCTGGAGAGTCTTAGTGAGTTCATAGAATTTCTCTAGCACTTTATTCTCTCCAGTAGATGTTGGTATACAAACCAAATTGCTTTCCATAGAAGTCTTTAGCAATTACTTATCACATGTATAATATAAATGTTTCTAACACATAGTAGGCATTAAAAATGCTTGTTGGTTGGTTAATGAGCACTGCAATATGAAATAACCACTGGGAAACTTTTTTTTGCTTTCAAACACACGATAAATCTAACTCCTTTATTTGCCTCTCCCATGAGAACCTGGGAACCATGTTTCTGTTCAGTTGCATTATCCTTTGTCTTCTAGTTTCGTTTATACCAAGAATGTCAAAGCTGATAGCATTCAGCTTTTCTTGATACAGAAGAACTGTGTGTTGCACACTCACAACTTCCCCCCATCACCACAGTGCTTAATTCTGCTCTTTGAGATCAAATGACACATGTATAGGTTGAGGGAAATTACTGTTCTTAAAAGAACACATGCCTCATCCCTACTCTGGGGTCCCCAGAAACATGTTATTGTGACTTAAACATAGGGTTTCCTGTCCTTACCACAGACATTTTCATGCCATTCATTCCCATAAGTCCAAAGGTAGGTTCTGCCTGGGTACATACCACCCCAGTTGTCAGTAATAGGAGGCCAGGGTCTGTGCAGGGCCAAGCCCAGATGGGGTGTGAGAGGACGATGTAAGGGTTTTATTTCCCATTGGAGAACACTTGGGTATGGAGGATAAGGCCTTTGGAGAGTGAAGAGTACTTAGAACCCAAATGCCCTACCTTTTCCTCTTTCAGAAGCAACATGACCTGAAATCATTGCTGATTTTAACCATGAAGTTGGTGCTTTGCACCTGCCCTCAACAGAAGGCTTAGGGCTGGAGGAGAGGAAATTTGGAAACTGCAACCCATCCTGTGTGGGTCACCAGGAAAAAAGTCCAACAGATACCAGAAAGAATGGATTGTTGACTCTTCAGATGAGAACTGAGAGTAGAAAGAGGAGGAACGGATGCTTCATCCATTGGCTATTCGTTCTGGGAATGTTTGCTCTGAGGAAAACCCAATCAGATAGAATTGGGGCATGGAATTGACAGCAGGAAGGCCTCCCCATGTAAGTGAGCCAGTCCCCAGTATGATATGATCATAGCCCACTGTTGGAGAGTTTCTGGTTGTATGGGAGAGAAACCACTTTTACGGAAACTTCCAGTTCCATCAATCAATCAACAAGTATTTATTAATAATTCACTATGTGTACTTAATTGCACTGTGCCAAGTCCTCCAGCTACAAAGAAAAAACAAAAGTAGTCCCTGCCTTGTAGGAGATTATATTCTAATAGGAAAGAAAACATGTACAAAAAATAAGTATATATTAAATGCACATGAGATAATTGCAAGATACATTTTTGGGGGAAGAAGATACTGGCTGGTGGAGAAATCAGAAAAGGCTTCATGTAGAAGGTGGCACCTGGGCTGGAACTGGAAGGAAACTGGGGATTCTGGAAAATGAAAGTATGGAAGATTGGTAAGCCAGGTATTGGGGACATCCATGAGGAAGAGAGTGCAGGACAGTAAAAAGAGCTTAAGATTTGGACTTTAAGGACCAAGGTTTTGTAATGGGAATCTGAAGCTCTTTCCTGCCCCTAGACACTTTGCTTAAGTGGCTTTTGTGGCTCTGAGAATCTTCTCTGATTTGAAAGAATACTTTGCCCCCTAATAGGCTAAATGTGGTCACATGGAGCCTGTGGCAGGAGGCTTGCTGTTCGGGAATGGCCACACCTTATTACTTTGTAATTGGACAGTGGGTCAAGAGGGCTGTGACATTCTCTGACCCAGGAGAAGCCTATACATACGCCCTGATGTGAGGTTTCCTTTGGGGCTCACTTTGAGAAGAGCTGTGTGATTTGGGCAGATGAGACTCTTGGAAGCCATTGAGCTCCCCAGCTTTGAGAAACCCAGATGTTGGTGCTTCCCTCTCTGGTAACTTGAATAGGTAATGGATGTAATGGTCAGATGGTTGGAAGCCCATCTGCTGATCTGTTTCTTGGTCTGCTTGTAACTTGTGCTTGTAACTTGGGTTTGTAGTCTCTGGAGTTCAGGGTGCTGACTTTTCCCCCTAAACTAGGTAAATGATATGTTTGTTTGATTAAAAAAAGACTGTTAACTCATTTTGAGTTGTTTTCCTTTAGAAAAGCAGATCTAAGAACCTGTGGTAGCAGCTGCCCTGGGTATGCTAGGTGCTTGCTGATACAGGTTTGAATCCTTCAATTAGGAGATTGGAATGGATGACCCCAAAGGTCCTTTCCCAGTTCCAAGTCTATGATCTAAACAAAGGCAAGGAAATTTTAGATGAGGAGGGAATTACAAGGATTGTATATCTAGACTGTAGAAGGGAATGATGTATAACAGGTTTGGAAAAGTAGATTTGAACGGGTCAAGAAACAAAACAAAAGCATTTGTATCGACTATAATGGCAATAGGGAGCTGTAATATTAATGGGATATAATATCTTTCCCTCCCATTAATAGACCTCATGTGTAGCCCGTTAAGAGAAGCTTGCCTCTAGGAAGGCTGTCACAACTTTTGTTAAGGCACTGAGTCACAAGGGTTGTGATGCCCTCTGACTCTAGCATTTTGCGTTGGGGCTCGTTCATTGGAACAGTATTCTTGTGATCTGACCACATGAGACTCTGGGTAGGTGTTAAGGAGCCCCCCCCCACCCTGACTTCGAAAAACCCAGATGTTGGTGCTACTCTCTCTGGTAACTATGTCTGTATTGCCTTGGTCAGACAGTTGAATCTGTCTGTTGATCTCTGCTTATTTCTCAGACAGTTAGAAGTCCTGTCTGTTGGTCTTCACTTCTCTGCCTGTATTTTCTCTATTTTCTTTGTTTAGATTTTCTCTGAAGTTCTGGCTACTGATTTTCCCCCTGAACTAATGAATGCAATTTAAAAAGACTGTTGACTCCTTAAATAGGTATCTTTCATAGTAAAGCAGATCTAAGAACCTGTGCTAGCAGTCATCCTGGGCATGCCAGTATGGATGCCATTATAGGAACCATTACAATTTATTGAGAAGGTGAGTGACCTGCACTTTAGGAAAATAATTTTGGCAGCTATGAAGGCTCCACTTATGTATCTAAAAATAGACACAAAACCAAGTCCCTTCTCTTCCAGCCCATAAGGCAAACAAGACATAAATGGTCCAGAATCAGAAGACCTATGTTCAGTTCCCAGCTCTGCTGCTTACTATCTCTCTGACCTTGAACAATATACTTTATCTCTCTAAGCCTCAGTTTCTTTCTCCATAAAATATGAGATCATCTCAGGCCTTTTGACTCCAAACACATGATATTTGCCTTTTATACACCACCAGCTCACCTAAAAACACATGGACCTAACCTCTCAGTATTTGAAGAAGACCATTTTCCTCCAGGTCTTCTTTCTACCTGAGGCATTGCTACCTTAGCTATACTATTATATACCTTAGCTATACTATCCCCCCCCCCAATGTCCAAAGTCTCCATCTATTTGCAACTATGCCCTGCAGTAAAGCAGATTAGAACCAGGGGAATCAGGAAACCCCAGTTCTAGTCTCATTTTGTTGCTAACCAACTAGTGGTGTACATGTGGTGTGTCCATTTGACATCTAATCTAATATTCAATCTCCACCCCAGCTTCTATAAGAGTTTGAACTGGACGGTCTTAAGAGCCCCTTCCAGGTCTACAAAAAGAAAGCTAAGGCCCTATATTGTTGATGTACAAAAATAGTATAACTCAGTGAGCCAGAGTTGTCCTTTTAGTGAAGTAGAAAGATTCAAATTTGCATCTACACGCTGATACAGGCTATTTGTGTGACACCAGGTCAGCCATTTCAGTCTCTGAGCCCCAGTTTTCTCATTTGCCAAACAGGACTTGCACAGCAACCTCCTAGGGTGTTATCTTAAATGCCAGAGAAATGGTATAGCAGATAAATAGTGGGCCTTGGAGTCAGGAAGACCTAAGTTCAATTCCCTCCTTTGCCGCATATTTGCTGTGTAACCTTGGACAAGTTTAGCCTCTCAGTGTCCTGGCAGGTCCCCAAGACTGTAAGGCATAAAATAGGTGCCAATAGAGTCCAGCAGAGGGAGTTTCCTCCTTGGAAGTTTTCTATACCAGTAAAATCATAGTCCAGATCCCACCACTCCAAGAAAAACAAAGCACTAGGGAAATATGAGTTGTTAATAGCATCATAGGAATTCAAATTAAAGGGGTGCTCAGAAATTGTCTAATCTAACCCTCGCCTCTCTTAAATGAAATTTTATTGATTTCTTTTGGTTTCATATCACCTGCATTTCCAAAAAATGACCTTCTCCTTCCCCTGTCCCAGTTCCATCCACATCCACATCCCAACATTCACTTTCAAACATTTTATTTATATCAATGTAGTCAGTGTTGCTGTTTAGTCATTTCAGTCATGTCCATCCCTGTGACCCCAGTTGGGGTATTCATGGCAAAGATACTGGAGTGGTTTGCCATTTCCTTCTCCGGCTCATTCTACAGATGGGGAAACTGAGACAAAAAAGAAGGCCTACAGTCACACAACTAGAAAGTGTCTGAGACCAGATTTAAATGCAGGTCCTCCTGACCCCAGACCTAGCAGTCTGTCCATTGTGTGGATATCAAGACCTATATATATGTGTGTGTGTGTGTGTGTGTGTGTGTGTGTGTGTGTGTACATGTATATGTATGTATATGTGTGTATATACATATATATATATATATATATATATCCCTCTCCGTCTCTGTCTCTAGTCTCTCTCATTCTGTACTTCTCTCTCTACTCTTCCTCTCTGTCTGTGTATCTCTGTCTCTCTGTCTCTCTCCCTCCCTCCCTCCCTCTCTGTCCCTCTCTTTCTCTCTGCCTCTTCCTCCCTCTCTCTTACTCTCCCTTTTTCTCTCTCTTTGCTGCCCTTTCCCTCCTTTATCTGTCTCTTTTTTCTCTTTTTGTGTCCCTCTTTCTCCTTCTGTCTCTCTCTGTCTCTCCCTTTTTCTCTTTTTTTTTTAGAAATCAACTTCTTATCAAATAATTTTTTGTTTTCAATATTCACTTACACAAGATTCTGAGTTCCAAATTCTCTCCCCATTTCTCCTTTCCCTCCACCCCAAGACGGCATGCATTCTAACTACCCCTTCCCCTGATCTTTCCTCCCTTCTATCACACATCCCCTTCTCTTATCCCCTTCCCTTCTATTTTCCTGTAGGGAAAGATAGATTTCTCTATCCCATTGACTGTATATCTTATTTTACAGTTGCATGTAAAAACAATTTTTAGCATTTGTTTTTAAAACTTTGAGTTCTAAATTCTCTCCCCCTTCCTCCCTCCCCACCAAACTTCAATGAGAAGGCAAACAATTTTAGATAAGTTAAACATGTGTAGTCATGCAAAACACTTCCATAACAGTCATGTTGTGAAAGCTCAGCTATGTTTGCCTCCATCCTATTCCACTCCCCATCTATTCTGTTCTCTCCTTTGACCCTCTACCTCCTCAAAAGTGTTTGCTTCTATACATCCTATCATTCTTTTCCATGTTTGGTTTTGTTTCTTTCCTTTCCCATTGTTCATTCTATTGGTTACAATGCTTCTATACAACCAGACTATTGTACAATGTAAAAGTATTTGCAGAACCTGTACATGATTGTACGCCACCATGGGGGTGGAGGAAAAGGGAGGGGAGAAAATCTGAAATGCAAGTGATTCTTGAACTGAATCTTGTGAACTAAAAGTCAATAAACAAGTCATTTTTTTTAAAAAGAAAGTAAACAAAATGTTCCCTAAAAATAAAAAATGTTTGCTTCTGATTGCCTCACTGTAAAGCCAATCACAAGCAGCTCTCCCAAGGACTGTTGTTGTGGAAAAACTTTAAGGATCTAATTGCATAGCATAGTGAACTCTCTATTTATCCAGCAATAAACTAAAGCAAAACATTCAAGAAACTAAAGCACAACATTCACAACAACATAACATAACTTATTCCTAAGGTGGCCACATAGTCTTAAACAAAACAGATCATTCAGTAAGTTACAGTCTCCTCAGTCAATACAGAGTATCCAAGTAAAGTCTTCTTTCATCTTGACTCGAGACTGATTTCCAAACCCCAAGGCTCCTCATCCACAGGCTGAACGCTCCCAGCTCTTGCCTGGATTCACATGTAGTTAGCTCTCCACTCCAAGGGAATTGTTCTACTCCAAGCCCTTCACAGTTTCTGTTTCTAGGAAGACAAAGCTTAACAGAGCTACAACAATATTTACCCACATCACCAGCACTATCATCTCAATTCACTTTCTGTCTGACAAACACAAATCAACAGACAAGGATTCTGTCTGATAATTCTAACACAAATCAACAGTAAAGACCCAGGACTTATGTAACAGCAGTAAAGCCATCTTTCAGGGCTTCTGTAACAGCAATAAAATCCTCTTTCAGGACTTCTGTCTAAAAACAACAGACAGGGTGCTTTTGTCTGACAGATGAACAGACAGAGTGCTACAGAGTGCCAAAATCACAAGCATTCTCCCTCTCAGTTCTGCCTGGTCCCAGCTATGCTCAAGGTTTTCTCTGCTCTGCTCCTTCCTGTTCCACTCTTTCCACAAACTCCTCTCACCATGGGCTCCATGCAATGACATTAGGTCTATTAAGGGCAGGGAAAGTCATCAAATTCCCTTTAGATCTATTAAGGGCAACACAACGTATACTGTTTCCCATAAAAACTTTTGATACAATCAAAGGTGAAGTTCAAGGGCAGCTGAACAGCTGAAACAAGCAGCAAAGTATTACTTTGCTTGCCATTACACCCCCTGCCTCTTCTATTGTGCCTCTCCCTCTTTTCCACTTTCCCTGTACTTTCCTGTAGGTTAACATAGATTTCCATACTCAACTGAGTGTGTATGTTATTCCCTCCTTAAGCCAAAGACAATTAAAGTAAAGTTCACTCATTCACTTTCACTTTCCCCTCTACTATAAAAGCTTTTTCTGGCCTCTTTTATGTGAGATAATTAATTCCATTCTACCTCTTCCTTTCTCCTTCTCCCAGCACATTCCTTTCTTGTCTCCTAATTTTATTTTTAGATATCATCCCTTCATATTCAACACACCCTGTGCCCTCTGTCTATAAGTGTGTGTATGTATATATATGTACGTATATATGTATGTATGCATGCATGCATGTATGTATGTATGTGTGTATGTATATTCCCTTGAACTACCCTAATACTGAGAAAGGTCTCATGAGTTACAAATATCATCTTTCCATGTAGGAATGTAAAATTTCAACTTTAATAAGTCCCTTATGACTTCTCTTTCCTGTTTACCTTTTCATGTTTCTCTTAAGTCCTGTAATTGCAAGTCAAATTTTCTATTCAGCTCTTGTCTTTTCATTAAGAATGCTTGAAAGTCCTCTATTTCGTTGAATTTCCATTTTTCCCCCCTGAAGGATTATAATCAGTTTTTCTGGGTAGCTAATTCTTGGTGTTAATCCTATCTCCTTTGACCTCTGGAATATCATATTCCAAGCCCTCTTATCCCTTAATGCAGAAGTTGCTAAATCTTGTGTTATCCTGATTGTGTTTCCACAATACTTCAATTGTTTCTTTCTGACTGCTTGAAATATTTTGACCTTGGAACTCTGGAATTTGGCTGCATGTTCCTAGAAATTTTCCTTTGGGGATCTGTTTCAGGAGGTGATTGGTGGATTCTTTCCATTTCTATTTTACCCCCTGGATCTAGAATATCAGGGCAGTTTTCCTTGATAATTTCTTGAAAGATGATATCTAGGCCCCTTTTTTATCATGGCTTTCAAGTAGTCCAAGAATGTTTATATTATCTCTCCTTGGGGCAGCCAGGTTATCTCCCCTGGATCTATTTTCCAGGGTTTTTTCAATGACATATTACACATAGGTTTCTATTTTTTCATTGTTTTGTTTTTGTTTTATAATTTCTTGATTTCTCATAGGGTTACTAGCTTCCACTTGCTAGACTCTAATTTTTGTTGTCTTCCTCCCATTCCATGCTTTGATCTTTTTCGTTCCCAAAAAAGGATTCTAGAGTTCAGTTGTTGTTCTTACTTTGCTTCCTTTGCCTGCTCATTTTGGCCAGTCAATTAATTGCTTTTTTAGCTCTGTTACCACAGAGCTTCCAGGGGGGAAAGCTCTGTCCCAAATTGCTGGGGTTTTCACAGCTGCCAGAGCTATTAGAGGGCTGCTGCAGCCCCCACCAGCTTTGGCTCACTGAAAAAGCACCCCAGGATCACCATCCAAGACCACAGTCTGGATCCAGGCCATTCAACACAAGAGCAATTAGCTTCTGAACAATCACTTGGCCCCCCTGCAGTCTGCATGCTGGGAGCTCTGAAGCAGCTGGGTGGAGACAGCTGCTGCTTCTGCCACCACTGCTACTGCTGCTGCTTCCATGGCTTCCTTGCCCTGGGGTCAGTTTGGCCAGATCACTTTTCTCCCCCAAATTTAGCTGAATTCCACTGATCTTTCACTTAGTCCTTATTTCTCCTGGCTTGATAAATCTGGAAACTGCCACAGCTGCTGCTGATCCCCTCTCCTGAAGACTCCAGCTGTGACTCCTCCTGACCACCCTTGGGCCAGGCTGTGGTTTCAGGCTGGGCTGGTTTCAGCTCCCAGCCTGCTGCGATGATCCCCACCTGCCGAGCGGCCTTCAGTGAGAGATGAGTTTTCTGTATTTTTGTGAGTTTGGGGGTCCTAAAATTTGTTTAGAGTCATATTTTATGCATATTTGAGGTGGCTATGTGGGAGCTGCAAAAACTTGCTGCTTCTATGCCACCATCTTGGCTCCATCCCCCACTCCACTCTAATTTTTAAGGAATTATTTTCTTCAGTGAGCTCTTGGACCTCCTTTTACATTTGGTGAGTTCTGCTCTGTAAGGCATTCTTCTCCTCATTGGTTTTTTGGACCTCTTTTGCCATTTGGTCTAGTAAATTTTTAAGGTGCTATTGTCTTCAGTATTTTTGGGTCTTCTTTAGCAAGCTGTTGATTCATTTTTCATGATTTTCTGCATCACTCTCGTTTCTCTTCCTAATTTTTCTTCTACCCCACTTACTTGGTTTTCAAAATCCTTTTTGAATTCTTCCATGGCCTGCAACCATTCATATTCTTCTTGGAGGCTTTGCATGTAGGAGCTTTGACTTTGTTGTCTTCTTCTAGTTGTATGTTTTGATCTTCTTTTTCACCAAGGTAAGATTCTATAGTCTGATTTGTTCTGCTGTTTTTTTCATGTTCCCAGTCAATGGCTTGACTTTGTTACTCTTTGTTAATGCAGTGTGGAGGTTGTACTGGTCCCAGATTCAGGGGCTTTGTGAAGATGTTTTCAGAGATATTTCTAGGGACCTGCAAATTTTCAGTTCTTCCAAGTTGGTATTATCAAAGGAGAGGGGTTCGCTCCTCTCCTGACCTGTGTTATGGTCTGTGAGTGACCACAAGCATTCTTCTCTGCCTTGGAACTGTGAGGATTCCTTCTTTAATGCCACCACAAGATCTACCACACCAGCACTCCTCCCTGCCCTAGGATTGTCACCCAGCACTGTGACCCAGAACCAAGCATTAGCAAAGCAAGAGAATCCTGCCTCAGTGCCATCAAAGAGATCCCTGCAATCCCCCTCTGATCAACCACTTGATCTCCCCACTGTCTGCATACTGAGAGCTCCAAAAGCAGCCTCTGCCACCACCACTGCTGCCACTCTGGAGCTTGGGCCAGACCATGGACTCAATCTCCCAGGTTTGACAGACTTTTCCTACTGACCTTCTAAATTGTCTTTCATGTTTGTGGGATGAGAGGTCTAGAAATTGCCACAGCTGTCAGTGATTCAGTCCCCTGAGGTCTGCCCCAGGTTTACTAGGGCCTGGTCTGTGTTGGCATCTTTTGCCCTTGACTGCTCCTTTCCCAGCCTGGTGCAACAGACCTTTTCTGTTGACCTTCTAGGTTGTCTTGGGTGGGAAATTTGTTTCACCCCATCATTTTTTGGGTTCTTCTGCTCTAGAATTTATTTAGAGTCACTTTTTACAGACATTTGGAAGGGTTTGTGGGAAAGCTCAAACAAGTCCTGCTTTGACTCCATCATCATGGCTCCACCCCATTGGATATCATTTTTAAAATTCTGAAATAAAACTGCTCAGACATACCAGTCAGTCAATAAACATTTATTAATCACCTATTATGTGTCAGGTACTCTACTAACCAATGTGGGGTGCAAAGAAAGGTCAAAGACCATCCCCGTTCTCAAAGAACTAACAATCTAATGCAGGAGACAACATGTAAATGATTTTGTACACAAGATAAATACAAAATAAATTAGAGACAATCAATAGAGTGAATTAAGAGAGATCACGAAAGGTAAAAGAGCAAAGTGAAAACAGAAAATGTCCAAAGTATTGAGATTCAGTGTTCTTTACACTGTGTCATTCATTCTCTTTGCCTAGGGTAGTACAATTTAAAAGTCACTGAATTCAGAATTGGAACAATTGAGTTCCAAACTCAATTCTGCCTGTACTAGATAGCCTTTAGAGTTTCCTCTATCTCTAAATCTGAATCTTATTTTTAAAATCATATTAATTATCTATGTGATTACAAACCACCAGTACCTACTTACTCAATCGAGTGAGTAAAATCAAAGCCAGGTGCTTTATAAATTTGCAACGGACAGAGCACTAGACTTGTAGTCATAGAATGTGGGTTTGAATCATTCATTCCTCCTCCTCTTAGATCCTAAGATCATAGACTTGGAGCTGGAAGGAACCTGAGATACCATTTAGCCCAACTCCATCTTACTTGGAAGGAACTGAAACCATTGGAAGGTTGAATTACTTGCTCAGGATCACAGAGCTAATAAATCTCTCAGGCAGAATTTAAATGCATATCTTGATAACTCTAATTTTTGCACTCTAGAAATAGATTATATGGAGTTGTTATTGTTGTTGTTTTAATTAAGAGAGAAGGAGAAGAAGCAACTAAATTGTATTCATAATTATTTTTTGTTTAGTCTTTTATAAAATTAGTCTTCATTCTTCATGGAATGAGGTGCTTGAGCTGTATATTCTAGGAACATGTATAACAGGAGGAAACAGACCTAAAATCTGGCTATCATTATTTTACAAAGTCAATTAACCATAAGCACATGGTGAACAAATGATTACACACATTACTCTTAAAATATTTCACTTTATATCTCTTCTGTTATATTAGCTCAGCCTACCCATGAGCAACTGATGCTTTTCCAGTTATTTAGATCTAACTTTATTTGTGTGAAAAATGTTTTGTAATTGTGTTCATATAGTTCCTGGGTTTGCTTTGGCATGTAGGCTCCCAAATATTTCATAATGTCTGCAGTTAACTTTAAATGGAATTTATCTTTCAATCTCTTGCTGTTGGGCTTTGTTAGTAATATATAGAAATGCCAGTGATTTGTGTGGGTTTATTTTATATCTTGCAACTTTGCTAGAGATATTTATTGTACTTCATATCTCTTCTGTTTGAAGCTATACTATGCCTCTGGACCAAATCACTTAATCTCTCCCTGGGTCTCAGACTCTTCACCTAAATATAAGGTACTACCCCTTTCTTATATGAACAATTTGGTTTCTAATAGAAGCAGAAAAATAACAATGGTGTAAGGAAGACTAATAAAATCAACTTGTGAAGTAGCAGTCTTGCAAATAAAATATAAAGGAACATGGGCTATTCTGAAGACCAGAAAGAGATGTCCCCCTCAGATAAATGTACTGTGAGAACTTCTTTGAAATCATGCAATGACTACAGTAAGGATGGCTTCAGGGCATCATGGTCTATCAGCTCATTTGCAAGTGACTGATTTTGAGAGTTTTAAAGGTTGACTTTAGCAAAATTATAAATCAAATAACTATTTGCACTGAGGCAGGATTCTCTTGCTTTGCTAATGCTTGGTTCTGGGTCACAGTGCTGGGTGACAATCCTAGGGCAGGGAGGAGTGCTGGTGTGGTAGATCTTGTGGTGGCAGTAAAGAAGGAATCCTCACAGTTCCAATTTGATAACTATATTACTTAAGGACTGTTGATTTCATATATGACACAAAAGTGGGTTTCTTGAGTTTTATTTCATTAGGTAGAGTTGAGTCACTGAGCTCCAAGATGCATTAATTTCAAGGCATAAGAAGCCAGCAGGAGATGAAACCATAGAGACAGAAGAAAGAAAAAAGTAAGCTGAGCTCTGAAGAAGTCTATTTCCTCACAGCCTGGTTCTAGGGAAATAACTAACAAGACAGGCTTCCTCTGTCCATTTTCCCACTTCCTTTTAGGATTCCCATTCTGGGTGGGTAAGAGTAAGAGATGAAAAATCTAGGATGTAAATACACACACACACACACACACACACCATTTCCCTCTTAACATCTTTTTCTCCATTAGATTACATCCCTCCCTGACCTGCCCCAGGAACCACAACGTTTTTATAGATGAGTATGGACATGTTTTATGGTTCTTGGCAACACTGCATTCTCTTCCTCCCCCGTTCTCCAGTTTCTCACCTTCCAATGTAACACACTCATGGATGCCTGTGAAAAAAATAGTCCCCAAAAAACACACAAGTGAGAGTAGACTTGGAGATGTGACACTTACATTCCCCTTTCTCAAAGCGAGGACATACATGTTCTCTGCATATACCCTCCCCAAAGACAAGGATTGTGCATCTCCCAAACCAACTAGAAGCTTCCTGTCCACAAAGACTGTCTCCCAACCAGTTCAATCATTCCCCAAGGATGTGCCTACTTCTCTCTCCTCAGGTAAAGCCTCCAGGACCACTCCTTGGACCACTAATCTTCAATATTTATTAATGTTGAAATGAACAAAATTAAATGAATGAGGACATAACAAATATCCATATCAATTATTAGATGGCTCAAAGCCAGATGGGAGCACTAATGGGTTGGATGACCATCAGGATCCAGGAAAATTAAGACAGGCTAGAAATAGAGGCCAAAACTAATATTATAGAATCTACAAAATCATCTATAAAGCTTCTAACAGCAGGATATAGGAGACACGACTACTTCACAGTTTGTTTGAAAAAAGATCTAGGGATTATTTACTACATTGAAAAGTCAGTCTGAGTCAATGGAATGACATGGCATTTGAAAAAATAAGAATGGTTTTTTAGACTGCCTCAAGAGAAAAGCCCAGTGGGGAAGTGATAGTCCCACTGTCCTCTGACCTCATCAGCCCCAATTTGGAATACTATACTGTAGTTAAGACCACTTTCAGGAAGGACACTGACAACATATAGCATATCTACACATCTACCATGATAGGACAGGAAGAGAACAAGAAACTATGTTATACAAAGCGGGGAGTTTGACCTGGGGAAGAGAAGACTGGGAGGTAGCTATGATAGAGCTGTCACATGGAAGAGGAATTAAATTTGTTCTACATGGAGGGAAGGTAGATGATGGGGCAGATTTTGTTTGTATAATAGAAAAAAATTAACAGAATATTTCAAAAGTAGAGTGGGATAATATAGGAGGTGGTAAGATTCCCAACCTTTTTGAACTAATTTGAAGCAAGTTGACTATCCACAAGTAAACCCTCAGAGAGAGAAAGAGAGAGAGAGAGAGAGAGAGAGAGAGAGAGAGAGAGAGAGAGAATGAGAACGAGAACGAGAATGAAATTGGGTACAGATTAAACTAGAATTCCTAAGAAGCAAATGTTTATTAAAAGAAAGAGCTGAAAAGGGTTTTGGAAAAGAAATGAGATCTATGGAATAAAGAATTGGAAACAGGGTAAACAGCTTGGTACAAGAGGTACAAAGCCTTGCCCAAGCCATAAAATCCTTGAAAATTAGAGTGGACCAAATAAAAATTGACTGAATGAAACAAGAAATAAACTCTGAAAAACAGAAGGAAATGTAAGGTATCACAGCAAAACAATTGAAGAGAGAGAATTTAAGAATGATTAGACTACCTAAAAATCATGACCAAAAAGAAAGAACTTAGACATCAGCTCTCAAAAATCTTGAGAGAAGTCCCCAGATCTCTTAGACCTAGAGGGTATGGTGGAAATAGAAATTAAAGCTGTTTGTGTTTCTCACACCCCACCAAGCTGACCAAACATCAGTGTCTCCTATCCCTTTCTGACATACTGTCTGACTGGTGTCTTGTCCTTTTCCTTCTCTCCCCATATACAAACCTGTCTTCATTTTCTTCCACATGAGGAAAGATGCAATACAGCTCAACACCAGAACAACACACAGGATAGTCAGGGTTACAGTCCAAGATTTTTTAGGATACTTCACATGGACTATGGCAGCAAGAGAAAGAGTTTAAATGGAAGGCAAGGTAAGTAGAATCTTCCAGGTGACACTGGAGAGAGAATACACCCTCTGGGAAGCCTTGCCTAGTATATTCTGGAGAAGTAAGAAGAAGGGGAAAGGATCAACAGAATTTCATGACTAATCCTCCTGAGACTTAACTCAACCAAGATAGACTAAGGACTCACCAGGTTATGCTTTCAATGTCCCCAGTTCATTATGGTCCACTACACAGTAACAATCAGTCCACATGATTGGAGCTATCGGAGATGCTATGATGGGAGCTCAAGGTGATTCATTGGTAGAAGGTAGAATCAGCATTGGGTAAAGCGCCACTGGAGCTCTCCTTCCCAGTCACAATTATCCCCTTCCCCTTCTACCAGTGCAACAGGATAGATCTGGGGTAGAAGCCAGGAGCAGAGCAGAAGAGGGTGGTGATGCCATCCAGGCTTCATAGTAGAACACAGTCACCTCAGGGGGCACTAAAGGTAGCGATCAGGAGAGAAGGCATCATGTGCAAATCTCAGTAGCATTTTCTCAAATGGGGAAGACAACATGGAATGCACTTGGGGAAGGACATTAGACTCGAAAAATTTATATGAATGGTTCAATGATGACTTGACCAGAGGTCTCCATTGTAGTGCCCCAGGAACCTAAACTGAACCTTTTGTTGTTTAACATTTTCATCAATGATTTGGAAGAAAGCATAGATGCCATTATCATCACATTTGAATATGATACAAAGTTAGGGGTGTGGGGATAATCAACACATGGAATGACAAAGTCAAGATCCAAAAAGACCTGGACAGTCTAAAACATTGAACTGAATATTACAAGGTAAAAATCAATATTAATTAAAGTAAATGGCTTCGTATAATCAAGTTCACTAGAGAAGATGGGAAAGATATGGTTAAAAAGTAATTTCTCTACTTTGGAAGATGAGTCTTGATGAGTCATTGTTCCAAGAGAGCATTGTCATCATCATAACAGGATGTTCCCCTTCCCTTTTGATGATGGGCATCTCTGCCTTTAGCTGGGTTAGTTATTGAGAAAGAGAAAGAGACAAAGACATGGAGACGTTCTGTGTTTGGACCTTGGTTTCTCTAACATGAAGAGACCAAGCAGAGGGGCATAGACCTGGAGACCTCAGGGTCACTTAAGGTCATCAGGGTCATTTCAATATAAGAGAATGACCACAATAACAAAGCATAATAATCCTCCTTTTTCTGGTGCTGATATTTTCCTATAGTGATTGGAGCTGAAGCCAGGACTCAGTTCTTTGACTTCTCATATACACCAGGGTCACTATTAAGAAGATAGGAAAGGGTGTTCTGGATGTCTTGATAGGAAGTGAGTTGTAAGAGCAAGTACTCACTATTCTTTATATTTGAGTGCTGCATGTTTTTCTTCATGGTGTTAATACAATGCTCCAGAGGGTACTTGTGAGAAGGGCTGAGCCTCAAGCATCAAGACAATCCAATTTCACATCTCCTCAACCAGGAGGCAAAACTCCTGACCATCTAGCAATCTGGTTTTCATTTCCTATATGGCTATTTCTCCCAGTCTCACAGAGTACGAAGATCTGCACCAAGTGGTTCAATGGAGGTGAGGGGTGGGGAAATTGTAAGGTAATGTAATGATATGAGTACTGGACCTAGAGTCAGCGGAACCTAAATATGAGTCCTAGCTCTGGCATTTACTATCTCTATAACTTTGGGAAAATGACTTTACCTCTATTCTTCAGTATTCTCATTTATCAAATAGGGTAATGGTCACTTACCTACAGAGTTATTGTGAAATTATATATTTAAAGCAAAACAGAAATGAGAGCTGTTATATTGATGTCACAGGAAGGGAGGGAATCTTGGAGGGCCTAATATTGTCGAGAGTTATCTTTTGGGGTTTCTAAGGATGACCTGTTTATGTCAATTTCTTGAACTCCTAACAGAAGCAGATACTCCCTAGCTATGAATAATTATGATCAAGATAAGCTGAGGAATTGTAGCTAAGCAAGAATAGCTTAGGACCTTGATCATGTGAGTACAGGCCTGACCAGTTTCCTATTTTATGAGCATCCAATCACCTTATCTTGGTGTATTACTTATGAATTTGTACATGCCTTTTTTTCTTGTTATTCCTGGAAAAACAAACTGGTCATTTAGAATGTGGAGAATGAGGGTAGGGAAGGAGCAGATGGAAGTAACTGCTGTAATTAAGTTTTGAAATACAGTGGCCATGGCAAAAGAAGAAGACAGATAATGGTTAGTTGGCTAGCTTATACAGCAGATCTCTAAACTCAGAAATCATGGAAGAACAGAGGGTTAATGGCTTCAAAGCGAAGTTCAATAATAGGGACAACAAAGAGGGTAGAGGAAAATGATAAACCTTGGGATGATCCTGGGCTGAAACTGGCATCTCCTGACTGTGTGACCCTGGCTAAGTCACTTAACTGCCCACTGCCCCAGGGAACTATCTAAATATCAGGACAATTGATATCTCCATGGGGACAAGGAATTCCTTACACTGATGAAATCACAAGTCCAAGAAAAAAAAATTGCACTTACCTGTAACAGAGTAGATTGTTGTGAGAATCAATAATGATCATGTATATAATCACGTGTATTTTATTTCTTCAATTAAATGTAAAGACAACTTTTAACATTTACTTTTTTTAAAGATTTTGAATTCCAAATTTTTCTCCCTTCCCCTTTCCCTGTCCACTCCCCAGGACAGGAAACAATCTTAAATGTCATACATTTACAATAATGTAAAACATATTTCCACATTAGTCGTGTTGAGAAAGAAGAACGAGTACAAAAGAAAAAAACATGAAAAACCCAAAATGTGAAAATGGTGTGCTTCGATCTGCATTATGGCTCCCTCAGCATTTTCCACCATGAGTCTTTTGGAATTGTCTTGGATAATCATATTGCTGAGAAGAGCTAAGTCCATCATAGGTGATGATTACACAATGTTGCTGTCACTGTGTACAGAGTGCTGGTTCTGCTCACTTCATTCAGCATATAATAGCACTTTGGTCAATGACAATGCTGCAAAATTATCTAGCCAATATCTAGTCAATAAATATATATTTATTAAATGCCAGTTATAGACTGGGTTCTGTGCTGGGTACTGGGGACTATGAAAATAAAAATGAAAGAGTCTGTGCCCTCAGGGAGTTTATGTTCAGAATAAGTACAAGGCAATTGAGTCATAGTTTTATATAACTCATGCATCTCCTCTATACTTGTCCCCCTACTGGCTTATTGAGGGCAGAGATGACATTCTCCCATGGACAACAAATAACGAAAATGCATATTTGAAAGGCCCTGATCATTCTCCAGAGTAATTTTATAGCTCGATGGAATGCCTACTCTTTCCACTACTTGGGATGGGATGGCTCTCTAGCAATGTGCTATCCTGAGATTTCAAAGCACATCAAGATTTCATAGCCAAACTTTATCCCCCAATATAGATGATCTGTTAAAGGTGTTAAAGTTGATCTGTTAAAAATGATTTCTTGCTCCTCTCCATATTTTTCTGAGATGAAGCCATGACAAAGGCATGGGTCAGTCTTCCTCAAATGAATGTCCAGCTGAATGTCATGCTTGTCATGGATAGCTGTTATCTTCACAAGTTAAGAGACCCCAAACCAAAGATCAGTAGGCCAATGTAGAGATGTTCAAGCAAGTCACCATAGCTAATGGAATCCTGACCCTCAGGCCTAGTCCCAGTCAAAAAGCAACATACTTTCAGCTTGCCCTCCTTTCCTTCACATCACTGGGCAAAATCAGCATTTATGACTTCTTTTATAACATTTTATTTTTAATTTATGGAATAAAACAAGCATTTCCATAACAAAGTACAATAAAAATAACATTGAACATGAAATTGTAAATGTACTGTGCACAACTTTCCATTCCTTTCAAATATACAACAAAATTATCATGTAAATTTCTTTTTTTCTTCCCTTCCCATTGCACCCTAGAGATGGCTACAATTAGGCTCAAATAAATTATTCTACTCCTACTTCTATTTATCAGCTCTTTCTCTGGATGCCGATAGCACCTTTCTTCATATGTCCTTTATAGTTAATTTAAATATTTTTAATAGACAAAATAGTTCATTCACTCAAAGGTGTTCTTAAAACAAGATTGTCACTATACACAATGTTATCTTGGTTCTGCTCATTTCACTCTTCATTATTTCATGCAAATCTTTCCATGATTTTATAAAAATCATTGAGCTTATAATTTCTAATAGCACAGTAGTATTCCATGAAAATCAAGATTGAACTCCATTAAAGACAGAATATTGGGGTATTGAGACATAGGATATTAAAAAAGAAAAAAGGTCATAAGAAAGAAGAAAATTCTGAGTTTGGAGTCTGGAAAAAATGTGACATAGAAGATGAAGAGAAGTAGAAGGACCACAAAGCATTTCAGAATAAAGTAATAGATTTGACAGATTTCACAGAAGGTGAAGACAGACCCACAGAGAAGGGAACATGTGTTCAAAGGCATGATCTGAGTCCAACCAGTGAGAGTCATAGAAGGAAGAATGAACTCCTGGTAGGTGGTAACCCTCTGCTGAGAGATGCTAAGGCAGCTATATATTGACAGGGCAGGAAAAATAGAGAGGGCTTAGGTCTTCAATTTAATTTAATAAAAATTTATAAAGTCTGTATCTTTGTGAATTTGGGAGCAAGGGGGAAGCAATTGTTGATTCTGAAGGAGGAAGCTTGTAGGATGCATGGAAAGAGGCAGTTCAGGCTTCATGAGAAATGTAAAGAATTGGGGGGTTTGGGAAGGAAGGTGTATACAGTTAAAATAGTGGTAATGGTTGAGGAGGAGTGAGAAAATTTGGGCTCTTTCAGATTGAGAGAGGAGGAGTGTTAAGGGTTGTGAAGGAGGATTGGAGAGAGAAAATGAGTTTACTTCTCTGCCTCTGTCATTATTGGCTTTCTGAATAAAAACCTATTAGTTCTAGAGAAAGCTGCAGATTATGGAATTCCCCTCTCTCCCTGCCCCATGCCCTGCCCACTTCCCCTTCTCCTACTATTAGGCTCAGCCCAGATTCTGTCCCCCTCCCTGCTCTAGCTTCTTGAGACAGAATGCTGAGCTGCTGGTTCAGGTCAACTGTCTGCCTTGCTCTTCCCATAGAACTAATCTGAAATTATTTCCCTTTGATAGTATAGACTTTACAATCAGAAATAGGGAGAAAACTAAAAGAGACCTTAGAAATCATGTAGCTGAACACACCCTCATTTTTCAGGTGAGGAGACTGGGCACAAGGAAGGTAAATGATTTGCTCAAGGATATTGTCAAAGAGGTGACAGGCACTTAGGTACAAGGTGGCGCTGCCCTCATTCCCATGAAGAAAAACCACAGCCTCAGGCACATACACTCAAATGAATGAATGAATGAATGAAATCCTTTAAAAATTATTATTATGGGTCAGGCATTGCTAACCACTGGAGATACATATTCTAGAAGAATATAGTCCCTTCCCTTTGAAGAGTTTATGTTTCAGTGGAAGAAACAACACACACAGGAGAATAGAAGCTAGAGGTTTGATATGGGGAGTCTCAGAGATGGGGACTGGAGTCATAGGGTGACTCATTGATAAGAATGATAACAAATATTTATAGATGGTGGCATAGAAGCAGCAACGTCCCACAGCTCCCATGCAGCCACCCTAAACACCCATAAAAATATGACGCTGGACAAATTCTAGGACTCTCAAACTCAAAAAATACAGAAAACACATCTCTTGTGGAAGGCAGCTCAGCAGCAGGGGACCATCCCAGCAGGAGCCGAGACCCACCCAGCTTGAAACCGAAACCTTGGCCAGGCCCCGAGGCAGTAGGAAGGAGCCAAGCCACAGCCAGTCTACAAGAGAGAAGAGCTACAGCTTCCAGCAACTCCAAATCTACCAAGGTGTGAAAAATAGGGATTAAAGGAAGGTGTGAAAAATAGGGATTAGAGAAAGGCAGCTGGCAGGAGGGTCTCATCCCAGGCCAGAACCAAGACCAGCCCAGCCTGAAACCGCCATGTAGCCAGGCTCCAGGGCCACAGTGTAAGTCTACTTCAGAAAAGATCTAAAGCACCTGGATAACAAACATTTATTAAGTGCCTACTATATTCCAGGCGCCATGTGCAATGTGTTGGGGATACAAATATGAAAAAGAAAGGCAATCTCTGCCCTCAAGGAGTTTGCAATCTATTGGGATAGACAATACACAAAAGGAAGCTGAGATGTGAGGAATGGGGAGGGAGAAGGTGTTGGCCACAGGGGCATCACGGAGACCAGTCCAAAGGAATGCAGCTGGTTGGAAATGAAAACATGGCTGCCCTGTGAGCCTTTATTAAATGGAGGCTTTGGAAGGAGTTCTTTGTTCCACTTGTCTGTCCTTGGTCAGAGGGACAGAAAGTATGGAGGATACCAACGAAGTTTGAATACCAAAGCTGAAGTAACCTCTAAGGTTATTGAGTTTCCTGGAGCCATGGTGGAAGCAACGTAGTTGTTGGGGAATTAATAGTGTTAATGTGAATACTGTTCCCAACCAAGAGGCGGAATGAAGGAAGAGAGTGGGGTCTTAGCTTTGTCAAAATATTTTGGAAATACCCTGTTTCCCAGAGCTAAGACCCAGCTGGCAGGCTGTGCCCTGAATTTGGCATAACAACAATCCTTTGTGTGCAGGATGATATCACACTCTGGTAAAGTGTATTGCTTAGACCAGCACCAGGCGTTCACTGAGGGATTTAGCTCCCTTTATTTCTCAGGGCCATCCATCACATATTCACAGTCCCTGTTCATGTCACTGACAGGTACTGCACTTCTGTTTACATCACACAACTCAGGTTCTTTACCCCACAGGGTGGGCAAAACCCCAAAGACTTGACACAATTCTGTTCTACGGGGTCTTTGTAAATAGTAACTCCAGGACCTTGAATGATTTTGTCATGGGTCAGCCCAAGATGTGTAGAAGACCTATGTTAAGCCTGCCTTCATAGGAGCCAGTCTTCTGCTTGCAAATGTCATTTTCCTCACTCTGAAATTAATTAAACTACTGTTTGTGTCCTCTCTTGTCCCTGTTTGTTTGGTTGTAGCCACCCACTTTTTAGAGGCTGGTTCTAGTTCAGTTGACACCTTCTATGGTAGGGAGATGGTTGAAGTGTAGTAGGGCAGATTCAGAGATGGTGAGTTTTCACTCACCCAGAGAATATGGAGTATGGCCTCAGGGTAGGATTGGAGGACCATGTTGGAGGGAGTATATGGTAATGCATGGTATCATGGTAGGTATCTTAAGTCCAAACGTGAAACAGCCTGAGGCCTAAGCTTCTTCCTTCTCTGGGGAGGATCCTTGTAGGTGGAACTTGTGGGAGAAATGTTTCATCCCACAAATAGTGCCTATAAGTTAGTTCTAGACTAGGACCCAAGATGGAGGAAATTTTGCTCTAGAGCATAAAGAACTGGAGTCCAAATTATATTATGATAACTCATAAGACATTCTAAAGATGATAGAGGAGGGAGAGGACCCTCTCAAGTGAAGGATCAAGCTCCAGACCAGGGCTGAGAGAGCCCCCTGAGCCTACTGCCCCTAGTTAATTTTAGTTCCTTTAGTTCCTTTTCAACCAGAGGCAGAGACGAGAACATTTCAAAGGGGAATGGAAGGAAAAACATCAACATATAGGATGAAGTGGGTGACAGAAGTGTACAAAACAACACTAAGTCCCTCTGGAAAATAGAGAGGCCTACCACCCTAGTCCCTGCCAAATTGAGATGGGTTAGATTTACTCTGCTTGGCCTCAGAGGGCAGAAGCAGAAACAATATGTGGATGTAGCAAAGTGACCACACATTTAGGCTTGATGTCAGGAAAAAATTTCTTAATGATTATGGCTTTAAAGAGTTGTCCCTCTGCAGGAAGGCTCCCAACATGTTAAGTGACCCACTGGTAGAGGGTCTACCAGAAGACACACAGGATGAATAGGAATGAATGCACTGCAATCTGCTCCATGGGAAGAATTACTCACATCAGTGAGATCACATGTCCATCAAAATAGCAAAGTAGTCATTGTTTCAGAACTGTGGCTCTTTTCTCCCTAGCTATGTCTGAGTCTCTTAAGGATATGGACTGAACAGGGCTCTCACTTCTCTTATATACTTCACAGATTTAACTTAGAGGTTGAACACAATTAGTCTGAGAGAAATGATTATTTCTTTCTTGTATTAAGAGCTAAGTATTGTATTGGAACCAAGATTTTTTTCCTTTTCTGCTTCCTCATCCAAAAATCAACCAGTGCTGGAAATCTTTCTAAAATGCTTACCCAGGCAGGGTGACCGAGATCTAATCAAAGACAGCAGAAGAAATTCTAAGTTTAGGCGACTGCGTGCATTCCTGCTCATTGCTCAGACCTGTCTGGGGAAATGTGGATCCTCCCTTTTGTCAGAGAGATGATATAGAAATGAATGTCTCTTTTTACCAATATTTTGGAGTTTTGAGCCATGTACCCCAAAACCCTCACTGTAGTATAGCCCAACCTCTCACTGTAATATTTGTTCTCTCATTAATTATTAGCCTATCAGAGTTGATCACATCCTCAGGAGCACCTGCTCTTCCAAGGACATATAATCTGTGAGCCCATTGCCAGGAGGGGACTTTGGTCTAAAGGAGACAGCCAAATGACCATCCTTTTTATTAATAAGCATACCGGCATTATGAATAAAATGATTACCCAGACACGATGTCTCTTGAACTTCTCCAATGTCCCAAGTCCATCACTCCACAAACATTAATTAAGCCCTTACTGCATGTTAGGCAGCTATGTTAAGCACTGGGGGTACAAAATAAGCAAAAAGAACCAGTCTCCGCCATCTTGGATTGTATCACATTGTAAAGTGGAAAGACAACACCAAAGGAGCTGAGAGGGGGGATGGGGTGGGGGGGGGGATAGGACCATGGATGGGGAGGACGTGGTTTATGCCCTTCCTCTGAATGAAGGTTCTGGGAAGACCCACCAATTGGAGAAGGGAAAGCATGTGCTCAACATATTCTTCTTTGATCTTATAGTCCTCAGTCTCTGGGAGGAGTGGTGGCAGATATTTGAGATTAACCCAGTGTGTCTGAGTCCAAAATTCAATAGGCAAAGATTAGAACAATTGACTTTTAAGAAATTACAAAGTTCCTTGACCCCAAACTTCTCCTTAAAAAAAGAGTCTCTCCTCTTTTAGTGCCAATATTATTTTGGTGATGTTGTGTGGCCTTGACCCATGGAATTAGAGTGTCTGAGGCACTGATGATGTCACCAGATGAGCAATGGAGCAGTGCATGGTGGATATGACCCACCTGAACCACATTGCAAATGAAGACTTGAGCCAAAGTGGTATAAAAGCCACCATAGACATATATGACTAGAAAATAGTGGGCCAGTCATTCAAAGAGAGCAAGGTGTAGCCAGAAGACAGCCCAAATCCTCTACTGGGAAAGGCAAGAGACACAATGGAATCCTCTCCCCAGATATATTGAATCATATCATTGGTAGACTGAGTCTGATCTACCTTAATCATAGCTGTACTGAAACTTCACATTATCTTAAAGTCTGGCATATAAATGAGGGTAATACTTTCATAAAGGTAAGTTACTTCCATGTATTTACCTCTTTAGGGTTCCATCCCCTCAACCATCAAGTGAGAAGTCTTGAATACGGTCCCTTTCAGATATAAATCTATGATCCAATAATTCTTGAGTGAACTGTTCTTTGATGTTCTCCTTTTCACTCTGTACCACAGCTGTGGTTTGGCTTTTCCCTAGATGCCATCTTGACATTTGATTCTGCTCATGTCCCTTACTGAGATCACTAGACAGTATACCATTCAGTTATGGGGGAAATCCCCAAGTTTTGGGGCTCTCTTTGATGGAGAAGGTGGAAAGGACTAAAGTAACCACAGAGACCAAAATGGTAAGGCATTCAGAGAAGAGCAAACTACTGAGTCATGGACTTCCTGAATTGGAAAGAACCTTAGAGACCATCCTAGTCTACCTAAACAAGACAGCCTCCTACAATACCCTTTGCACATGGTCATTTAACCTATGCTTAAAAGACCTCTGGGAATGGGTAGAGGGACCAGCTGGTGCTGACTAATTTATTTCTCTAAATAAGAGCTTAATTCTGAGTACTCCACCTGGAAAAAGGTTCAAGTGGCAAAATGAAGAGGGAGTTTAGCTAGAGAGCAGTGTGGTGCAGTGAAAAAAGTCCTGGATTTGCAATCAAAGGGTTTGAATTCAAATCCTGCCTTTACCATAGACTGTCAGTGTGACCTCATAAAAGGCCTCAGTTTCCTCAAATGTAAAATGGGATGTCAGGGTCCTCTCATCCTGACAACAGGTCTGTCAGGGTCACTTTCCCTGACAACAATTCTAGCAGGGGCAACCGGTTACTTACACTTACCTCAAGTGAGAAGGCGCCAGCGCCTTGTCAAAAACAGAAGAGTCACAAGACTCAGAGGTGCAAACAGAAAAAATTTATTGAGTCCTCTCCAGGGGGAAGCCTAACAGCAACATTTCAAGACCAACCTCTTCCTGCCCCAAAACCTGAGTATTATATATATCATCCAGATTCATGTACCACACGTGAAAAACAACAGGGCCCAGCTGCAAGGAGCAGGATATAACCAAATGTGGGGGTGGAAAGTTACAGTTACAAGGGCTTCACCTGGCCCCAGGGTAAGGAGACGCTATCCGAAAAATCTGGTTTCCACAGGCACAAGAGGTTTAAGCACCGCTGCTCCCCACAGCCCTTGAGAGACCCAGAGAGTCCAGTGTGCCCCAAACTCTACATGACCCAGACTTTTCCAGTGCCTCGACTCTCCCTGTGCCTCATCACAACCACCTGCAACCTGCAAGTATTTCCCAGACCCTCACAGTTGTACTGAATAACTAGTTGCTTCCTTCTTTCTCTAAATCTATGAACCACTATGAATCTTAGACAATGAGAGAGCACACAAGGTGTTTGATCAGAGGAATTAGCCTTGGGTTTAGTCCCAGAACAAGAGAGCTAAAATCAATGGTTGAGAATTTCAGAGATTTTGCTTCAGTGTAAGGGGAAAAAAGTTTATTGATAACTACAGTGATCCTTCAATAGAATGGGATGTCCCAGAATACAAGGAGCATCAGAACATATTGTTAGATATCTTCAAGCTGAGGTTGAGTAAACACTCATTGATAATGGTGTTGACATCTCACCAGTCAGATTGGCTAAGATGACAAAACAGGGAAATGACAAGTGCTGGAGAGGATGTGGAAAAATTGGAACACTAATGCATTGTTGGTGGAGCTGTGAACTGATACAACCATTCTGGAGGGCAATCTGGAACTATGCCCAAAGGGTTATAAATAATTGCATACCCTTTGACCCAGTAATACCACTTTTGGAGTTATATCCCAAAGAGATCATAGAAGTGAGAAAAGGACCCATATATACAAAAATATTTCTTGTAGCTCACTTTGCGGTGGCAAAAAACTGAAAACTTAGGGGATGCCCATCAATTGGGGAATGGCTGAACAAGTTGTGGTATATGAATGTAATGGAATACTATTGTGTTATAAATAATGGGAAGGAGATGGACTTCATAATTACCTGGAGAGGTTTATAAGAATTGATGCTAAATGAGAAGAGCAGAACCAGGAAAAATTTGTACACAGTCACAAATACATCATATTGTGATGACCAACCTTGGTAAACTGGACTCTTCTATATAAGCAATGCATAGTTAAAAGACATCTCTACAAGTCTCAGAATGGAAGGAGATGTCTACACCCAGAGGAAGATCTAGAAAGACCAGAGTTTAAATGGAGACTGAAGCAACACATGCTATTGTTCTTTTCTAAGTTTGGTTTTGTTTCTTTTATTTTTTTTCCCATTACTTGCTCCATTGGTTAAATGCTTCTATACAACCAGACTATTGTACAATGTGAAAGTGTTTGCAGATCCCATACATGATCGTACGCCACCATGGGGGGGTGGAGAGAAGGGAGGGGAGAAAATCTGAAACTAAAGTGATTCTGTAACTGAATCTTGTAAACTAAAAGTAAATAAACAAGTCAATAATTTAAAAAAAAGAGAGAGAGAATGGTGTTGAAGGGATTCTTGATCAAGGCTGCATTGAATTGGTTCACCACAGAAGTCACTTTCCCTGCTAAGCTTCTTTACCTTCAGGAGAAATGTGAACAAGTAAGCCTTATAGGTTGTAAAGGAAGAAACACACACACACCCCTAAGTGAGCCCGTGCTTCCATACTGAAAGTCCTCTAGGATGGGTCTTTGTGTCCATCATGAGACTTAGCACTTTCTTAGTTCAAACAATAGTTACAAATGCCATATGTGTCCATGGTTCTGTAGCACCACACCCCCTTCTCATACTTCCCAGAAACACCTGATGGTGATTCTGTTCTAGGGTTTACTGTTCTCACCACAGACTTTCATTTCATTTCTACTTTCAAGGTTACCAGACATTCTCTGGTTCTGCCTAGCAACAGATATCCCAGCCAGCAATAATAGGAAGGCTAATCTTGGGCAGGACCAATCCAAGATAAGCTGAGGATGAGGGGTGGGGAGCCACTGTTCATATAAAGATCTTATTTCTCTTTTGGATACTACTGCGGTACAGAGTTTGGAGAGTGGAGGCTCCTCCAAATAAAGTGTGGTTGTAGGTGCTAGGTGGAAAGGAATGGCCAATCAAAGGAGAAGGAAGAGGAGGAGGAGAGGGTCTTTCTTATCCTTGCTGCTCATTCTTGGGGTACTTTCTCTAACAGGGATCCAGGCAGGTGAGTCTAGGGGAGCAAGTGGGAGGAAGGATGGAAGTTATTGTGGTCTGGGTCTGATAGGGGTCTCCCTCAGTCCTTGTCCTAGTGGAAGAGTCCTAATATTAACAGAAGATACTCAAGTAAGCAAACTAACAAGGGTGTTATGACTAGAACCAAAGGGGCAAAGGATGATTCTGATCAGATACTTCCTTTCCGCTTAACCAAGTAGTGGTTCAGGGAAATCTTCCAGGAAAAAGTGCTTTGATCTCAGAGACTGAATATGGCTCTACTTTATGTCTATTTATGAGTAAGAATCAAAATGATGTAGGGCTAGGTGGTGACTTAGGCTACAAGGGCAATGTAAAGAAGAGAGGGATGTTAACCGTGTTTGTTTAAGGTACTGGAAACTCAAGGACCCAAAGAGTCCGTCCTAAGCCATTATCTAGACAATAGAGTAAGAAGGAAACTCCCAAGCTGCCAAATACGGAAGGGGCAATGAAGAAGGAAAAGTTAATCAACTATGAAAGGATTTAAAAGGAGGGAGGAGGAGAAATAGAAAACAGGGGTGATGTCTCACAGGTAGGCACCACACCACCCTGCTTGGAGTTCTATGGAAAATAATTTTATTTGATCCCTTTTTGAACCAAAGGCATCTCCAGTGTTCAGAATTGGGGGAGAGGTTCAAAGGAGACAATTCAAGTAAAGCATTTTTCAGTCTTTAAATAAGCACCATAGACATGTCAGCGACTGTGATTACTATTGTTCTAGATATGTGATGTCATTGCTTTAGAAAAGAGGAATCTCTCATTATCAATTCAGATCAGCAGCTGTTCTGAAACTTAGTCTCAGGAATTTGTTGCCTTGGCCACTGAAAAGTTGAATGACTTAAACAGTGTTGTACAGTCAGTATGTGTCAGAGAATGAACTTGAACCCAGATCCTCCTGAATCCAAGTCTGGCTCTGCACTATATCATACTGCTACTTCTGCTCCTGCTGACACAACTACCAACATACAGGACACAAGTGGTCCCATCTGGCACCATACCGAAGCTGCTTTCAATGAGCCTGCATTGGATGACTTTATATGGTAATAATTTTATTCAGGTACAAAACAATTTTATCCCTGTATGGAATAGTCCCCAACATGTTAAATGCAAAGGAATGTGAGCCAGCTAGGAATTTGTCCTACAACAATTTCTATCTGAATCTCACCAAAAAAGTTGAGAAAATTGCAGTGATGATGATGATGATGATGATGATGATGATGATGATGATGATGAAAAGAAGAAGAAGAAGAAGAAGAAGAAGGAAGGAGGAAGAAGAAGGAAGAAGAAGAAAAAAAGAAGAAGAAGAAGAAGAGGAGGAGGAGGAGGAGGAGGAGGAGTATGAAGGAAATGTTCCCTCTAGGCCTTGAATAAGCCAGTGATAAATTGGTGGTTCCATAAAAGGAAATTGGGATACTAACAAAAAAGGTGATGCTAATCGGGGCAGATCTAAATTCTCCTAATTCTTAAGTGCTGGTCCCTGCTGGCCAAAGCATAGGCATTATTTTTTACAGACAATGACCAGATGTGCCCATTGATTTGGGGGATGTAGAGGCAGCTGGCAGGTGCAACCCCACCAATGAGAGAAATTTGAGCTTCCCATAAGAAAGAGGCCAACTCTGGAGTTTTCATTTTTGCTGCAGGTAGACCAGATCTCATCTAGGATCTTAGGATTCTGGCCTTAATATTTAGAGCTTGAAAGGACTCAAGGTTATCTAGTTCATCTTCCTTACTTTGAAGATAAGGAAACCAAGGCCCAGGAAGTAAAATGACTTGTTTAATATCATATCCCAAGCCCTCTGTTTCATTATGGTAGCAGATGCTAAATCTTGTCTAATCCTGACTATGGCTCCATGGTATTTGAATTATTTCTTTCTGATTGCTTTCATTATTTTCTTCTTGACCTGGGAGTTCTAGGTTTGGGCTATTATATTCCTGGGAGTTTTCATTTGGGATTTCTTTCAAGAGGTGACTAGTGGGTTCTTAAAGTTTCCACTTTGTCTTCTGGCTCTAAGATATCTGAGTATCTTTCCTTTGTGATTTCTTTAAATATATCTAGGTTCTATCTGTTTATGACTTCTGGGTAGTTCAATAACAGTTAAATTATCTCTCCTAGATCTACTTTACAGGCCAATTATTTTTTTCTCTGATACATTTAATATTTTCTTCTACTTTTTCAGTCTTTTGACTTTGTTTGATGGTTTCTCAATGTCTCGTGGAGTCATTAGTTTCCACTTGCCCAATTCTATTTTTTAAGGAGTTATTTTCTTCAATGAGGTTTTGTGCCTCTTTTACTATTTGTCCAAGTCCAATCCTTAAAGAGTCACTTTCTTCAGTATTGTATTATATTCTTTTACCATTTGGCCAATGCTGATGCTCAAGAAGTTATTTTTCAGTATTTTTGTACCTCTTTTACAAAGCAATTAATTTTCTTTTCATAATTTTCTTGTATAGTTCTTATTTCTTTCTATCAATCTGTCCTCTACCATTCATTTGAGTTTTAAAAATAATTTTCTTGTTCCTTAAAAAAAAACTCTTTAGTTCTACTAGGAATTTTTGTTGGGTTGTATCCAATCTGCATTTTTTTTCTTTGAGGCTTTGTTTGTAAATATTTTCAAGTAATATCCTTGTCTCCTTCTGAGTTTGTGTCCTGAGCTTCCCTGTCACAATAATAGCTTTTTATGGTCAGGTAGTGTGTGTGTGTGTGTGTATGTGTGTTTGCTCATTTTCTCAGACTATTCTCAACTTGGAATGTTGTGTCAGAGTTGGGCTCTGTTCATTTCTGGAGAGAGATGCCTGAGATGCCAGAGGAGCCTTAGTTTCTCCTCTGCTGTACTTCTGCTGATTTTGCAACTTGTTCTGGGGGACCTGTAAGTTTTTGGTGCTTTCAAAATGGTGTAATCTGGGAAGAGGTCTGTTTACTGCCTTCCTTGTCTATGCTTCACAAATTCCTGACTCAGTTTGGGTTTCTTGGCTTGACAGTGGTTGAGTTTTCATAGTCAGCTGCTATGTCTAGTCTGTCTGACATAGTCAGTCATAGTGTGCTGGGAGGTTCTATAAGTTTGAAGCCACTGAACAACTGATTTTTCCTTGGTTTTGGTCTTCTGTCCTAGGTTGTTCCACTGTGGGTTTATATCTGGAGCTAAAGGTTAGAACTGAGTCTCTACTGTGCTCTTGGGCTTAGAGTCATACATACTTGGTTATGGAACTTGTTCCTTACTCAGTACACAAATAAAGTCCTTGCTGCCTTGCAATCATGATTGCTCCTCTCCATCTGTAACTGTGACCTGGAAGGGAGTAATGACTGGCAGAAGCACCAGATGGCACCCATTCCTCCTCCTAGTTTTGAAATAGGGGTCCCCTGGGACCTCCTTCTGCTTAGGTATCCAGTTCCCTCATTCTCCCTGAGCACTGGGCTGCTCCCTGATTGTGGTTTGTCCTTCATTCTCAAAGAGGCCATGACATCAGGGAGATGATGACATGACTTGCAGTTTACGTTGATTTAAGTGAGGGAGGACTGTGCAAAGTCACCAACCTTACATTTATCTCCTCTAAAATCATCTGGGTCCAGTGCCCAGATATTGATCAGGATGACTGGAGATGGCTCAGGATGTAGTGGGAGACCTTGGCCTTTTTAAGCTAAAGGTTTTCAAGTTGTCACTTTGAATGAGGCAATGCCCTTTGCTCTCCTCTCCTCTCTTCTTCCTCTCCTCTCCCATTCTATCCTCTCTTCCCCTCTCCTCTTGTCTCCTTAAATAGAGTACCATACCCTTACCTGAGGGTGTTCTTCCCCAAAAGAAGGTAAATTTTGATGTCACTGTTGCAGCTACCATAGCCTGCTGCTGCTGGGCTCCTGGCCAGCCCCTACCCCAAAGTCCATAGACTTCTCTATCTCTCTTCTTAAGTTGTCTTGCACCAAGAAAGATAACTCACTGTAATTTCCTTTTGATTTTTATGACTGGAATTCAGTTTGGACTCTTTTCTAGATCATTGTAAAGGAGGTTCTTGAGGAACTGAGGCTAAATTTCTCACTTCACCATCTTGACTTTATTCTCCTTTCCTAAGGTAATAATAAAATAATAAAATAAATAATAATAAATAAACAATTGCCCCTGGGCTTCTTCTTGGTGAGCTCAGGGCTCAGTCTAGCATCAAGTCCAGAGAAGATAAAGGGCAATCATGATGACCACAGGCAGATGAAGCCTGGGAACCAGATATCCTAATGCCCCCATAGGCAAATCACTGGCAGGAATGGCTCTGTGTCTACACTGTTCCTGACTCCCCTTCCTGAGCTTTCACTTCCCCATTCCCTTGAGCAGTGTGGCCGAGAGGAAAGCTGGTCAGCCTTGCAGTCAGGATGACCTGAGTTCAACACCTCCCTTGGATCCATAGTAGCTACATCATCAGGGACAAGGCATTTAGCTTCTCAGTCTTCCAGGTCACTGCTCAGCACTAAACATTATAGCTCAGTTGCTCATCTACATCAATGGAGGGAGTTTCCATGCTGGAAGTTCCTTTACATTGATGAAATCGCAGTTCCAGTTCAAGAAACAAAAATTAATCCCTGGTGCTACCAATTTACCCTGGAACTCAGAGGAAGAGGCTTCCTGCTCTCGTGACCATGGCTGGCCCCTAGGAGCCAGGTTAGTTCTTCCTTTACTGGGAGACACATTCTATATATTCCCTTTCCTCTTTAAATTAGTAGAGGCTGGTTAGGAATTTTTCAAGACATTTTACATGGAGGTAAACAAAGAAAAGACAGGCCCTATGACATATAAACTGATAGAAGAAAAGCTTTATTTTTTCCTTAACTTCATTAATGTCCAGAAAATGAATGGATGAGTTTGTATAGTTGATGGGGACCCTTACCTGATTCTTTTTCATCGGACTTGACCTTGACTAGGCAATAAATCTCAAAGTCTCTCTTTTCAGTCTCCTGGAATTTTTCCTTCTTGTTTCTTTCTTTCACCTCTCTTCTCCATGGAATGAATAGAATGGGAACTCCAACCAGTATGACAGTCACATATGACAGGAGATTGCTTCTTAGTCAAGTGTTTATATGCGTTCTAAATCTAATTAAAACTGATTTGGATCTGGATTTTTCTCTACCAAGGTGCTTTCTCTTACTTGGGTGAAAATCAAAAGCATGTTCCTTCAACTCCATGACTATTGATTGCCACCATAACTGCTCCTACTGGTACCTTTCGATGGAAGGGAATGACCTTGTTTTGTTGTTTTCAGTTGCATCCAACTCCTCATGACCCATTTGAGATTTTCTTGGCAAAGATACTGGAATGATTTGCCATTTCTTTCTTTAAATCATTTCACAAATGAGAAACTGAAGCAAACAGGGTTAACTGGGTTTCCCAGAGTCACATAGCTAGTAAGTTTCTGAGGCTGAATTTGAAATCATATCTTCCTGATGCCAGGTTTGGCACTCTATCCACTGGGATATCTCACTGCCCCCTGGAAATGACCTTAGAGACCCAAAATTTATAAGTTCCTGATTGTCATCTAATCTCATACTGTCAAATCCAAATAGAAATATATTCTTGTGGTATCATAATGACAGAGAAAACCACAAATTCACATTATCTAGATCACAATGTATTTTTTTGTTGTTAACCACTTCCCAATAACATTTTCATCTGATTCTGGCAAGTCAATTCCATATGAGAGCAAGAATTGCCATTTACCTCAACATCTCCTACCAAGTTCTCTTTAAGCCTCTGAGCTCACTGCATTCTCAAAAGACCTGGGAATATTCAGAACAGAGAATAGGAGACTTTGGGGGTAGATCAGCAAGTGGTATTATATAACTATCTTCAAATATTTGAAAAGCTGTCCAGTGGAAAAGGGATTAGACTCTTTCTACTTGGTTCCCAGAGAACCAAACAAGGAACAATGGGGAGAAGTTTCAAAGATGTATATTTAGACTTGATGTCAGGAAACACCTTCCTAAAATGAGTTTTGTCCAAAAGATTTGGCTGCTGCCACAGGAAGGTTCTCCTTGATTCCAGGACTGTAGCGGAGGCTTATGGCCACACATTAGAGTCTGAATTCGTATCAGGCATGAATTTTATTAGACAGTCTCTGAGGTCCCTTCCAACTCTCAATTCTGCAATACCATAAGGCAATTCATTTCAGTTTTGTATGCCTCTAGTTAGAAAAGCTTTATTCTGGAATGAAATGTGCCTACAAGTCACTTCTACCATTTCCATACCTGTAGTCTAAGAATAGTGAGAGAAGTAGAGTTGATATTCCCAAAATGTGCGGGACCCTGGCAGACTCCAGAGTTACCAAGCAACTGACCAAAGGTATTTAGCAGCACCCACAAGAATGAGTGTAAGGCTGCCATTGGAGGTCTGGGGTAATGTCATCCCCTTTCCTTTAATTAGCACTAAGATAACTGGGGAGAAAGGAAAGGATGAAGAGCAAATGCAGTTGCCAGTGGATACTCTAGTGGTTTCCTTGGGAATGAAAATTTGGCTTCTTCTCAATCATCTTTCTCGATACCTGCAGCATCTATCACTATTGATCTCCCACTCTTCTCTAAGTTTCTATTACACTTCTCACCTTCTCGATCTCTTTTGCTGGATCACCCTCCATATCTTGTGGATGCCCTAATTCATTATCTTTCCCCCTAAGCCCTCCCTGCTCTTGCTCTATTACTGTGGAAGTCAACAACATCCTCCCTGTACCTCAGGTTTCCAACCTAGGCATCATCCTGGATTCCTTGCTATCTCTCACTCCCCAGATACAATCTGTTGCCAAGACTTGTTGAATTAGCCTTTGCAACAGCTGTCAAGTATACCTTCTTCTTTCCTCTGACACTGCCACCACCTAGTGCAGCCTCCATCCCCTCATACCTGGATTACTGTAATAACAAAGCATAGATCTGCCTGTTTCAAGTCTCTGCCCACTCCTTTCCATCCTCCATTCAGCCACCAATGTGATTGTCCTAAATGCGGGTCTAATCATGTCACCTTCTCATCAATAAACTCCAGTGGCTCCCTATTGCCTCAAGGATTAAATGCCAAAAACTCTACTCGGCATTCAAAGCCCTTCATAACCCCTTGCCCTCTCCTATATTTGCAGTCTTCTAACACCTTATTCCCCACCACCTACTCTTTGACCCAGTGATGCTGGCCTCTTGGATTTTCTAGGAACAGGACACTCTGGACTCTGGGCATTGTCTCTGACATCCTCCATGTCTGTAATACACCCCCTTCTCATCTCCACCTACTGGCTTCTTTGGCTTCTTTAAGTCCAAACGATAATCTAGTTTGGACTTATAATCTAGTTTCTTCTACATGAAACTTTTCCCAGCTCCTGTTAATTCTAGTGCATTCTCTCTCCCTCTCTCCTTTTTTCCCTCTCTCCCTCTCCCTCCCCCCTCTCTCTCCTTCCTTCCCTCTCTCCCTCCTTCTCCCGTCCTCTTTCCCTCTCTCCCTCTCTCCCTCTCCCTCTCTCTCTCATATTCTCTCTCTCTTCTCTCTCCCTCTCTCTTATATTCTCTCTCTCTCTCTCTCTCTCTCTCTCTCTCTCTCTCTCTCTCTCTCTCTCTCTCTCTCTCTCTCGTTCTATTTCTCCTGTGTGTAGCTCCTTTGTACATATTTGTTCACTTGTCTCCCCATTCAATTTTGAGTTTCTTTGAGGCAAGGACTGTCTTTTACCTTTTTTGGCATCCTCAGAACCTGGTATCTAATAATATATGTATGTGTTTCTACAAATGTTTATATGTCTATATATGGTATATGTGTATATATGTATGTGTGTTAGAATTCTATTGTATATATGATCTATTATATATTTAAGTATATATGGCATAATTGATGCAGCTAGGTAGTGCAGTGGATAGAGTGCTGGACCTGGACTCAGTAAAACACTTTTCTGAGTTAAAATCTAGCTTGTGGTTCTTACTACTGTATGACCCTGGGCAAATTACTTAATTCTGTTTGCCTCAGTTTGCTCATCTGTAAAATGACTTCTATAAAGTGAGCTAGAGAAGGAAATGGCAGACACTCCAGTATCTTTGCCAAGGAAACCCCAGATGAGGTCACAGAGAGTTGGGAACTATTCTGACTGAAGACAACTGAGCAACAACAACGGTTTAACCACACTTGTAGCACCCACCTCCAGGAGTTGTGAGGATGGAAGGAGAGAATGGAGACCAAATGCTTTTCAGACCTTAAACACTATCTAAGTGTTGACCATTACTAGGATAACTAAGGAGAGAAACTTCTGGTATGGCATGACATGTGTCTTAGACCTTGGAAAAGTAAATTTCAAAGAGTCCAGAGGAAAAATAAGTAGGATCCTTTAGCTTCTTTGAAGGAAGTTAGCTTAAGAGGAATGGATTGTTTTCAGGAATGAAATCCTGATGACCCAAATGCAATAATTCCAGTGAGGAAGAAAAGAGGTTATGGATGGTTTAAGGAGACCCTGGAAAATACTCAATTTGGGTTTTAAAAAGACATGCACATAACTTGAAATCGAAATGAGGCAACTGAGGATGAGTTCAAGTGTAACATAGTTTTCATATATATACAAACATACACATGCACATAGTTATATAGATATATTCAATTCAATAGACATGTATTAATCGCCTACCATTTATATGAATGTACATATGCACACACATGCATTTTGTGTGTATACATATGTACATGTATGTGGGTTTGTGTTGAGCATGTGTGTGTGTGTGTATATCTTCTTAAATGGAGGATCTGCCACCACTCTGTGAATGTGTTTATCTAAGATCATAAAATAATAAGGTTTATAACTGGAAGGAGTGTGTGCCAAGAATAATGACAATAGTTTGCAAGGTCATATAAACACGCTGTTTCATTTGTTCCTCACTATTACTCCCGTTTTCCAGATGAGGAGCCAGAGGCTGAGAGAGGTTACATTTTTGCCTGAGGTCTCACAGCCAGCGCGTGTCTGACATATGACTTAAACTCTGGGCTTCCAGTATTACACCTACTATACCCGTTGATCTTAGATATTGTTTGCTCTAGGCCCTCATTTTACAGAAAAGAGAAAACTGAGTCCCAGGTAGAGAAAGTGACTCGTTCAGGTAGTAACTGATCCAGAATTCACACATCAGTTCTTTTGCTATGAATCCATTTTGGTATCAAACCATCTTGGTATGATCAGCTTCTATTGGCCCTGTCACTAAACTCTCCAAAGGAGGTCTTGGGGAGCTGCCTATGCATGTAGCTTCACAATTTACACTTACTGAGCCCTTCACTATACCCAGTGCTATAGTAGGCACTGACTGGAAATATGTTTTCTTCCATTTTGAGCCACCTTGCCCTCCCAATTTCACTCCTGATGGTTGGAGATCATAGCTTCAAGGGGCCTTGGAGCCTTCCGGGTCTGACCCCTTCATTTTATAGATAAGTTAATTGAGACCAAAAGAGGTTAAGTGATTTTCCCAGAGTGACTAGATGGTGTCTGGTGCAGGATTAGAACTGGGGTCTCTCTCTGTCTTTAAATCCAGCATTCTAACCACTGTGGCAACTGTCTTCATAGGAGGCCCAGGGAAGCCTTGCTGCCTCCCATGTAGCAGGAAGGCAAAGAGATAAGTGAGAGAAGGCACATGGTTTCTGGACACATACCCCTATACACACCTGATATCCTCTTCTCTTCTCTCCCCATCCCTTCCTGTCCTGCAGCTCACCACAGGCATGTGATACAGTTCACAACAGTGGGCACAGGAAGCTCCTTCTTGTACTACTTTATGGTGGACTTCCCAGATAATGTTCAGGTGTTCCCCTGTAACAAACATAACCAGCATGGCCAAGGAGGCCTGGATCTCCCAGGCCTCGAGGACCAAGTTCACAGCAAAAACTCAGCAGAAATTTGTGGATCATAAGAATTTTCTCTGGTTCCTGAAGAAATTGGTTCAGAATGAGACCAAGCATGATGGTAAGTCAGCCCCTCTTTCCTTCTCCCATTCATCCTTGCTTCCCTCCTTTCTATCTGACTCCATTGAGCCCAGTGGCTCCCTTTCTAGGAGGCCATGCCATTGGGCTGAGTGTTTAGGATCTCAGATCACTCTAGGGAGAAGAGAAGGACTTGGTTCTCACTGAATCACAACATCTTCCCAGGACATTGGCTCCTTCTCTTGAAATTGGTCAATCACTCAATGGATCAGGAGTCTGTAACTCAGAGAAATTAGGCAATGTGGCCAAATGTCCCATGTGAAATTTGACCCCATGTCTCCCTGACTCCAAGTCCAGCACTCGATTCACCATGTTGCTCTTCTTCCCAATTTTCATGACTTTCTCCTATTATAAACTGCTTCTCGGGTCTTTGAAGCTCACTGGAAACTCTTATGGTAGTTTTCCTGCTCTCTCCCAAGATGGTGAAAGAGAAAAGTGTGGTATAAAGAGTGTGAGGGTCTGGGTTTGAATTCCTACACCTCAACTTACCATGATCCTTGGGCAAGTTGCCTGACTTCTCTTAAGTCTCATCTCTATAGTGAGGGGTCTATTCTATTCTAAATCAATGGTTCTGTTCTTTAGGAATAGTATTTTGGATTTCCGCAAAGAAACAGACACAACTGAACAACAGAAAACCTCTTAGAATAGAGAACTGAGTCAACAGTCAGGAAGACCTGAGCTCAAATCTGGTCTCAGCCACTTACTAGTTATGTGACCCTGGGTAAGTCACTCTCTTTGCCTCAGTTCCCTCACCTGTAAAATGGTGATATAATAACAACTTCCACCTCCCAGGGTTATTGGTAGGATCAAATGACATAATATTTGTAAAATACTTAGGACAGTACCTAGCACATAGTAGGCTCTATATAAATGTTATTATTATTATTAAAATCATACTAGCTTTATCTAAAACCTACATGATGCTGGGGGGTTTGGGGGGGAGAAAATTGGGGAGAGGGAAGAGACTAAGAATGGCCTAATGTAGAAGGTGGTACTTGAACCAAACATTATGGGCAGCTCTAAGAGGTGGGCCAATAAATCTTGCACTTCAGGATGAGTGCCTGAAACACAGCCATACAGAAACTCTATATCACCTAAACTGTGAAGAGGAAGGGGGGAGGTAACTGGTAAGGTTTTCTCCATGGATTTTAATGGACCAACTCTTCCTCCTCCTTGAAGTTCCTTAATCCCTCACTGAACTTTACTCTGGTCAAGTTCTCTCCCAGCCACCTCCTTGACATAGAACTTTGTTCCCTGATGATGATAAGAGTGGTCACTGGTTGACTCTCAAATATTGTGACCAGCTCTGACCACTTCTCTCCATTGGGGGAGGTAACCAGAATTCCAGGGACTACAGAGGGGAAGAAGCTGGCAGTGGAATGACCTCGAATGTCAAGAGAATGGTTTCTGAGATCAAGGTCCTTGAGAACAAAAATTGAAGGAACAAAGTCCTTTCTTTGGTAATCATAAGGACTGTTCTATGTATCCTAGCAGAGGGAGGCTATAGGAACAGAAGGAAACCTTAGCTTGATTTGCTTCCTCCCCCCTTACCCACTATCTCTCCCTTTTCCCCCACCTTGAATGAAGCATCCATCACTCTCCTCAAAGTCATATTGGGCTCGTGAATTGAGGTAAGAACATTTCAATCCAGAGTAGTAGACAAACAAACTCAATGGGCACTAAAACTTGATGGGTGTCACTGATTCTCCCTGAGGATTGTGATAATACATTAATCCAATATTTCTCGAACACCCATTGTGCACACAGGCTAGAACTAACTATTGTAAGATATACAAGAGGAATACAAATCTGACTTTGCCCTTGAGCTATAAGGAAAAAAACTATTCACAATTTTTTAAATAGGTAAAGTAACTCCGTAGTAAACTGTGATACTGCCTATAAAAGTTCAGAGAATTAACCCAGGGCAACTTCTTCAGCAACAAAGTGTCTACTCTCATCTCAGGATAGAGAAGTTTTGTGCCCTCTGTCTGATGAAAGCATGCCCTAAATAATATATAGGGAAGAGCTCCAAAGGTTTTGATAAAACCTTCACTCTAACTAACCTTTCCAGAGTCATTCTCTCTCTTCTAGGAGAATCGGTGTCCACTGATGAGGAACTCAGGCAACATGGAACCATCCAGGAACATCCTGGGACAGCAGACCCTCCACAGGTGCACTGTTCTGCTATAACAGGACATAATCACCCCTCCTTTTATAGAATCATAGACTTTCTGAGTTATAAGGAGCTTTGATTACCACCTAGTCCAATCCAAACTTAAAGAAAAATTCCAAATGTAATCCACTGAGAAGGGGCCATAACCCCTCAGTGCCAGACACTCAGACGTTAGTGAATAAAACTTGCATGAAGAATTTAATGCAATACACAGACTTAAGGCAGGAGGGTCAATGAGAAGGTTACTGCAGTAATCCAGGTAAGAGGTGATGAGGGACTGTTTAAGGGTTGGGGTGTATGGAGGGGAGAAAAGGATTCATGTGAGATATAGAGGAGGTAGAAATGGCCAGTACTGACAACAGATTAGAGATGTGGGGAGAATGCCAGGGGGGAGGCTGCCAGCTTGGGGGAACCTATAGGATGAAAGTGTCTTCAGCACTAATAATGAGGGTGGGAAGAGAGGAGGGTTTGGGGAGAAAGATAATTAGTTCTGTCTTGGACTTCAGAATCATAGGTTCATTTTTGAGTGCATGCCCGTAAGCCATAGGCAATGATCCCACAGATTTTATGGTATATGTTTACTCAATCAGCAAGAATTTAATAAACACATATTATATGACCAGTGATGTGCTGTATATTATTGATGGTCAGACTCACAGTCAGGGCTGAGCCAGGGCGGCACAGCCCACAGTCACAATGGAGGGAGTCAAATACCCAGAGGTGAGTCTACAAACACTGGGAGGAGCCCGCTATGATTCAGTGCCCTGATCCTGTAACAGAATCAATCCAGCGCTGTGCAGGAGAGGAGACATAACTAATCAGCACTGAAAGGCAGTGTGGAGCAGTGGCAAGAACGTCAACAAAGACAGGGTGACCTCTCTGCTGATTCTTCCTTAGACTTTCACTAGTGGTGTCACCCTGGGAAAGGTATTTAATCTCTCTCAGCCTCAGTTTCCTTATCTATAGAAGGAGGATAATAATAGTGTCTACCTCACACATTGTTGTGAAGGACAAATGGGATAATCATATATATGAAGTCCTTTGCCAACCTTAACAGGTAATAGTCACTGTTATTATAGTCAATAGCATACTCTCAGACTAGTAGCTCCCTTAAAGTCTGCCCCATAAATTCAGAACCTTCTTGAGAACAGGGATCCTATCTTCCTATTAGACCAGGGTGCCCTGAGGCCACTGTCAGGAAAAAATGAATGGGATCCCTTCCCTATTTCTCCCCTCCAGAATAGTCTCCATAGTGATCCTTTCAGACTTAAAAATTTCTAAGTTCAACAAACATTTAGGAAAGACAGCTTGATGGTTGACATTGAACCAGCCCATCTCTGGGTCTCCCAGGCAATACCTGATGATGACTATTCTTTGAGGGGCTCTGCCCTCACCACAGACTCATTTCCTCTCTCAAACTACCAGGCAGGGAAAGTTTCGGTCTAGCAACAGATCTCTTAGGTGATGATGCAAGGAGGGCAGGGCTTCAGCTGGAACCAACCCACGTTGGGGTGGGGATAGAGGGAGGAAGACATGGTTTATACATAGGAGGTCTCAGTTACCATTTAGGCACTGACTGGGACACAGGACATAGGACTAAAGCATCCCCCTTGGAGTGTGGTTGACAAGGAAGGCAGGTAGCCACCTTCTGAAGATCATGGACTGTCAGAGGAGAAGGAGATGGTTCTCTTCAGTCTGCCTTCTCATCCTGGGAGTATTTGCTTCAACACAGACCCAGGCAGGTAAGTCTAGGAGGAAAGAGGTCAGGTAGAGAAGGGAGAGACCGTGGAGGTTTGCGTCTGATGGGGAAACTCGGTCACTGTACACAAGGGGCTTCACATAAGCCAGGCAGTCAGGCAACAAGTATTTACTGAACAATTTGTATACTCCAGCTACCATTCTGATTGCTAGGGATACAAAAAAACTAATCCCTGCCTTCAAGGAGCTCACACTCTAATGGGGAAGGCAACATATGAATTAAAAGATGTGTACATGACACACACAGTGTAGATGAAAGGTAACTTTGGAGAGGAAAGCTCTGGCACTTGTGGGCACCAGCAAAGGCTTCCTG
>CM053595.1:304963617-304986079 GCA_028646575.1 Pseudocheirus occidentalis
CAGGAAGCCTTTGCTGGTGCCCACAAGTGCCAGAGCTTTCCTCTCCAAAGTTACCTTTCATCTACACTGTGTGTGTCATGTACACATCTTTTAATTCATATGTTGCCTTCCCCATTAGAGTGTGAGCTCCTTGAAGGCAGGGATTAGTTTTTTTTGTATCCCTGCAGGTGAGAAGTAAGAGGGTCCAAACTAGGGTCAGTGAGTGAAGGGTGAGTGAAGAAGACAGGATGTAGAGGAGAACAAAAAGGGACCTGAAAGGTCATCGAGTCAAACCTTATGCCTTTACAAATATGGAAACTGAGGTTGGGAGAGATTATGGGACTTCCCCAAACTCACACAATTAGTATTAGAAATGGGATTCAAACCTAGTTCTTCTGATTCCCAAGTCAATGCTCTTGCCATCATTTCACATAAATTCCCTATTATGTGCTAATTATTATAGTAAGTGCTCCCTTCTCCCAAGGGTCTTGCATATGATTGGACAGAAATAATCATTCCATGTTTAAGCAAATACAAATTAATTTCTGATTGGGGCAGGGCACTATCAGCTGCAGAAATTAGGGGAACCTTGGAGAAGGTGAACCTAGAGCTGTAGTTTAGGAAAGCTGGGGATTCTTGAAGCCAGAGGTGATGAGCTATCATATTCCAAGCTGAGCAGACAGTCTATGCTGGGTGTGAAGAAGGGTAAGTGGATGAGTTTCAGGGAAATGTTGAATGCATGAAGGAGAGGACTAGGAAATACACCCCCAAAGGTAAGCTGGACTGGCTATGAATAGTGTTCAATGCCATTAGCTGGAAAAGTTTGTATTTTATTCCAGAGACAATAAGGGGCCACTAAAGCTGTTTAGAGAATGGGAGTAATGAACTTTAGCCATAGAAAATGGGGAGATCGGGGAGGACTGATTAGAGAGGGGAAAGATCTGATGAAAGGAAACAAATCAACAAGAACTTCTGAAAGGTCACATAAGAGGGGATGAGAGTTAGAACTAGGGTGTAAATGGAGAGAAATGGATTTGAATGAAATTGGGGAAGTGAAATCAGCAGGACTTGGCCCCTGGTCAGATGGGGGAAGAAGAAAAGTCAGAGAAGACTGGAGGAGGAATGTGAGATTATAAACTTGGGTGATGAGTATTAGTGGTGTTCTTGACAAAAATAGAAAGTTAGGAAGAGGAATGGGTTTAGGGGGAAAGATAAGGAGTTATGAGTTTGACATGTTGAGGTGATCTAATTGGAGGTGTCTGAAAGAAAAGTGTCGTTTTTTTCAAATAAGCATTTATTAAGCCGCTGCTATGCACCAAACACTACAGTAAGTACTTTACAAATGTTTCATTTGATCATTACAAGAACCCTGAGAGGTAGGTGTCATTGTTGTACCAATTTTATGGATAAGGAAACGGAAACTTTAAGAACTTAAGTGACTAGCTCAGGGTCACACAGCATAAGTGACTGAAGCTAGATTTGAGCTCAGGTCTTCCTGACTAGAAGCACAGCACTCTATCCATTGCCCCCACCTAGGTGGTGATGCTGACAGACAGGCAGACAGAGACAGAGACAATGCTTTGGATATTTAGATTTTGGAGTCATTTGTATAGTTACCTGTACTGATGGTGTGGCAGAGGAAGGGTAAAGGAATGGATGAGAGGAAACTCTGTTCTTCTGGTAAACCTAAACCTGAAACACCATGTTCTCTTCTTCCCTTCCTTCTTATAATTCAGGACATCACAGGCATGTGGGTCAGTTCACTGCAGTGGGAACTATCCATTCTCTCTTGGAGATAAATGGAATTAGCTTCATGGACGATGTTGAATTGGGATCCTATAACAATCCACCACAGAAAATTAATATCAAGATACCCTGGATCTTCCAAGTAGTGGGACTTGATTACATGACCCAGAGGTGTTATTTATTGGTGGAACATGAGCAACATTTCCACCGGGTCATCCAATACCTAGCAAAGAATGACACCAACGATAATGGCAGTAAGTCAGATCCCCCATCCCTCTTTTCATAAGACCTTGTCTGTTTCTCTTCTAAATTAAATAGATCCATCCCCAGTGGATTATACCACTAAAAGGGGTGTTCATGGTCCCATTCCATTGTTATTTACTAACCTAGAGAAAGGCTTTAAAGAATCCATCCCTGAGACACTCTTAAGTTTTTTATTTTAATTACATAAGAGTTGTTTTTATATATTTGTGTGTTTGTACTGAGCCAGTAATTTCCTCTAGTAGTTCAAGTGTTTCATAATCCCTATTAAATACATTTCTCTCACACCAAAAAAAATTAAAGAATCTATCCCTCACTCTTAGGCTCCATCCATTTGTTTAAACATCCTGGGTCACCATCTCTTACTATATATAATTCTTCTAAGACACTTCTACATTCAGTCCAGGAACTCTCATTATTCTCCAAACTTTCTTAATAAACCTGAACTCAGAGGTTGGGGCTCTGTTCCCTTGTTTAAACCCTCAGTCTAGGGATGGGCTACAGTTGATCCTAGTTACTGATCTCTCTCTCTCTTCACCAGTCCCAGAGGACCCCACCCCAATATCCCTCCACAGGAAACCACACAGGGCAACTCCTTGCGGATTGTGAAATAGACAACGACATAAAGATAAAGAGTCATGTCCATTTAATTTGGGATGGAGAGGAATATTACAAGATAGAAGAAGAAGATGGGCAGTGGGAGAATTTAAAGCCTGAAGTCAAGAAATACCAGCATATTTTGGAGAGTCCCTTCTGGACCGATCTAAGGAAACGCTACATGAATGAATATTGTATTGGCGTGATGAGGAAAATCATTGGGTACAAAAGTTTAAAGGATAATGGTGAGTGTTTGCTTGTTCCCATCTCATCTCAGAAGGTTCAGGTCACCTCCATCATCCTTTGCAGTAACTGGAGCCTTGGAGAAACAGAGAGGATCCTTGGCTTCTGACCATAGTTCCAACTCACAATGGGAAAATCAGAGAAATGTAAGCAAGATTAAGGTTCTTCTTTTTTTTCCTTCTTTCTTCTTCCTTTATATTTTCTTTTCTTTCTTTTTTCCTTTAACTTTCCATTTTTCTTTCCTACTTATCTTTCTTTCCTTGCTTCTCTTATTTCCTCTCTTTCCTTCCTTTTGTCTCTTTCTACCTTTGCTTCTTTCTCTTCTGCCTTTTTTCTTCCTCCCTTTTTCTTTTTCCTCCTTTCTTTCTATTTTCTTCCTTTATTTCTTTTTTTCTTTTTCTTTAATTTTGCATAAGTTAAACTCCTTGTGCCTGCCTCATCAAGGCATGAGAGTGACCCTAGGAGCCCAAAGGTTGTAACAGCTGAATACATGCTCTGTTGTGTCCTACCAAGGAGGGAAAACTTTATGCATAGACCCAAGAAAGATGGATTTTCAATCTGCTCTCTAGTGAGCCATCTAGCCAAATTTAGAACATCGTCACCAGGAATTTGGTCACCAAGTAATGTTTAATTTTTCTTTTGTTGGGATTTTGGAGTAAAGTGAAAGAAACACATGAAGGGCAGTGTTGTAAGCATAGTGGGTCTGCAATCATCATTATTAGAAGGACCTCCACTGGTGAAATCATGAATCATATGGAATACTGGCCTGTTGAAGATGATTCTGTTGCTAATCCATCATAGCAGACCAAACTCCTTGCATAGTTTAGAAAGCTGCTGTTGAAGTGGTCATCAACACCACCAGATGATGATTCTATGACTAATGTTTACCCAGCACTCTTTTAGGTATCCAACGTGATGCAAAGAGGTATAAGCTCTCTCAAAGAAGTATATGTCACTCTCAAGGACCTGATGGGTCCATTGGGTCCAATAGGACAAAATATTCTGCATTAAAGAGACTAGGAACATCAATGAAAGTAGAGACAAGAAAAGCACCAAACATTCACTGAGATAGTGACATGAGGCCTTCTTTCTTGATCTCTGCTCTCAGTGCCCCCTGAGGTGACCGTGTCTCGCCATGTCAACCCAGAAGGCAGCATCAATCTCTCCTGCACAGCCAGAGGCTTCTACCCTCAATCCATCCTGATGCATTGGGAAAAGAATGGGAAGTTGGGTGTATGGGGAAAGGAGACTTCCAGTGGCATCCTGCCCAATATGGATAACACCTTCTACCTCCAAGTTACCATAGAGCTCCGACCAGAGGACTTGGGGATAGGTTATACTTGTGTGGTGGAACACATTGAGCTGAAGAACCCTGCTGTATATCCAGGTCAGTGCTTCAGTCAGGCCCTAACAACACATCCCCAGGAGATGAGGTCCCAGAGTGTAGTTCTCTTCTGCCTTCTTTCATTGAATGTACCAACACTTACACTCTACCCTTTGTCCCTTTAGTCCCTGAAAAGCCCACAATGGGGAAGCCTTGGGCCCTGGCACTGGGCATTGTATCAGCTGCCATCCTACTGCTAAGCTGTGCTGGGACCTTCATAGCATGGACAAAGAGGAAGTCAGGTATGGATGTAATGAGAGAGAGGACAGAAAGATGTTGGATGGGGAGATCCCAAGGAGACAGGAGATATTGCTATTGCAACAGCCTCAATAACTAGTTTAGGACAATCTTCTGAGAAGAGAATCCCAGAATCTTAGGGTCAAAGGGGACACAGAGGCTATGCAATCTAAACCATATCTGGTCAAAAAATTCCTCAATAACATCTTGGGCAAGTCAATCTCCCCAAGCCTCAGTTTACTCATCTGTAAAAGGGAAATAATAAGAGCACTTACCTCATAGTAATATGACACATATAAAGTGTCAGTCAAACCTTAAAGTGCTATATAAACACCAGTAATTATTATTAATTTTGGCCATTATTGATTATTAATTATTAATACACTTGTTGACTACTTTGGATTTTTTTCTGTCATGCCAGGGCCAAGTCACATTGTTGACCCATATTAAGTTTTCAGTCCACTAAAATCCTTACATCTTTTTTTCACAAAAACATTGTGTTTATATGTATTTATGTGTGTACATATGTATGTCTTATACTTCTATTTTTATCTCAACTATGGGACTTAGCAGTTGTTTATATTCCAGTCTGATGCAATCCAATCTAATAAGCATTTGTCTAGGATCAATTAGTGTATTCCTAGATTCCTCTAACCCAAAAACAAAAGAAAAATAGTCCCTGCTCTTATGGAGCTTTTCTTCTATCGCAGTGACACAACAAAAAACGCCTGTGGATTTCATCTTATTGTATTATGCTTGTTGTTCTAACCTTTAAAGATCTTTTAGGATCTGAATGGGTTGTTGGCTTTATTTATAGTCATCCAATAGCATTAGCCATCTCTCCTGACTTGATAGTCATCTTTAAATTTGATGAACATGCTATCTATGGCTACATCCAAGGCATCACAAACTATGGTGGCTCTAAGTGATCAAACTGCCCTTGATAGATACTCACAAAACATACACTCATCCCTTCAACTCATTACTACAAATATTTATTAAGTGTTGGGGTTTTTTCACAATTATCAGGAAGGCAAGAATTTCTCATCTGCTCTGATTTTAATGGAAAGATCTCCAGTAGTTATCCTGAAAAAGGCCCCCATCAGTGGCATATCATGACGGTGTGCCAAGCTTATATTTATGTTATAGAGAATAGAGACCCTGTCTTGAAGTTAAGAAGAGCTGTATTTAATCCTCACCTGTGACACATGTTGGCTGTGTGACCCTGAACAAGTCATTCTCAGAGCCCCAGGCAACTCTCTAAAACTTAATTATAAAGGGTTCAAATTTTCACTGCTGAAGGGAATTTCTAACTGGGATTTTCCTTCCCCCATGACAGCATGGGTCTGGACCTCCTCCAAAACAGGCAGAGGTGGAAGGACTGTCTACCTTAGTAATATTTAATAGAATTGTGTTGATAATTGAAGTCCAGAACAGTGGCTTATGGTATGAAGACTCCATTACCTTCCCTTAAAAAAAATTGGGTCATTTATCCATTTCCAGAACTACAGGCCTTCTCTTACTCACTGTTATTTTTCAGGGATGTCTTGGAAATAATCAAGGTTTGTTTGGGGTTTGTTTGTTTTTTTGGTAACCTGAGATGTTCTTAATCCCAATCTGGTGACTTAAATTTATAGAAGATGTTGAGAAACTCTCTAATCCCCGTTTTATATGGGTTTACACTCTTTGCTTACCATTTCTGTGCCTTATCTCCATGTCCTAATACTGTTTTTTCTTGATAGACATAACAGAAACATTTTCACATCATTTGAAGTTAGAATTATGGTGTTTTGCAAATGGCCATTTGTTCCAACCCAGTAGAATTACACAATGCAAATTTGAGGACTGTGACATTTTGCTGGGTTTCTTCTTCGCACTTATTGGGTCCTAGCTGGAGTTCTCCCTTCTCTTATCATAATTGTGTTCACTCTGAGAAGGGGTCCTCTTCTTTCTTTGGGCTTTCTCTCATGTCAAATGTCGTTTTATAAAGTAGAAAACTCTTTATGATTGTGCTGGGATTTCGTCTTCAGTTTCAGCTCAGTGACACTAAAATCATCCTTATATGTGACACTGACCTTCTTTTATATTCATTTTTAATTACCAGATTCTTCCATCTTTGATAAATATCTTTGGAAAAGCTAAGAGGAGAGATGAGTACCATCTGTGGCTATGTTTATCCTTTAATCAGCTTCTCTCCTTTTCTTCATCATAATTGTGTTTGTCTTAGAGTTCATCTCATCTCCTTTGATTGAATTTTTCTAATAAAAATGAGGGTCATGGGATAATACCTCTCATTACTCTCAAGCCTTTGATATTCTCTCTCTCAAAATTTATAATGCAATCAGAAATGATCTCATTGTCATTTCTTTATCTATTGTGAATGCTGGAAAGGTGTTGTCACTCCCTCCCAACATCCTCATCGATTTTATTTCAGCATTCAATTTCTTCTCATTTATTAATCAAAATTAGCAATATAAAAGTTCTTTTGACCTTTGAAAGAAGTTATCCATGGAAGAGTGGCAAGAGATATCAAGAATAGCTGATATCAGAGATCCCAGTTCCTTCAAAGTATTGAAGTATATCTTCATTATTCAACATGTGACTGCTCTTTTTATTAAAATGGCAGAATCATTCTTGATTAGAATACCACAGTCTTATGGCACTTATGGCATAACTCTTCAGTTATGATCATGATAGTTCAATTAATGACAAGGATGCTTGTGACATAAAAGTTTTTGCAAGGAAAATAAATTCTATTAAGGTGAAAAATATGACCAGTCTTTGCCCTAGAGAACAGATAGCTAAAAATATTTCCCTCCTTTCTATAGCAAGGTGGGGGACTCTGGATACACTAAATAGTAAGTATGTTGAAACATCAAGAAAGGAAAAGTTAGCAGTAAGGAAAGAATTTCTCATCTGCTCTAATTTTAACAGAAAGATTTCCAATAGTTATCCTAATAAAGTCCCCCATCAGTAGTATATCATGACAGTGTGCCAAGTATATATTCTATTTCTCAAACACATTATCTATTTCCTGTTTCTAGCTATATGATCTCTGCTATACTCCCAGCACTACGGGTGTTTCTTTCTCATGTTTCTTCTACCATTAGTCACAACCCAAATGCTCCCAATTTTGAATTTCACCACAAGACCAGATCTTCTAGATTTGCAGTGCTGTCTTAATAAACGGTCTTATATAAATATCAAAATTCTAGTCATGGTCTGATTGATATCATGTGCTAACTAAGCCTTGTCATGCTTATATGGTGCCGTGAGGTTCTGCATAAAATGAGTTATTACTATTTTTCCATGGAAGTCCTGTTCTCATGTCACACTGGGCTCTGGAAGTGACCCAGAGTTCCTAGAGGTTACTAAAGAAGGTTATAAGCTCTGCCACATTCGACCCAGCTGGAAAGCCTCCAAGTATGGCCCCCATGGCATTCTGTGCTTCTGTTTTCTGAGTTCTATTCTAGATAAAAGTAGTGTCCCATCACCAAGAGAACTGGTTATGATTTCCCTTGACCTCAGCAATTCATGAAAAATCTATCTACTAAGGCAGGGAGAGACTGTCTTCTCCATCAGGGTGGAGAATATCCTTTTGACTATAGGGATAATTATTGTTATTTTTTTTCTTGTCTTCTTCAACGAAGATTATATTAAAATAATCTCGGGAACAATTAGCAAGAATATGTCATTCTTTAATAATTAACAATATGGAATACTATACAGGTGACTAAGATAGCTACATGTTATAGTTGAATGAAGATATTAGGGTGTCAGTTCACCCCCTGGAGGTTCGCTGAGGGAATACTTACATGACTCCAATAGCAAACAACATGACCGGAATGACGGGCACCTCGTCCTGTTCCCACATAATTTCCATCTCCTTTTCTAGGTCTCTATATTTTTCTAGCTTCTCATTCCATATAGCTTAGAAGCTACAACGTGGCATGATGACATCTATTAAAATTTTATTTAAATGTTTTATGATTCACTGTTCTTTCCAGGCAATTATGGCCAATTATTTGATCTGGGGTCATGCCATGATCATTCTATTACCATTTATTGGTTGGGTTCTCAAGGATGTTTTGAGGTCTTTGCTTTCAGTAGGTGGATTTATCATTCGTCTGTCTATGAAAAAGAAAGAGCTTCCAATGGTCCCATTGCTGGTGTTGTGGTTGTCTTTTTATTCTCATCTTTTCTAGTGGAGCTCAAGGAGAAATGGTCTTGAGGCAAGTCACCATCCTACTATCTTCCATTATTATTATTGTTGCTGCTGCTTATTATTATTATTATCATTATGATGAGAAATTTGGGGGCAAAAGGCACTTTTAGGAAAGTGCTTAAGGTAGAGCTTATTGAATATTTCCCACAGTGACAGGAAAAGCATATAAGTAAAACAGGTTTCTGAACCTGAGAAACCCTGGCCAGATTTAGGAACTCATGTTCTGTTGTCAGGAGGGGTCCTGCTTGGAGGCAGGAAGCCAAAAGAAATGACTTCTCAAGTGTTTCAGCACACTCCGCATCCTCTGAAAATTTCTCTACTTGTTTGGAAGAACATATGAGCAATGGGAATACAGAGGATGGGGGGAAGGGTATGGGGTGGGATGGGAAGGAAGAAAATGGGGAAAATGGGAAGCAGCAAGAAAACATGTTTTTATCTAATAGTAAGAAATTTCAGAACTCTGGTCTCTCCTTCACCTTCTCCTATTAGCGTGGTGGGTGGTGTGGTTGGCATGGGACTCTGAGGGAAGAGCAACCTAGAGGTCTTTGTTGACAGGTTCAACAGGTCAGCTAGAAGGATGTTTTCCTTCTCCTGCTTCTCCTACTCCTCCACCACAATAAAGGAACAAAACATACTGAGAACAAGACTCCAGGCAAGTCAATCACTGTCTTCCTTGGGGTACCCTGAACATTAGTCTTAATGCTGTCCCTGGCTGATATCTCTTTAATGGAAAAGTTTTTGTCCTTTCACATGGGGGCCAAGCCAGAATTTTTTAAAAAGTAGTAAGTTATAAATATCTCATTTTGAAATAATATTGTGCATTTAATTTTAAATAGCAAGCATGAGTTTGCACTTACAACCATTTATACTTAATAACAAATTCATTTGCATAATATGCCCATAACATGCATTAGTTTATTCCTGATTCATTCAAATTAACAGACATTTTAAAGGCCCCTATGTAGCATAATTGACAGAGCATGAGGCCTGGAGTCAAGAACAATTAAGTACAAATCTGGCCTCTGATATTTTTGCCTCATTTTCTTTCATTGTGAATTGGAGATAATAATAGATAGACCATATAGGTCAATAGATAGTCAAGAGGACCTGAACTCAAAGCCAGCCTCAGACACTTGACACTAGCTGTGTGACTGTGGGCAAGTCACTTCACCCAACTGCCTCACAAAAAACAATTAGGGGAGGACGGGGGCGGGGGGAGGAAGGGAAGTTGCAGTGCTGAAGGCACCAAGGTGCCAATGAACCCATGTAAAACATGGAAGGTGGGAGTATGGCAGTGTTACTGCTGCATTTAACTTCATCACTATTTTTGTAAAGAAATCAGCCACACCTCCCAAACCTACCTCCCAGGTTATTGGGAGGATCAGATGAGAAACTATTTGTAAAGTGCTTTGAAAACTTTAAAGTATTTTATAAGTGCTGGGTATTATTACCATTATTGTTAATTAGTGCATGTGCACTATGTGCTGGAATCTGGAGAATAAATACAAAAAAGGAAAGTGCTTGCCTTGAAGAATCTTACTTTCCCGGGGGGGGGAGGAAGGGAACAAAACATACATTCAAGATTAAATGAAAAATTCATAAAATATCTATCTTTTCATCTTTTTATCTAGGTTTGCATTCTTTCCTTTGGTGGTGTTGTCCTCCTCCACCAATGTCCTCTGCTGATGCCTCTTCATAGCATTGGTGATCCAGGCTTCTCCAAGCTCTGCCAGCAGAGCACAAGCCCTGGCAGGCCCTACTAAGCTCACCAAGTCTCATTTATGGAATGAGATGGCTGTTGATCCAACACCAGCCTCCCTCAATTCATAGATTTACTACAAGGTCGTCCAGTGGAACAAGCAAATTTTTACCTATAGCAATGGTGAAGATCAACTGTTAATTCATAGGGAAGTTGTGGTTTGTGACAGTGAAGTGAAAGCCCATCTACCCAAACATATCACAAACCCTTCAGTTGTTGAATAGTTGTGATCAATGTCCTCTGCTATGCTTTCTTTGAGTCCACGTTTGCAAACTCTTCACCCATTCTAAAGTCTTTCAGTGGTTATTGGGCATTGCATTCATATATTCATGTATGTTCCTCATAAATTTTATATGTTCAGCATTTATCTTTTATATTTCATGCACATTTTTCAAATCTGACCTTGATGATTAGTTGTTGATATGAAGAAGTTTGTAATTTTATACAATAAACTCATCAAACTTCATCTGCTCTGATGTGTTCTTTGTTTAATAATTAAAAAGGAATTGGCTTTATAATAATTAAGATAAATATATTATTCTATTTTCTTCTAACCTGTTCAAGATTAATTCTTATATTTTTCATTCAAGATCCAAATGGAATGTGTTGGAGCTTATGGTGCAAGGATTAAAATTAATGTTTCATCATGATGCTCTCCCAAAAGCATTAACAAACTCAGTAATCTTTCCTCTAGTTTTCACTTACCTACATTTCAATCAGAGATTAATATTTTGTGTGTGTTTGGTTCTATTTATGGGCCTCAACATTAGGATAATATTGACTGAGTTTACATGGGGCTAGGGACTGAACTTGTTTATGATTTCATTAATATAAGTAAATTTCTTTATTAATCTGTGTCAGCATCTGCTTGGTAGTTTGGTCTTGGAGAGTTGACCTAGAACAATAAAAGTTAATTGACTTGCCCAAGGGCACTAAACAATACTTTCTCGAGGTTGGACTTGAACCAAAATGTTCTTAACTCTGAGATCAACTCTCTATCCATGATGTCACATTGCTCCTGCGCTTGAATATAGTCTTCCAGAGCTTCATTATTACATAGAGGCATCCCTGGGTTCTTGAAGGCTAAGCATTAGAATGTAAGTCCTTCAAAACAGTAGAGACTCACAGCTTGGCCCGGTCATGGGCCATATGTGGTGTTGGCCAAGTTATTTCCAGGCTCATCACAAAGTTGGGTCAAGAGGATTTTTAGCCAACCAAACTCTGAAAAGCTATCTGATAAGGCAATGTAGGATTAGACTCTGTGCCATTGGAAAGAGCAGCAACATCCATTAGATCATAATCCTTGAAGAACTAAGAAACTCTTCTTTTACATAAAGTATATAAGTCTTCATAGTCATTATAGATACGTTAACACGAAGGACAGGAATCAAGAATCAGCCTTCAAGATTGTGAGAAAGCAAAAGTCACTAATGCATTGTTGTTGGTGCTATGAGTTGGTCCAACCATTCTAGGAAGCAATTTGGCATTATACAGATAAAGTGATCAAACCTTCCGTAGACTTTGACACAGAGATCCCCACTGCTAGGCATATGTACTCCAAAGAGGTCAGATGCAAAGAAAGCTTCCATATATGCCAAACTATTCATAACAATACTGTTTATAGGTGCAAAGAAATGTACACACCATAGATGCCCCTGTATTGGGAATACATTAGAATATTGTTGTGCTGTAATTAACAATGAAAATGACAAATACAGAGAAGCCCTTGGAAGACTTATATGAATTCATGTCAACTGAAGAAACTAGGACCAGGAAAAAAATCTACACAAAGACTTATGTTGTTCTTCAGTTGTTTTCAGTTGTGTCCGATTCTTCCTGACCTCATTTGAGATTTTCTTGGAAAAGATACTGGAGTGGTTTGCCATTTCCTTCTCCAGCTAATTTTACAAGTGAGGAAACTGAGGCAAATAGCATTAAGTGACTTGCCTAGGGTGACACAGCTAGTAAGTGCCTGAGGCAGGGTCTCCCTGACACCTAAACCCAGTCCAGTGCTCTATTCGCTATATCATCTTGGAACAGAGCTGGTTTTAGAATCTCAGTCTTCTTACTCTAAAGCTGTTGTTTCATTATTTCAGTCATGTCTGCCTCTTTGCGACCCCACTTGGAATTTTCTAGGCAAAAATTTTAGAATTGCTTACCATTTCCTTCTTCAGTTTTTTTTACAGATGAAGAAACTGAGACTAACAGGGATAAATGACTCGTTCATAGTCACACAACTAGTAAGTGTCTGAGGCCAGATTTGAATTCAGGCCCTCCAGACTCCAGACCTGCTGCTCTGTTTACTGCATCATTGGATCTGTATCTGCCATTGCTGCTAAAGCCAGAAAATACATTGAGGGGGGAAAAACCCCACACATCAGCCAGACTGTTCTCTTCAGTGTCCACCAGGCCCTCTAATCCTTATGAAACCTTTCTTAGTGGTAATGAGTATGGAGAAGTGGGTGGCTCACTGTTGACTCTAGGGCATTATATGGGGTAATGCCTTTGGTTTTCCCCACAGTGTTGTAGTCATGTCCAGAAAACACTTGCTCAGTATGAGATACAAATCAACTTATCTTTATCCAGAGACAAAATAACAATAATAAAAATAATAAATTACATAATTGTGATTTAAAATTCGCTGAAGCTTTACATATATTATTTCATTTAAGACTCATAAGAATCCTGTGATCAAGTGCTATTATTATGCTCATTTTACAGATAAGGAAACTGAGGCAAGGTTAAGGGACTTGCACACGGTCAAATGGCTAGTGTAGGAGGCAGGATTTGAATTGAAATTTTCCTAAATAAAAGGCCAGCATTCAGTTCACTGTGCCACCCAGCTACCTACTATAAAAGTACAAACAGCAAAAATGACACTGTTTAGGGGTAAGAGACATTCATTCACCCAGTAGAATCAGTCAAAGGAGGGAAAGAATGGGTTACCACTAAGTACCAGTAGAGGCAAATTAACAAAATTCTGTCCCAACAGATCACCACTCTTTAGGAAAATCACTAAAACATGTTCAAACTGGTCATGATTCTATTCAGCTAAAGGTAGCAGTGCCTTGGCTGCTGGTACTGGCAGGCACCTGCAACTCCTGGCTGCTCTCCTCTCCAAGGAGCACCAGTGTCTCACCCAACCCTTGAATGGATTCTGCCCTCTATCATCCTTCAGTCTCTCCTTCAATCTGGAAAAAAAAACAGTTCCCATCAGCTCTCTTACCTATAAGAAGTTAGATTTTTTCAGAATCATCTATGTCAGTGTTGAGAGCACCCTTGATGGGGATATTTTTTAGTAAAAGACAGGTTCTCATAAGTCACATTCCACATTGAACCACAGTTTCACTATCACGGGGTTGACTGAAAAAATAGAAAGAATACCAACATATTGCAAGGATGGACTACCTTTCGGAAACTGAAAAGTTATATTAACAATGATAAGCTTCTCCCAGAAACAAATGGAATCTTTTCATACCATTCTCCTATGACTATTCTGTGGCTAGAGGTCATGGGATAGGACAGTCTCTGAAGAAGGAAAATGAGTATCGCTCATGAGACATGGAGTTCATTCCTATGGTGGGTGTGAACAGGTTGCAATGTATAATAAATAAGGAACTATGAAAAGCTACAAAGGAGTAAAGGATATCATCAAGGGGAAGTCCACTTGTAAACATTTGTTAAGCACCTACTATGTGCCAGGAACTATGCTAAAGAAATGATCAAAAAGAAATTGGGCTGGTAACATGATGAAAACTAAGAATACCATTGGAAAGCTTGTGTGGTGCTCCACTCATAAACTCACTATCTGGAGAAACTGAGCATTTGAGGTCAACTTTTGTGGCAAGCTCAGAGGAGGATCTGGACAAGAGTGTTAGAAAATGGACAAACCATTCACCAATTGATAAGTGGTCAAAGGATATGAACAAGTAATTTTCAGAGGAAGAAATTAAAGCTATCTATAGTCATATGAAAAAATGCTCTAAATTACTATTGATTAGAGAAATGCAAATCAAAACAACTCTTAGGTGCCACATCACACCTATCAAATAGGCTAACATGACAAAACAAGAAAATTATAAATGCTGGAGAAGATGTGGGCAAATTAAAACACTCATTGTTGGTAGAGTTGTGAATTGATCCAACCATTCTAGAAAGCAAACTTGGAACTATACCCAAAGGGCTATAAAAATGTGCATACCCTTTGACCCAGAAATACCACTTCTAGAGCTATATCCCAAAGAGATCATAAAAATGGGGAAAGGATCCACGTGTACAAAAATATTTATATCAGCTCTTTTTGAGGACCAAGAACTGGACATTGAGGGGATGCCCATCAATTGGGGAATGGAAGAACAGGTTATAGTATATGAATGTAAAGGAATACTATTGTGCTATATGAAATAATGAGCAGATGATTTCAGAAAAACCTGGAAAGACTTATATGCACTGATGCTGAGTGAAGTGAGTAGAACCAGGAGAACATTGTACACAGTAACAGCCACATTGTGCAATGACCAACTTTGACAGATTTTGCTATTCTCAGCAATACAAGGACCTAAAACAACTCCCAAAGACTCCTGATGGAAAATGTTATCCACATCCAGAGAAAGAAATATGGAGTCTGAATGCAGAGTGAACCATATGTGTTCTTTTTTATTTTGTTCTGTTTTGTTTTGTTTTTCTTTCTCATGGTTCCTTCTGTTCATTCTAATTAAACATGACTAATGTGAAAATTTTGCTTGATAAGAATGTATATAGAGAGCCTATATCAGATTGTACATTGTCTTGGGGAGGTGGGAAGGGAAGAAGGTGGAAAAAATTTAAAACTCCTGGAAGTGAATGTTGGAAAATAAAAAGAAAGAAAGAAAAAAGAAAAAAGAAAATAGACAAACATGATTGGCTTACATTCCATGTCACTAGGAGAAACATCCATAGTAAGCAACAGCAGAACTTATTAGTTTTATCTCCAAACTCATGCCTTTTGTGAATCTTCCTATTACTGTCAAAGGCACCACCATGCTCCCAGTCACCCAGATGCTACCCTCATCTCTTCGCTTGTGCTTGCCCCATGTATATGCAATCAATTGCCATATCCTGTCATTTAAACCTTCACAACATCTCTTATATATGATCCATCTTAAATATTCATCAGCACACCAAATCCTGTGTCCCTTATAATGCCTAGATGGGAAATGATGCCCCTGTATACACAATGTCTCCTTACCTTCCAATCACTTACATCTATCATCAGTCAGAACTTGTCCCCACCCTTACCACCATGAGAGGAGAAATTAAATTCAACCTGTAGTGTGAATAGAAAGAAAAAAAGCAATAACTACCAGCAATTGTCAGGGTATACCATGGGGACACAAAAGAGAGTGGACTGGTATAGTGCCATGAATATTTTTGGTAAAAATAATTAATTTTAATCTTTATAATTATGCATACTCAGTATGATTAAAGAGAGAGGAGTCTGGTGTGATTAGAAACATGATATTCCTACCATTGTTGAGACCCTTTCTAAGGGTTCAGGGAATGTTCCCATTATGCAGTCATCGACACCTCTCAATGGTACTGCTTGCCTCTATCCAACAGAATACACCATCATGGTGCTATTAAGTGTACCCTCTATTTTAAAGGCTAATGTCACAGTAATGGTGTCTAGTGACTACCCCCGAGACAGGAGGGCTGAAAGTAATAGACTGGCATCATCAGTGGCAAAGAATCCCCACTTAGCCATCTCCTGAATTTATTCTTTCAACTCATATGTGTACTAACATCTCAGAATGTGGCTGGCTGCATCTCACCCTGAGGGTGGCAGGAGTATTCCTGAGGGACAGTGAAGTCATTCATTTAATGCTGTCATCTTAGGCTTCCATTCCAAGTGCCCTCGTGTCAATTACAAGGTAATGCTTCCTAATATCATTGGTGCCAGTTATCATTGATGTTGTTCTTGTTTAATCATTCAGTCATGTTCAACTCTTCATGACCCTGTGGACCCTAGTATGCCAAAGCTGTCCATAGGGTTTCTTGGCAAAAATATTGGAGTGGTTCAGCATTTCCTTCATGGGATTAAGGCAAACAAGGTTAAGTGACTTGCTCAGGGTCGCACAGTCAGTAAGTCTCTGCAGGTACAGTCAGTTCTTCCTGATTCTAAACCCAGAACTCTATCCACTGAATCACCTAGCTACCAGTGATGAGTACTCCAGTATCATTTTAGCCAACTGCTATTTCCTCAATATTATCAATAAGAAATTAATATCAATTTGCTTTTACAAGAAAATATTCACAGAAAGCTATAGCAAGAGTCCAAATACACAAAAATCCCCTTACATCAGGATATAGTGTCTCCTCTACACCTTGATCCTAGGAAGAATGGTTTACTTGGTATTTACTATTGTCCACTTGGTTTGTTTATAGAGAAGTTTATGATTGTTAATATAACTTTTCAGTTTCCCAAAGGTAGTCCATCCTTGCAAAGCATTACTTGGTCCACTAAGTTCACTTCCAGGTACAACATGACTCATGGACAAATTGCCAACTTGCTTGCAGCTCATAGCATCTTGGTCACTGGGGTCAATTCATTGGAACAAGGAGGTTGCTTCTCAGGGAAATGCTGGTCCTTCACCCAGCTTGGATATGACTGCAGCAGAAAAGGAGACAGCAAAGACACAAATCTTGTAAATACTCTTGGGGGGGAATGGTTGGAGAGATAGCTTTTCTCCTATTAATTTCTAAGAGAAATCTTAGTAATTAGTAATTACTTAGTAAAAGTAATCTTCCTCCCCCCCCCCGTATAATTTGCTTTAGTCAATCAAAAGAAGTCAACTAAAATGGAAGTGTTTTCTTTATTCCATTTTTTAAATTCCACTCCAGGTCTATAACTATCATCTCCATGAGTAGGAATATCTTCCTCTGCCACCATCTTATTGTCCATAACCCAGTGTTCTATTATAGCTTTCCATAACACACCATTGGCCCTGTGATCCTGAACCAGCGTAAAGTACTCTTCCCATCATCAGAACTGTAACAAACCAATTGGCTTAGGGGCTTAACCTCTGCGTGGCATCATCATAGATGTCCATATTCCTCCCCTTGGCAGACACCCACCTCACCAGCCCTAAGTCTCACAGTCCTCTACTAGACTTTGGCACAACTGCTCTCACTTTTTCTGGAGCTGGTGTTCTAGTCTGATCTCTTATATTGCAGCTTTTGGAGGGGTTATCCTCAGAGAGAAAGAAAAGGAGATGAAACATCTTCCTTGCAGTTATGGTTTTCTGGTATCCTTAAGCAGACTTTCCTCTTACGTCTACCTTTATGTCTCTTTCTTTACTGTGCATTCCTAGAAAAATATCACATGTTGGGACAAAATTCATGAGTACAGACAATGCCAAAAGGATTTGGGTAGCAATGGCTCTGTGTGACAAGATTAGTGACAGTTATGTTTCTTGAAAACAGTTCCTCTCTTCCTATTATCTCGAGAATGACTGTGGTTTCCTTCAGTGACCCAGATTGGTCTTTTGTGCACCAAGGTATTTAAAACAACACACCTTCCAAGCACTTATATTCAGTATCACAAATCATTGTTTTTAACCATTTCATGTCTATGGATCTTTTATCCCAACTATAAGCTTCTTGAGGGCAAGGAGTGACTCTCTTCCTCCTCCTCCTCCTCCTCCTTCTTCTTCTTCTCTTCTTCTTCTTCTTCTTCTTCCTCTTCTTCTTCTTCTTCTTCTTCTCATACCCTAAGTTGAAACTCTTGCATTATGTTATAAAAGGGTTTTCTATGTGAGATTGGTGAAGGGAATTCCCACACCTAGGAAACTGATATATTGACTTCCTGAGGAACTCCAGGAGGCAAATCTCTGAGCTAGAAAATTCTGAGTTAGAGAAAATAAACCTTAGTTACAACTTCCGCAGAAGCCAGCATTATGTACTGCAGGGGACTCCATTTAATATTACTCATGGAACAGGATCTTGGAATGAACTCTGGCCCAGACAAAGGGAGGCTAGAAGCATTCCTCATTTTTCTATTCTCTGTAGATATAGAAAAATGAATACTCACATATATGCTCTCTCGCTCTCTCGCTCTCTCACACACATACACACACACACACACACACACACACACACACACACACACACACACACTTTGTGACTGAACTGAAACACCAGTGGCAGATGGCAGCTGTTTATCAGCACAAGAAGACAAAGACTGCCATCTGGTGGGAGATCACAGACAAGGAGGTGCAACATGAGTCGTAATTCAGAGGGAAGATAATTGGAATGTCTCCATAGGAAGCAAGTATGGAGAAACCCTATGTTGCAATGAAGGAGAGTGACTGAGATTATATTGGCCTCTTAACAAACGAGGTTACTCACTGGTGATTATTATTTCCCAGGATCCCTGAGTGGAATAAATAAATCTGCTCATAGTTAAACTTCTGAGCCTGTGTGCATAACTGGGTGACCACTACATACTTCTGATCATTCATACAGGCAAAGATCACACTGCCAGCATCACCCTAGAAAGCATAGGGATGCTTTGAAGCATGCCAGCTATGAAGCTGGCACTGGCCACTTTATTCCTCAAGCAAGATATACTATCTCTCTACTAAGAGCATTTTTCTCTGGCTCCCCTCACCCCATGCCTGGCTCTCTTTCCTTCCTCACCTCCTCTTCCTGATTGCCCTGGCTTCCTTCAAGTCACAGTTAAAATTCTACCTTCTACAAGGAGATTTTCCCGGTCCTCCTCACTGTTAGTGACTTCCCTTCATGGTAATCTCCATTTTATCCTGTATATATCTTGTTCAGACATAGTTGTCTGTGTGTTGTATCCCCCATTAGACTTGGAGCTCCCTGAGAAAAGGAACTGTCTTTTTGCCATTCTATTTATCCCCAACACTATGCTCCGTGCCTGGGACAAAGTAGATATTTAATAAAGACCAGTTGACTTGAAAGAGAAGACTTTGGTACCACAGGTGGTTTGTTTCTCACTGTTACCCATCAAAGGCAAAAAATTCATATGAGAAAAGAAGAGTTGGAAAATAAGCAATTGGCTGAAAAATGGTATATAAAAAGGACCTTGGTCTTTGGACTATTTAAAAATACAGGCTGTACAGGGATGGAACTCACCTAAGAAGGACTTGCATGAATGTATTTGCCTGGAGTCTGGAAAACCTAATTTTAAAAGGTTTTAACTGAAAAGATAGGAAGAGAAAGAAAACTTATCATATCTATCAAACATACTAGATTATTTGTAAAGTAATTGCAACATGGGAAGAAGAGGAGCAGGTTCACACGAGACAAAATGCAAGAAAGGAAAACTATTTCCATGATGACCACAATAATGTAAAGGACAACAACTTAGAAAGACTACAGAAGTGATTGATGCCTTGAGCAACCTTGACTTTCAAAGACCAGTGATGACCCACTTCCAGGCATGGGATTGTCATCCATGTTTAAGCATGAGTGAGACGGTGAATAGTATGGCCTGAATGTGCTTATGTGACACAAGGGAAGACTTCTACTGGGTTGGAAAGGGGAAAGGGAAGACAAGAGGAAAGCAAGCTAATGGGTAGAGACTGGAAAAAAGGAAGAAAGAAAAGGGCATCAAGAAAGCATTAAAAGACAGAGATGGAAACAAAAAAGTCCAAAGTTGGACAAAGACAGTAATTTTGTCATCACTGGGCTAAATTTAATATGAACTTTAAAACAAATCATATCTAATAGTTCAGTTTTGCAATTGTACAGTCATGGGATCAGTGATTTAGAACTGAAATGGAAGTAGGAGGCTGTTGGTCCAACCTCCTCCTTTCATGGATCCTCTTTTTGGTTCTTTATATACTGAAATATTCATGCTTGTCAGTGATCACTGAGTTCAAAGAGAAAGGGGAAATTTTAAAGGAAAATTTTTTAAATATAGATGCATGCAGATTGAAAAAAGGTAGTGAAACCAAATCTTAGGTTTAGAGTAAAGGAAAAATCAGGAATTTCATCCATTTATCCAAATAAGGAAATAATATAAAAGTCATGCCAAGCACAAATAACAAGGCACTGCAATGTGCTTAAAGGCATTAGACAACTTTTATTTCATTTTATTTGGAGGTAATCAGTGTGAAGTGATTTAGCTGGTGTCACAAAGCCAGAAGGTGTCTGGGGCCTGATTTGAACTCAGGCCAGTATTGTATCCACTGCATCACATAGCTGCCCCCAAGAAATTTTTTTTTAATTGCTTAACACATATGTACCAGCTGCATATGGTAGCCCATGTCTATAATCCCTGCAATTAAGAAGTAGAGGATGGTGGAAAACAGGTTCAGTTTTGAGTCTCAGTAGGGAGGGTAGGTGGTACAGAGGATAGATTACTGGGCATGGAGTCAAAAAGACTTCTTTTCTTGGGTTCAAATCTGGCCTTAGACATTTGTTAGCTGTGGGACCCTGAGCAAATCACTTAACCCTGTTTGCCTCAGTTTCCTCATCTGTAAAATGAACTGGAGAAGGAAATGGCAAACCACTCCAGTATCTTTGCCAAGAAAACCCCAAATGGGGTCATGAAGAGTCAGACATGACTGAAAAATGACCAAACAAAAGGGCTAAAGCTTATTGGATATTTGCAGTAAATTCAGCATATAATATGGTGAGTCTCCAGGAGTAGAGGACCATCAGGATGCCTAAGGAGGGGCAAGGTCAGAAAAAATGGAATGGGTTAAAGCTTCAGTGCCAATCAGTATTGGAGCTAGGCCCATGAGTGACCACTGTCCTTCCTGCCTCAAGGAGTAAGGGTGACCCAGTTCCAAAAAACAACCACAACAAAGCCAGCAATAAGAAAAATAAATATAGAGTTAAAGAACCTGTTGGGAAAAAATATATTTGCCTGACCTGAGGCAATTTCTGTATAGTAGGTGTATTTCTAAGCATTTCTAAGTGTATGTCTAAGCATTCTAACAATACTGTCACAAAAGCTGATCATATGTAAGGGCATAAGGAAATCATGAGGGCCATAAGGCCTTTCCTGAAACCTTCCTGATCCTAGTGCCTTCCCCCTGAAATGATCTCATATTTATTTAGTATCTATCTATTGTAAATGCTCTCATATGCCCATGTTGTCCTCAATACAATGTAAGTTCCTTAAAGGCAGGGGGGCAGAGCCAAGATGGCGGTGTAGAAGCAGCAAGGCTCTGCAGCTCCTACACAACCACCCTAAAACACCCATAAAATATGAGCCCAGACAAAGTCTAGGACTCTCAGACACACAAAAATGCAGAAAATACATCTCTCACAGAAAGCAGGTCGGCAGCAGGGTCTCATCGGGGTGCACCAGGAGTGGAGGTCAGCCCAGCCTGAAGCTGAGACCACAGCCAGGCCTGGGCCGTGGGAAGGAGCCGAGCTGAGCCCAGCCGAGCTGCGCAGCAGCCAGTCTGCAGGATAGAGGGTCTACAGCATCCAGCACCTCCACATCTACCAAGGTGTGAAGAACAGGGATTGGAGACAAGCAGCTGTAGGCTGGCAGGCTGGGAGCTGAGACTGGCCCACTTGGAAAATCAAAACCATGGCCAGGCCCCAGGGCGTCTGGGAGGAGCCGATCCTCCCAAGCCACAGCTTGAGTCCACTTCAGAGAAGATCTAAAGCACCTGAGGGAATCTTCACATCCAGCAAACCAGGATCAAAGGGTCAGTGAAAGTGAAACTTTGAGGCTTAATTTGGGGGAGGAAAAGCAGTTTGGCCAGTCTGTCCCCTGGGCAAGGAAGCAGTGGGGGAAGGGAACTGCTGGAACCAGTGGCAGCCCCTACTGGGCTGCTTCAGAACCCCTGGCCTGCAGACTCCGCAGTGGGGCTGAATCAATTGATCAGGGCCAAGTATTCTTGCATTGAGTGGCCTGGATCTGGATCATGGTCTTGGGTGGTGGTCCTGGGGTGCACTTTCAGCAAGCCAAAGCTGGGGGGACTTACAACACCCCCCCCAGTAGTTCCAGCAGCTGGGAAAACCCCAGTAATTTGGAACAGAGCTTTCCCCCCTGGAAGCAGAG
>CM053595.1:304986579-304999845 GCA_028646575.1 Pseudocheirus occidentalis
GGGGATGAGAGGGGAGAGGACGGAGGGGAGGGCAGGATCTAGGGGAGGGACGCTGGAAGCACACACTTCAGTAAAGGGACAGGGACAGGGTAGAGAACAGAACAAGGGGGGGGAGGGATAGGAAGGAGAGACAGATGATCATTGTTACAATATGTCCACTATGAAGATGTTCTGTATAATCACACATCCACAGCCTTTATTGAATTGATTGTCCTTCCAGTGGGGGTGGGGGACAAGGGAGGAATCGAAAGAATCTAGAATTTAAAGTCCTGCAATACCTGCAACTAGGAATTAAGATATACAGGGGCTGGGATAGGGAGATCCTCCCTGCCCTACCAGAAAGTAAGACTGCAGAGTAGGGGAGGGGTTTTACAGTGGAATTGCTGTTTTAGGGTTGGGGAAGGAGCAAGATGGGGAGAAAATTTGTAATTCAAAAATGTCATGAAAATGAACGATATAAATAAGAAAACAAATTTTAAAAAGATGAAAAAGAAAAAAAAGTTCCTTAAAGGCAGACACTGATTCATTTCTGTCTTTGTGTCTTCAGCATCTGTCACATTGCCTGGCATGGAGCAGACAATAAATATTTGTTGATCAATAGAGATGAATTTTAAATGACAAAAGTAATAAACACATTCTTTATAGTCAATGATGCAATAAAATTATAATGAAGGATGTATGCAAGATGAAGATCAAAATTAAAACTTAGGTAATGGCACTCTCAGATAGTGAGGAGGCCAAAGAAAAAGACATAGGAGCAGTGAATAACAATATTAAAGAGAATGATAAGAATGGGAAAACAGCCACTGGAGAGTGGACAAAGCTCTGGGCCTGGAGTCAGGAGGCAGGAGTCCAAATCCAACCCCAGGTGCCTACTAGCTACGTGACCCTGGGAAAGTCACTTAACCTCTCACTCTTACTCAATTTCTTCATCTGCAACATGAGGATAATAATAGTACCTACTTCCTAGGGAGGAGGAGGAAATGAGATAATATCTGTGAAGTAACTTTTGTTGCTAAATAATTATATATCTAATTATTTATATATAATATATAAATATATTTTATAAATATTTTATGTATATATTTATATATTATGTATAACATATATGTGATATATTTATATATTATATAATATGATGTATAATTATTTTACATAATAATATATAATTAACATGTATTTATATATGACATAACTACATAATATGCAATGTGTTCTATTATTATGTTATTATTGCACACAGATAAACCCATCTTCAGAGGAAGATTCATAACTAAAACTCATATTAATCAAATAGAAAAAGAGATCAATAAACTGAACATGAAATTTTCAAAAGACTAGAAAATGAAAAAATTAACACTTTAATCCAAAAAATGAATCTTGAAAACCATGGGAAAAATTAGGAGACTTGAGAATAAAAAGACCACAGAAATGACAGAAAGGAAACAAACAGGAAGAGCCTTAATTTTTGTAAACATTACCAAAATCAATTAGCCACTAGGTAGCCTGAACAGGAAAAAGAAAAGAAAATCTAACTATGAAAGGAAAAGGCAAATTTATAACAATTATCAGAAATTGTCACACACAAATGTATCCTCATTGTGGCAATTGATTCACATTGACTAAACTTTGGGAGATGACAATAGGCTTTGTCAAGGTCCATTTCTTCAATCATTTCCCATGTTTCTTTTCAATGGTTATATAATTAATTGGGGCTGACCAGTTCATTTATTTACACACAAGACCTTTTTCATATTTATTCTTCTTAGTTTTTCTCCATTTTTATCTTTCTTCTAACAAAACAATAGTCTGACTATACATCAACAGGTAACTGAGGAATGACTCTCACATCAGTAATGAGTCATTTCCTGCTTGTTAAAATATAATCCATTTTATTTTTATTATTGTGACTGGGATATAAAATTAATCAGACCATCCCTAATCAATTATTTCCTCTCAGTCTAGTTGATGGAATCACTTGGGGAGGGGGGGAGGAGAAATGAGTGGGCAGTAGAAACAACAAGATGTTAAGGTCTTAAACAAAATGCCAAGACATGTCTAGACTGCTAGTGCTTTATACAATATGCAAAATTTTAATGCTCACAATGTGATGGAATTAAATTCTCTAGGAAAGTGGAGGAAAAGTACAGCTTGGAGGAGTATGGCCTCTGGCAGCAGAGAAAAGAATCAGTTCTTCAGAGGAAATCATCCCTAGCCTTTGGGGGTAAGGGAATTTCTCTCCTCCCTCCACCCTACTCATCAGTCATGGTGTTTCACAGCAAGGCAACTTACCCACTACAAGATACTACACCTAGCAGGGAGTAAGCCCAATGAGTCAAGATGTAAAACCACAGGAACTTTATGAATTGAGATTCCAGCTGAGTGACCTACAAGCAGCAACACTGCACCCAGTATAAACAGCATAAGGCTTCTACTATATGACCCTGCAGAGCTAGAGACAAGAGTTGCCTAAGTCATATGTGTTTCTTATGTGTACAACTTTGTATTAGCACACTCTTTTTGCGGCTACTGTTCTGACAGAAGCTATGTGTAGTTATGAGAGAGTATATACTGGGATACACTCCAGAAGCCTAGGGAGGAATATTTTGTAGCTACTATTCTTGCAGTACCCTTTCAATAAACACCTGTAATTAGAGCTACATTTCTCTCCTGTCTGCCTATTAAAAGTAAACTCACTGGTGGGGGCTCGTAAGCTACAGTTTTTCCAGACTGAAGATACACAGAGTACCCTAAACCTGAGTGTCCCTTCCCCTAAGAACTCAAACTGTGAGTGCAACCTAAGAGTAGTCAGATGCAATATCCCATTATGAAATTTAATTCTAATTATATCCAGTGCCTTCTTATTCTTTTCAAGAAGAAAGTATTGATGGGAAATAGGTATGATTCTTTGCCTTCTATAAGCCTTTGGTATCTCTCTTTTCTGGCTCCAGAGTCATGTTTACCAACTTTTTTTGTCATCCTCCCTTATATCCTCCTATATGCTGAAGTAACAGGTGTTGAAACACATGCTTATTTTTCTTGGAGAGTCCTAGTGAGTTCATAGAATTTTCCTAGCACTTTATCCTCTCCAATAGATGTGGGCATATAAACCAAATTGATCTTCACAGTAGTCTTTTACAAATACTTGTCACATGTTTAATAGTGTTTCTGGCACATAGTAGGTGTTTAAAATGCTCGTTGATTGATTAATGAGCACCGCAATATGAAATAACCACTGTGAAACATTGCGTTTTGCTTTCAAACACATGATAAAACTAATTCCTTTATTTGTCTCTCCCACAAAATCCCAGGAACCACGCTCCTGTTCATCTGCATGCTCCTTTGTCTTCTAGTCTCATTTATATCAAAAATGTCAAGTCTGATACCATTCAGTTTTTCTTGATACTGAAGAACTATGTTGCCCACTCACAATTTCCTCCCATCACCACTATGCTTAGTTCTACTCTTTGAGATCAAGTGACACATGTGTAGGTTGAGGGAAATTACTGTTCTTAGAACAAATGGCTCATCCCCACTCTGGGGCCCCCAGCTACATGTTATTATAATTCAAACATAAGGCTTCCTGTTCTCACTACAGATGTTTTCGTGCCATTCATTCCCATAAGCCCAGAGGTAGGATGCCACCCCAGTTGTCAATAAAAAGAGGCCAGGATCTGGGCAGGGCCAAGCCTAGATGGAGTGTGAGAGAAGAATATAAGGGTTCCATTTCCCATTGGAGAATAATGGAGTATGGAGGGTGAGCCTCAGAGGGTGAACAGTGCTTGGCACCCACAATGCCCTACTTTTTCCTCTTTCAGAAGCAACACAATCTGAAGCCATTGCTGATTCTGACCATGAAATTGGTGCCTTACACCCACCCTCAACAGAAGGCTTAGGGCTGGAGGAGAGGGCATTTGGAGACTGCAACCCATCCTGTGTGGGTCACCAGGAAAAAGGTCCAACAGAACTAGAAAGAATGGGTTGTGGACTCCTACAGAAGAGGAAGAGGAGAAAGAGACCCTTCATCCCTTGGCTGTTCATTCTGTGGGTGTTTGCTCTGAGGGAGACCCAAACAGGTGAGTGTGAGGGAATGGGGGAGTGGAGGTTTATAGGAGGAAGCCCTCCCCAAGTAAGTAAATCAGTCCCCAATATATGAAGATTTCACAGCTCACTTTTGGAGAGTTTCTGTTTGTATGGGAGAGACGCTTCACTGTTATGGGAAACTTCCACTTCAATGAATCAGTCAACAAGTATTTATTAATAACTCACTGTGTGCACTTAATTGCATTGTTCTAAGTCCTAAGGATACAGAGAAAAACTAAAATAGTCTCTGCCTTGTAGTAGTTTATATTCTAATGGGAAAGAAAACATGTGCAAAAATAAGTACTATTAAATATTCACAAAAGAATTGCAAAATAGATTTTTAGGGAAGAGGACACTAGGTGGTGGAGAAATCAGAAAAGGCTTCATGTAGAAGGTGGCACTTGGACTAGGACTGGAAGGAAACTGGGGATTCTAAAAGATGGAGATGTGGAAGGTTAGCAAGCCAAGTATTGGAAGACAGGCATTAGGAAGGGAGTGTGGGACAGTGAAAAGAGCTTGGGATTTGAACTTTGAGGATCAAGGTTCAAATCCTATAGTGAGAAGATTGGAGTGGATGACCTCAAAGGTCATTTTCCAAATCCAAGTCTATGACCTTATGATCCAATACAAAGGCAAGGAAGTTTTAAAAGGAGAGAGAATTATGAGGGTTTTATGGCTAGTTTGTAGAAAAGAGTGATGTATAATGGGTTTGGAAAAGATTTGAACAGGTTGTGAAGCAATGGAAAAACATTTGTATTTTACTCTAGTGTCACTAGGGAGCCATTGCAATTTATTGAGTAGGTGAGTGACCTGCACTTTAGAAAAAAAATCATTTTGGCCACTATGAGTAATCTGCTGATATGGCTGAGAACAGAAGACACAAAACCAAGTCCTTCCTCTTCCAGCCCATAAGGCATCCAAGCCTGACCCAGAGTCAGAAGACCGGTGGTCAGATGCCAGCTCTGCTGCTTACTATTTCTCTGACTTTGGACAAGGTACTTTGTCTCTCTAAGCTTCAGTTTTCTCATCAGTAAAATATGAGGTCAGCCCAGGCCTTTTGGCTCCCAACACATGATCTTTGCCTTTTATACACCACCGGCACTCCTAAAAGCACATCAGCTTCACCTCTCTATTTGAAGAAGAGTATTTTTTTTATCTAGGTCTTCTTTCTACCAGAGGCTTTGCTACCTTAGCTATACTATTCCCACCCAAATGTCCCAAAGTCTCCATCCAGTTCCAACCATGTCCTTCAGTGGGGCGGATTAGAACCAAAGGCTCAGGAGACCCCAATTGTAGCCTCACTCTTTTGCTGGCTAGCAAACTGTGTGCATTTGGCCAGTCTATTTGACATCAAATCTAACATTTAATCTCTTTCCAAACTTCTGCAAAAATTAGGAGTTTGAACTGTATGGGCTCAAGAGCCTTTCCAACAGTAACAAAAGAAAATTAAGTGCCTATGTTAATGATCTCTAATATAACTCAATGACCCAGAGTTCTCCTTTTAGTGAAGTAGAAAGATTCAATTTTGTATCTACATACTGACATAGGCTATTTGTGTGATACTAGCTCAGCCATTTCAGGCTTGGAGACTCAGCTTCCTCATTTGCCAAATGTGACTTGCACTGCAACCTCTTGGGCTGTTCTCTTAAATATCAGAGAGATAGTATAGCAGAGAGTCTCCTTGCTCTTCCTAAGACCACACAATCATAGTTTTAGAATCAGAAGGCATATTAGAAGTCACCAAATCTAGTATCCTCATGAAAAGTCCAGGAAGCCCAGAAATGTCAAGTGACTTGCGCAGGATCACATAGCAAGCATCTGCAGCAGGTCTTCCTTACTCCAGGTCTAGGTCTTGATACCACACAGCCTCAATGGAACCTCCTCTTACTAATGACTCCCCTCAGAATGTCATGGAAGAGATCTAAAGTCATCTAGTTCAACTCTTTCATTTACTGCTTTGCCCAGAGTCATGGAGGTGGTCAGTGAAAGAGCCAGGATTTGAACCCACCACATCTAACTCTATATCCAATATTATGGTTACTTTCTTCCCTCAGTTTTTCCTAAAAGTCCCAGATTCTACCAGATATCTTTCCTTGTCTTGGCATCAGTTCAGGTCCTCATAACTTCCATTTTTGAAGTTTACAGAGAGTATGTTTTTACATCTGATAGTCAAGATAGCATTGTTGTTGTAACTGTTGAATCATTTCTGTCCTCCAGACTCTTTGTGGCCCCATTTGGAGTTTTCTTGACAAAGATATTGGAGTGGTTTCCCTTTCCTTTCTCCACCTCATTTTACAGATGAGGAAACTGAAGCAAACAGGGTGAAGTGACTTGCCCAGGGTCACAAAGGTAGTCAGGAAAGGAGGGATCCCAACTCGGGTTCAAGTCCAAAATTCTATCCATTAATTATATTTTGATTTTCAAATGATTCATTCATACAAATTACTATATGTGCCTTCTGTAGTATTTTGAAGCTTTTTTGTTTTGATTTTAAGCTATAATTTAATCAGTATAGAAAACTCCCAATTTGGAAACATACTGCTGATGTAAAGGGACAATTTGTCTGTAATTTATAGTCTTCAAGAGTTGTCCAGACAAGAAAATGGAGAGGTTAAGTCTCTTGCTCAGGGTCACATGCCAGGATATATTAAATGCAGAACTTGAACCTGAATCTTTCTGAGTCCACAGCCTCTATTCACTATTCCCCACTGCCAGGTTCTCTGTAATAGTGACTTACCATCATTCTCATTAATACTCTAGGCTACAGAGGGCTTCTTTCAGTCCAGAAGTAGTCATTTGAGGAAGGTTTTTCACTCCAACCATTAGAGAACTTATATACTATGGAAAAGTATTGAGAACAGTCCCTAAAAACCCACTTCCAAGCTTTCTTATCTCTTCCTCTGCATGCCTCCCTCATAAGTGTCTTCCTCTGGCCCCAAAGATGGGACAGGGTTAGTAAGAAGAAGCAATGCATAGAATTGAAAAGTCACAGGTTTTCCTTTCTGGACTGTGCTTGAGAATGACTGCTTCCTTCACTCAGCCCCAGCTATGCTTGTCATCAAGAAATGAAAAGAACAGAAAAGAGTGGGTAGGAGGGCATGTCTATGTGCAACAATCATCCTCTCTATCCTCCAGCTCTCCACAGCCTTGAGATGCAGTTCACAGGGTTGGCCATAATCGACAACCTTCCTAACATCATCTTTAATATATGGGTGGACAGTCAGCTCTTGTTCTCCTACAATACCCAGAGCAGGGAGCTGCTTATTAAACTTGGTTGGGCCTACCCACCTTTGAAGAACAAGCTGATGGAGAAATTGAATCAGCAGCTACAGCAAGGGGGAGAGGATGATTTGAGGCGTTTCTGTGCCTACTGGATGATCTCTTACAATGAGACTTGGGGTGAGTTTCCTGAACCAAGGTCTTGTCTTTCTCTCCTTCACCCTTTTCCACCTCTGGCTATACTTCCTACACCTTCCTTCCCTGAATATGCTAAAGCATGTTTCTAGGAGGTTAGCCCAAGGGCCTGAGTGTTTTTATTCTAAATGTCCCAACCCAGGACCCCTCAGGACGCTTTCTCAATTGTTCCCTGAAAGGGTCCAGTCTTGCTCCTTCCTTTCCCCAACAGAGATTCAAACAACCCAAGTCACAATTTTCTGTGAGCTGGATGGAGACATCCAAGTGGACAGTCGAATGTGGGTTGCTTTCGATGGTGAGACTGTCTGCCAGTTAGATGAGCAGAGTGTGGGATGGGTGACCAAAAAACCAGAGGTCAAGTGCTTCTGCAAGTATTTGGAGGAGAGCGTCCAATGGGACAGGCTACTTGTAGAAGAGTGCCCAAAATTTCTGAAGATTGTTCTGGACTTCTTTCACCTAAAGGAGAATGGTAAGTTCCCAGACCCCAGACTCCCCCTCCCAGGTGGAACCACAATCTCACAATTGAGAGTAGTTGTGACTCTTGTTAACAGTCAATAGGAAAACAGAATACAACTGGAAACATTCAGCATGAGTTTCCAAACTATTCATATAGAGCTTGCTCTCAGAAGACAACACATTTACAAGGCTAGCACTGCTATCACTGGGATGTATGATTGTCAGACCAGCCAATCTTTTGTGCAGATCACAAGTTCGCTTAGTAGGAGGGTGTAGACAAGAAAAACACAAGATTCCTTCCAAGGTTGCTATTCAGTCATTTAAGTCATGTTCGACTCTTCGTGATCCCATTTAGGGTTTTCTCGGCAGAGAGACTGGGAGTGGTTGGCCATGTCCTCCTCCAGCTCATTTTACAGATGAGGAAACTGAGGCCAACTATGTGAAGTGATTTGCCCAGGATCACACAACTAGTAAGTAGATGAGGCCAGATTTGAACTCAAGACCACACAACAGTTCAATTCTAGTAATTTGCTGGTTCCTTCCTGTTTTCTTCTGTATGGTCTTGGCTTTTGATCCTCTAAGAAAGGCAATCCAGACCTCATGTGTCATGTTTGGAACCTCAAAGTTCATTTATATTCACCTTTCCTCACTGGTAGAGAACGACTATTCAATACTCCATTTCAGGGCAGTTGGTGAGAGTTTGAGAGAAGAGAGAACCTAAGCTTCTGCTTTGGAGCTCAGAGAGATAAGACTCAAAGTTTCAGGCTCTTTTCAAGTCACTGAAGAAAGACGATATATACAGATGAGAATATATGCCAAATAATGCAGAGAATGAATGAACTCTCCCTTTGGGAGTGAGAAATCTCAGCTCAACTGAGATAGAAGGTCCCAGATCTCACTCAAGGGGAAGTTCCCCAGAGTCTCAGGTGCAGCAAGCTGGGGATAGAAATATGTTGGGGACTGCCAGCTCTTCTCATGTCAGCTTCTTGTTAGAGTCTTTCCCTTCAAGGACCTCTCCCTGAAGAGATTCTGGAACCTCATGTCTTCTCTATTCAAGCTGGAAGTCAGAAGACCCAGCGCTCTCTCTCTCTCTCTCTCTCTCTCTCTCTCTCTCTCTCTCTCTCTCTCTCTCTCTCTCTCTCTCTCTCTCTCTGTCTCTCTCTCTGTCTGTCTCTCTGTCTCTCTCTGTCTTTCTCTGTCTCTGTCTGTCTCTGTCTCTCTGTCTCCCTCTCTGTCTCTCTCTGTCTCTCTGTCTCTGTCTCTCTGTCTCTCTGTCTCTCTCTCTCTCTCTGTCTCTCTCTCTCTCTCTCTCTCTCTCTCTCTCTCTCTCTCTCTCTCTCTCTCTTCCCAAGATCTTGATAATGCTGTGCCTCACACAGAAGTGGATCATTGAATGATCACTCTCCACCAATGAAGAAAGTTTCATGCTATGAACTTTTGCAGTCAGGTCCCCAGATGAAGAGAAAAGCTGAGCAATGATGATATGTATCTACACTGTTATATCTGACCCTCCACAACTGAACTCAGTCTTTCATCCCTAGGGAAAATCTGTCCAGTCATAAGCAAGGAAATATGACAACACAGAAATGTGCTCATCTACCAAATTCCACCTCCATGCTCCCATCCTGCCTTCTTAGAATGAACTCCTTCCTCATCTCTGCCTTTCAGAATCTTTTCTTTCTTCAAGTTGAGATGGCCCCTTCTCTGTGCATTCTCCTGACCCCTCTTCTCCCAAGCCCAGCTGAAAGGTTGCACTTTGGCTTTGTCCTTGCTCCTGTCTCATCTTTCTTTGCATTATATTTATACATATATATCTGTGTCTTATTTGCCCCCTACCTCTAACATTCCCAGGAAAATGTAAGGTCTTTGAGGGCAGACTGCACCATTTTTATCTCTCTATGCCCAGTGGAAGAAGACTTGAAAGATGCACAAGCATCTTATTGGGAAGATCTCCAAAGACCAAACAAAAGATTTTCTATTGGATACTAGAAGTAATAGCAAAATAGTAGGTGTCCACTGGTCTTTCAAAATGATAGCTTCTCTCTTCATTTTCTCCCAGAGCCCCCTGAGGTGACTGTGTCTCGTCAGGATACCCCAGATGGCAGGATCACCCTCTTCTGCACAGCCAGAGGCTTCTACCCCCGTCCCATCCAGCTACACTGGGAAAAGGATGGGCAAACGGGTGTCTGGGGAAAGGAGAACTCCAGTGGTACCCTACCCAATGCTGATGCCACCTTCTACCTCCAAGTTATTGTGGAGCTCCAGTCAAGGGATCCTAGAGAGGGTTATGCCTGTGTTGTGGAGCACCATGAGCTAAGGATGCCTACCATATATCCAGGTGAGAGACTTCTTGGAGGTGAGTTTTGAACCCAAAGGCTTACGAAAGGTCTGGCAAATGGAATGCATGTGGGGGGGACCCAGATAGATTATGCCTGTACGTATAGGTTTTCCTGAAGGCAACTCATGGGAAATTATGAAGAGATACTTCTGAAATCTTGTCCACCCCTCTTCAAAGGAGACTTTGATTCCTACCTAGAGAGGAACAAGAGAAGGAGCCATGAGGCTACCCACTCTGCTCTCCTCAGAAAAAGGGAACTAGACCTTTTATATCTACCTGCTTCCCTATATATCACTAGACTAGAGGAAATTATTTTTAGGTTCTGATCATTTTCTTAATCACTATCCCTAAGTTAGGAAAGAGTACTAATTATATCCAAAGGCTGGTTTCTTCTAGGTAAATGCTAGTTGCAAAAAAAAAATCATCACATATAGAGAATGGTGAACAAACCTATTTAGCTAAGCCATTCAGCTTAGACTGTACCAGACAACATACAGAATGACTGAGTTCTCCCACCCTGAACAAAATATTTCAGCTCAACCCATAATGCCTCCAATATCACCCAAGGGAAAATTTCCCTGTCTCTAGGGAAGCAAGCAAGAAAATCAGGGACGGATTAAGTGCCTGACTCCTCTACTTGTCTGCTATTTCCCGAAAGTCTTTTTTCCCAGTCTGTGGGTTTTCTTCAAAAGATGGTCTGGAAACATGTATCCACTCTTGAAACAGGAAGCTAGAAGAAGATCTCTCCTTTCCCAAGCTCTCATGCCAACTCCACCCCTTAGACAGGGATGCAACACTGAATAATTCTTTTCTCCACCAAGGAGAAGAGTCTTATGCAATTCATCAAACTTGAATCTCAAGTTACACAAATGGCATGCAAATAACCCCAGGTCCCTTCTGAAAATAATGGGATAGCTCAGAAAAAGAATTTTAAGGATCTCAGATTTGCTACTGAAGGGGAAGGGGCTCATAGGGTAGAAGGACTGCAAGTATCCATAGGATGCAGTCCCATGGAGGAGACCCCGCCCACTTTTGTGTCTATTGCCTCTGCCTTCCCTTCAGCACCGAGGAAAGCCACCAGAGGAAAGTCCTGGGAACTGTCTCTAAGTATCTCAGCCACTCCCATCCTGGTCCTGATCTCAGCTGTGGCCTTCATCATATGGAGGAAAAAAGATGCATGGGGTAGGAACAAACAGGGAGGGCAGATCAGAAGGAAGAAGGAAGTGTCATTTCCAACAGCAATCCAAGGCCTGAGGACACTTTGACGGCAATGTTTCAGGCATACTTTTTTGCTGGGGGGGGGGGGACGGGGGGAGGGAGCTGTCATCCGTATATCCCTCAGCTGATACTGGGGAAAAAAAAACAGAAACAGAGAACCTCCAGTCACTGTCCAGCAATGGAAAAGAGATAGTTCCATCCTGGTCTGGGGGGGGGGGAGGGTGGGGCAAGGGAGAAAAATTGCTCAGGGCCTTGAGGTTCCTCTGTTTTTCACCCATAGGGAGATTCCAGTGTGATGATTGCAGGACTGGGGAATCCCCACATGGCACCATGTGGCATGATCCTCAATATTAAATGAAAGGCTATCTCTAGGTCTTTCTTCACATGGGGCAAAGTCATTTTTCTACTGTTCTCCCAGGTCTTTCTCTATAATTCTCTCTGTCTATCCCATAGGCCACAGGACCCAAAAGCACAACACAGAAGGTAAGAGACAAAGAGAGGGGAGGGCCAAGGGAAGAGAGATATGGAATGGTACTTCAGGAGGTTCATTGAGGAAAGGAAAATATGGTAGAGATGTGTGGCAATGGAGAGGGGGATGTGTATATAGAAGTAATTCCATAATCTTGGTCTCTTCCCTACTTTCAGTTGCTAGGCAACAGATATTGGGGAGATGAGAAGATGCTAAATATCAAAACATTCTAAATATTCCAAATATCTCTTTCCACAGGGATGTAATCTTGAAAGGAGAACTTTCTCCTCCTTCTTCCTTTCCCCTCCCCTTCCAATTCCTCTTTTCCTCTTCTTCCTTCCTACTTCCTTCCTTTTTCCTAACATGCAGAAGTTGGTGAGTCCCCCAACCCCAAACTCCAGAGAAGAGACACTTGGTTAAAATTCACTGATTTTCATACCTCACATTACAAAGAGTCGTAAACTCTAGATAATCAACTCAACAAGGGTTTATTAAGCATTTACTACATGCCAGTTTCTAGCACAAAGAAAGGCAAAAATAGTCCTGACCATGATAAGCTTGCATTCTAATGTGGGAAACAACATGCAAGCAAATACATACGACCAAGATTTCAGAGGGGGGGGGAAGGAGAGAGACAGAGACAGAGATAGAGAGAGGGGGAGAGAGACAGAGACAGATGGGAGAGAGAGAGAGACAGAGAGACAGAGAGACAGAGAAATTGAGAGCAACAAAGACAGACAGAGAGAACAAATTGGGGGTAATCTCAGAAGAAATGTTCTAGGCTTTTTTGCAGAAGGTGTGACTAGAGCTGAGACTTGAAGGAATCCAGGGAAGTCAGGAGGCAGAGATGAAAAGGGTTATGTTCCCTCTGCTGAGAGATACCCAGGGAAAATGCTTGGAGTCAAGAAATAGAGCGTATTGGGTGAAGAATTACAGGGAAGTCAGTGTAGGTTTAATAATGAGGTTGGAAGCTAGAGCAGAGATTTTACAAGAAAGTGAAAGGAAAAGAAGTTGAAGCACTGATTGTAGAAGGTCTTCTCAAGGAATTTAGTCATGAAAAGAATGAGAGTGGGGGCAGCTAGATGGCACAGTGAATAGAGCACTGGTCCTGGAGTCAAGAGGACCTGAGTTTAAATCCGACCTCAGATACTTAACACTTACTAGCTGTGTGACCTTGGGCAAGTCACTTAACCCCAATTGCCCTGCCTTCCCCCCTACAAAGAGGAAGGAAGGAAGGGAAGGGAAGGAAAGGGAAGGGAAGGGAAGGGAAGGGAAGGGAAGGGAAGGG
>CM053595.1:304999945-305031855 GCA_028646575.1 Pseudocheirus occidentalis
AGCTGGAGAGGTGTCTCAAAGGTGCCTTCCAGTTCTTCAAGAGTCTTTGGGAGAGGAAGAACAAGACTGATTCCTTCTTGTTGCAAGTTTGACAATGAATGTGACAAGTGCATTCTTATGAAATCACAAGAACACTTAGAAGGCAAAATATTTAAGAACATAAAACATGAATATCACAGTGTGTGAATGTAAACAAAAAAAGACACAAATGTTGTAACATCTTTGGCACTATTTCCACTATTGCCTAATCATTCCTTCCTTTAAATGTAAAGTTCTCTGTCGAATTGGAGCAATGCTCAGAGCAATCTGTTTCCTCTTACTTAATCAAGTAAAAACTCTTAGCTTATGTGACTGTGATCCAGTCTGTTTTTAACACTGACAAGCACACAAAAAAATTGGGGGAAGTAAATAGTTAGAATTTAATGTTCAATACATTTTTTTCTATAAAGTTACTTGAATTTATCATTTTTAAATAATTAAGCTGTAGAAGAAATTGAGCTGTGCTGAGTAAACTCAAGAGAGAGTGGAGTGGGAGGTGAATGGGAACCACCATCAGAACCAAAATGGTGTTGGCCTGTGGGCTGTGAGGTAAGTTTGGGAATCTGGCAACCACTTCAAGTGGGAGCCTATCATTAGAATATTTAAAGGTGCTGTGACTCTGAAAACCATCTTGACAATGCGCCCATAGATTAGAAAATCTGAGGGACAAAGTGGCATGGGATATGGGGGAGAGGGGGGGGAATCTTGAATTTGTCATTAAGAGGATGTGAATTCCAGTCCTGGCTCTCCTTCTCAATATTAGCTGAGCTACTTCTCTCAAGGTCTAACTTCTTTCATCTTTAAAATGAGGAAGCAGAAGAAGGTGAGTTGGAAGGTCCCTTTGACCTTTCTATCTTATGACTGAAAGGGGCCATGCAATGTAAATGATTCCCCCAAAGATTCCCCAATTCCATGCATTTTCCTGACTTTCACTCATGCCTGCAATGCTCTTCCTCCTCATCTTCACCTCTTGATTTCCCCGCCTTCCTTCAAGTCACAGAAAAAAATCCCATCTTCCTCCAGAAGCCCTTTCCAATCCCCCTCACGCTGGTGCCTTCCCTCCATTGATTCTCTCCTGTTTATCCCATCCATAGCTTGTACATGTTTCTTGCATGTTGGCACCTCTGTTAGAATGTAAACTCTGAGAGAAAAGACTGGGTTTTTCCCCTTTTACATCCCCAGTGTTTAGCACATTTAATAAATGTTTTTTGACTAACTGACTAAGGCATCTCGCTCCAAGTCATACTTTTGACAATGGTGAAGGGGTTAAACTGATAGGAGAGGAGTAAGGTAAGACAATTGAGAATATAAAGCCTAAAAACATACCTTGGGCCATAGAGAATCCATGAGCGCAGTTCTCTCTCCCGGACCACCATCACTCCTCCCCAAGCCAAGCTAACATTTCAGGCACTACTGGTTAGCTGAGACTAGGCCAGACTGCACTGGACACTTGGGAACAGCAGACAGGGCTAGGGAAGAGAAGAGAAAGATTCACTAGGGAATGGAAGGGAAATAAGCCAATGCAAACTCATAATAATGCTTTACGGATTCCAAAGTGCTCAACATCCATAACCTCACTGGTTAAGTGATAGTAACAACTTATATTTATAGAGCTTCTGGTTGGTAATGCATCGTAATAAATAGAAAACTGGCCTTGGAGTCAGAAAGAACTGGGTTCTAGCTCTGCCTCTGACACATTTAATCACAGAACTTTATAATCATAAGGAACTTTAGCAGACATCTAGCCTAATCCATACCTGAAAGGAATCCCTATGTGTGTGAACATGGGAGAGTCAATGAACTCAGTGCCTTACACAACTCTCCCAAATAAGTAATAGAAAAGTTACATTTGAAAAAGTGGAGATTTTAGGCTGGAATTCCCATGTGGATAAATTCCCAGAGCTTTAGACCAAAAACACCTATCATTAATGCTTTAAGGTTGATAACATGTATTTGTCACAACAACCTGATCAGGAAAATAGGACTAGTATTATCCAGATTTTACAGAAGAGGAAACTGAGTCCCAGAGACATGAAATAATCTGTAGTTAATATGTATCAGAGAAGGCACTTAAAGCCAAAATCTCCTGACACCACAATGAGTGCCCTTTCCATGATACCATTCTTCCTTTCTGGACTAAAGACAGTTAAGTTACAAAGGCAGAAAGTCTGACCAGAAAATGTATTGTTGGAAAAACATACCTTGGGGTTTGATGTGGTAGTTGGTACTAAGGACTTCTTGGTGTTGTAGCAGGGATTAGTGGACAAGGGACTTTTAGGAGTAGGGCAGAGGTTTGTGTGGCAATGAGCTGTCTGGGATGGTAACTGTGTGCATCATAGGGAGAGAGGAATGTTTCTGTTTCTATAAAGGCTGCTGCTGTGTCTATGGGCTAGCCACTATAACGGAGCCCTAGGTCATAACTCCAACTTCTAGGGATGGGCTGACCAATAAATCCCTTCCTCAAGTTTAACAGGCTGTCTCAGCCCAAGGACTAGGGGTGGTACGGGCCATGTTACTCAACAATTGCATTTTTGTGACTGTAATTCAGTTCATAAAGATAGCATATTATAGCCGAAAGATTTCTTGATGCCGCAGACCTGCCCAGCAGACCTGGTAGACTAAAATCCAGCTCTTCTACTTACTCCCTACATCACCTTGGACAAGGCACTTAACTTCTCTTGAGGTTCACTGTCCTCATCTGTAAATCAGGATTAATAATTCTTGTGGTACCTCACAGGGTTGTTTGGAGGAAAGTGCGTTGTAAGGCTTTCAGCTTGTCCATAGAGCGGTGAGTTCATCACTGCGGAGCCTGGCAGCCTGGCGAATAACGAGGAAATTCACAAGCTACGTGATTTCCAGGTGAGACAGTCATGTCCAAAGGGTCTACTAAGCGGGTGACGCACCAACTTATGAATTATGTTCTGGAAAATAGGGGACGCGTTTGGTGTTACCGGGGAAGGTTTTGGGTCATGCCTTTGACCTTTATGAAACTGGAACCTATGAAGTGCACCAGGTTCCCCCAATAGGACCAGAAGCTACAGCCGCCGCACTAAAGGGGAAAAAGAAAAGGCCTTGGGAGGAAGAAACAAGATATAATCATTTACTTGTGAGAACCCTGCCAACTGCCAACAGAGTCTGCGGTCACAGCTGCAAGGCTGGGAGAGAGTCAGGGCTTTCTCTTAAGGTGGAAGAGCGCGGAGTCTACCTGCTCAGCCCTGCCCAGCCCCTCTGGGTCTCAAGCATCTTGAAATGATGATGTTCAGATTCCCTAAGAGAAAATCTTCTATTAGGGAATGCCTAAGGAACAGAGACTCAGAGAAATGAAAACTTCACACATTTAGAATTGTCAAGCTAAAGAGTTCAGCAACCTGATCTTAAGACAGTCCCAATATGACCAAAGACTGGCGGCGTCTCCTCAGCTAATTCGCTCTATTCATATCAGCCTCACTCTTAGGCCTGGCTTTGTCCCTTGTCTCCATCATGATATCCTAGGAAGACATATGGCTATTCTATTTTTGTCACTTAAATCCTACTCTTTCTTCCAATTCTAAGATGTAAGAAAAATTAACATATAACCACAAGAAATATAAAATGAACCCAAACAACAGACTCCTTAAAATTTGAGGGGAATAAACAGATGCTAATTACCCCATGAGAAAACAAGAAATATTAAAACAAACTCAAAAGCCCTGAGAGAGTGACTTCAGAAGCAACTACATCACACTTCACTGTCATCTGAATAGGCCAAAAGTCAAAGGAGAAAGAACACACACAGAAATGGGTGAAGAACTATTTCCTTAACAGGGAAACAAGAGGAAATGGGGGGATGATAAGACAGAAGGTAGATTTAGGGAAGGATTAATCATAAGCACAAGTGAGATCAGATTTCTAAAATATTCCCCTCCCACACATGACTCTTCTCTTTTCACAGTTCTCTACTATCCCCTACAGCATGTCCCAAGGTTACTTACTTACTCTGTAACATAGATATGGTTCCTTCTGCCCAAAAGAAAATTGGTAAGAATCATGGAGATCCCTCTGTCTGGGAAGGATTTGAAGACCTTCATGGTATACCATGCCTATTCAACTATACCGGGGACATTAATAAGGAGGGAATATGTCTCTTTCTTCAGATCAGGAGTTCTCAGGGGATAGGGACCATATCACTTCTGTTAGATGAAGAAGGAAATAGTAGTCCTAGGTCCTGACTATGTGAAAAGTTCTCACAACAGAAACTGGCAAGCTAAAAACACTGTGGCTATGGGGACAGAACTGACTGATCCCAAATACATTTTCCTGAAACTCTTTTCCAAAAATTCACCAAAACTTGGAACTCCTGCTTGGATTATAACATTTCTTTCCCAGTCACAATCTAGCCTCCTCTCCCTATTCTCGTTCTACATACTGGTCTTCTTCTGGGAATATGATGAAGGCCACAGCTGAGTTCAATACCAGGATAACAGGTATTGTGATATCCAGTGCTAAACCCCAGAATGTTATCCTTGTGGGTACTTGAAGGGCTGCAAGGATAAGAGGTACAACTATAAAGGGGATGAAGAACTCTAATAAATGCTTTCTAAATGAAAAAAATGAAACTTTTTAAAAGAATTCAACATTTAGTTTTTAGTATTTTCAATTTAGTGTTTAATTGAGTATTTTAGTTGGTTCTTTTTCTAGTTTTTTAATTGCATACCCAATTGATTAATCTTCTCTTTCTCTATTTTATTGATGCAAGCTTTTATAAATTTCCTCTGATTGGGTGGCAGAGCCAAGATGGTGGTGTAGAAGCAGGAAAACTCCATGGCTCCCCCCATAACCACTTCAAATGCCTATAAAATATTACTCTAAACAAACTTTAGAGCTACAGAACCCACAAAGTGACAGAGAGAGACAAATCTCCTGCTGAAGGCAGTCCAACAAGCAGACAGGAAGAGTTCATCATAGTACTGGGAGCCCAGTCCAGCCTCAAGTGAGCCCACAGTGTTAGTCCCGGGGTGGGTCCAATCAGCCACAGCTGGAGGGACTTCAGAAGAGTGGATCACCAACAGCTGTGGCCGTTTCCAGAATTATCAACCCATAAATGCCAAAGAAAAAGTGATAGGTCAGTGTGGACTTTGGTAACAGGGGTATGGAGAATGCAGTCCAGCCTCTGCCCCCGGAAGGGAGAAGCAGCTCAGGCATGGTGGCCATACAGCTGCCTCCATGTGGCTGCTTCAGTACTCCTAGCCTGCAGATGATAGGGGGACCAAGTGACCATTCTGAGGGGTAATCATTCTTGCTTTAACCTGCTTGAATGTGGATCGCTGTCTTGGGTGGAGGTCCTGAGGGTGGAGGCTTCAAAGAGCACCCAACTAATAGCTGCAGTAGCTGCAAAAACCCCAGCAATTTGGGACAAAGCTCTCCTCTCTGGAAGCAGAGTTCCACTGTGACGAAAAGTTCAAAAGTCAAGTAATTGAGTGGCAACATGAGTAGACAAAGGAAGCAAAGCAAGCAGAGCAATCCAACTTTAGATTCCTTTTTTGGGGACAAAAAGGATCAAAGCATGGAACAGCAGGAAGACAATGAAGTCAGAACTTCTGCACCAAAAGATTCCAAGAATATGAACTGGTTACAGGCCATAGAGGAGCTTAAGAAGAATTTTTGAAGACCAAATAAGAGAAGTGGAAGAAAAATTGGGAAGTGAAATGAAAATAATGCAAGAAAATCATGCAAAGAGAGTCAACAACATTACTGAAGAAAATAACACCTTAAAAAACAGACTAACTCAAATAGCAAAAGAGGCCCAAAAAGCCAATGAGGAGAATAATACCTTAAAAAGTCGAATTTGCCAGATGGAAAAAGAATCTCAAAAGTTCACTGAAGAGAATAATTCTTTCAGAATTAGATTGGAGCAAATGGAAGCTAATGACTTTATGAGAAATCAAGATACTATTAAACAGATCCAAACAAATGAAAAATTAGAAGGCAATGTGAAATATTTCATTGGAAAAACCACTGACCTGGAAAATAGATCCAGGAGAGATAATGTTAAAATTTTTGGACTACCTGAAAGCCATGATCAAAAAAAAAGAACCTAGAAATCATCCTTCAAGAAATTCTCAGGAAAATTGTCCTAAAGTTTTAGAACCAGAGGGCAAAATGGAGGTTGAAAGAATTCACTGATCACCTCTTGAAAAAGATCCCCCAAAGAAATTCCTAGGAATATTATACCCAGGTTCCAGAGTTTCCAAATCAAGGAGAAAATATTACAAGCAGCCAAGAAGAAACAACTTGAATATTGTGGAAATACAATCAAGATAACAGGATCTGGCAACTTCTACATTAAGCGATTGAAGGGCTTTGAATATAATACTCCAGAGGTCAAAGAATCTGGGATAAAAACCAAGAATCACCTACCCAGAAAAACTGAGTTTAATGTTTCAGGGGAAAATATGGTCCTTCAATGAAATAGAGGACTTTCAAGATTTCTTGATGAAAAAACCAGAGATGGATAGAAAATTTGACATTCAGATACAAGAAGCAAGAGAAGCACGAGAACTTAGGGAAAAGAAATCATAAGGAAATTGTCAAAGTTGAACTATTTACATTCCTACATGGAAAAATGATAATTGTAACTTACAAAACTTTTCTCAGTATGAGGATAGGTGAATGGAATATAAATGTGTGTATATGTATGTATAGGAGGGTATATGGGCTTAAAAATACATATATGAGTGTGTGTATATATGTGTACAGGTACACATAGACAGAAGACACAGGATCAATTGAATAGGAAGGGATGATATTTAAAAGGTGAAATTGAGAAATGAGAGAGGAATATAATGAGAAGAGATGGGGAGAGACACAATGGGGTAAATTATCTCATATAGAAAAGGCGAGGGAAAACTGTTGCAATGGAGAGGAAGAACAGGAAGGCAAAAGGGAATGGGTCAACCTTAATCTCATTGAATTTGGCTTAGGGAGGGAATGACATACACACTATATAGGGTGTCTCACCCCACAGTAGAGTAGGGAGGAAGGGAATAAGAGGGGGGATGATGGAGGGGAGGACAAGCTAGGGGAGAGTAGTTAGAAACACACACTCTTCAATAGGGACAGGGTCAAAGTAGAAAATAGGACAAGTGGGAGGCAGAATAGGATGGAGGGAAATATAGTCCATTTTTCACAATATATACACTATGGAAATGTTTTGCATAGCTACACATGTACAACCTATATTGAATTGCTTATCTTCTCAGAGTCGGTGATGAAGGAGGAAGGGAAAGAATCTGGAACCCAAAGTTTTGAAATCAAATGTTTAAATATATATATATATGCATGTATGTGTGTGTGTGTGTGTGTGTGTGTATATTACGTACAACTGGGAAATAAGATATACAGGCACTGGGGTAAGGAGATCCATCTTGCCCTACCAGAAAGTGGGAGAAGGGATGGGGGAGGATACAGGAGAGAGCAGATTGGGGGAGGGGGTACACAGTGGATTGCTGTTTTGGTGTGGTGGCTAGGGGAAAGAGAGGGAGAAAATTTGTAACTCATCTTGTTGAAATAAATGATGTAAACTAAAAATAAACATAAAATTCAATTAAAAATAAATGCTTATTGCCAGTCCATACACCTGGACTATACCTTCAAATTTGTTTTTTAAGAGGAAAAAAGGGGACAACAGATGGTGCCAGAGAGCTGAAGGGAGGGAGAAATGAGAAGGATTTTTCATAGAAATTATAATTCAGTTCTGTGTGAAAGCCAACCAGAGAACCATGTAACCCAAGAAAAGTCAGCAGACAAAGGCAGTAGTGGAATGGCATGAACTTTATGGGCCCCACCAACAGCTGAAGGAATACCAACCAGGATCAATGGAATGGCAGTGACAGAGACATGGAAGAAGCAGAGGAATTCCTGGACCAAATAGGATTTGTAGCCAAGGAAAAGCAAGAAACAGATCGCAACATAAAGAAGCAATTCAAACTGTGGCAGTTTCAGAAAGATAAATGGACTCTTGCAAACCTGAATGCTTTGTCCACCACTCCACCACCCCAGGTAGAACTATAATTTAGATGTACTGTTTTTGTCCCTGCAAGAGGTAGAGATCTAGTAAGAGATTATGGGAGTTGCCTTGACTGCTTATTGGGCTCTGGTATGACTTTTTGCATTTTTTGTTGGTTAAATAAAGCCAGTCCTATATTTTAAAAAAAATTCCTCTAATCCCTGCTTTTCCTGCTTCCCAAGGGTTTTGATATGTTGTCTCATTACTGTCATTCTCTTTTATGAAACTGTTGGTTGCACAAAATAATAAAGAGAAAAATGAGCAAAAACAAGAAAACATCATATACAGTAACAGCAACATTTTTTTACATAAACATTTTTTACTATGACAAAAACATCATACAATTTTTATGATCTTGGTCTTGCCTTCTTGCCTTTGTACAAGGCCAGAAGAGAAACATTTGCAAGTTTTACAACCTTGAATCGGACTCCAGGAATATCACCAACAGCATGACCTTTCCGACCAAATCCAGCAACCAAAACTTCATCATTTTCCTCCATGAAGTTCAGGCAGCCATCATTGGGAACAAAGGCAGTGATTTTCTTGCCGTTCTTAATCAGCTGAACTCTCACACACTTCCTGATGGAAGAATTGGGCTGCTTGGCTTCCACACCCACTTTTTCCAAGACAATCCCTTTTGCATGAGATGCTCCTCCAAAGGGGTTGGCCTTCAAGGCAGTGGCCAAATGGGCTTTCTTGTATTGTTTGTCATGCCACTTCTGGTCTCTCCTGTGGCTGCAGAGCTTTCTAGCAGTATGAAGACCACGGCGCTTACCCATGCTGCCACCATCCGAGACGAGAGAAAAGAGAGAGCAATGTTGTTTTAAGAACAACTTTGAGCAAATAACTCATTTTGACTATTATAAATATCCAAATTAATTATAAAGAAAGATGCTGTGTGCATCTGGAGAATGAACTGATAAATAGAAGTATGTATGAGATAATTTTATATATACATGCCTATTTGTGTCTAATGGTAGCCATATCTAGGATGAGGGAGGTGGGAGGGAAGAAAAAAAAGAAATTTACATAATAACTTCATTAGATATTTTAAAGAAATAGCAAGTTGTACATAATATATTTGCATTTTCATGTCAACCATCTTTATTATATTATGTTATGGAAATGTTTGTTTTGTTCCACGAATTAAAAATAAAATAAATTTTTATTTTAGGGAGTTGAGGGGGAAGGCAAGGCAATTAAGGTTAAGAGACTTGCCCAAGATCACACAGCTAGTAAGTTTCAAGTGTTTGATGACAGATTTAACTCAGGTCATCCTGACTCCAGGGCAGGTGCTCTATTCACTGTACCACCTAACTGTCCCTAAATAATTTTTTTAAGATTGTGTTATGCCAGGAACTATAAAATACTTTGACTTATCTTTAAGAATAAACTAATATTGGGGCGGCTAGGTGGCACAGTGAATAGAGCACCGGCCCTGGAGTCAGGAGGACCTGAGTTCAAATCCGGCCTCAGACACTTAACACAAAAACTAGCCATGTGACCTTGGGCAAGTCACTTAATCCCAACTGCCCTCCAAAAAGCAAAAAAAAAAAAAAAAAAAGAATAAACTAATATTGAATGTATTTTTTAAAAACTCACCCTGAGATAATGGTGAGCACATACCTTGGGAACCTGGAAGGTTGTAAGGATCAGGGCTAATGCTGGGCCCTGCACACTTGATTTTCTGGCAGTAGTTCTCAGTTCCCATCCTAGAAGAATGGGACAGAATGTTGTTATGTTTTAATGACCTTATCCCATCTTGGCTCTCATCCCAGATTTTTTTAAAGAATAGGCCTTCCCTTGAATGACTGCTGGGTATGAATCTTTGCCTACAGGGAGACATTCACCAGGACACTTGGTAGGTGTCTCCAACTCACTTTACCCTCACTTCACCAACATGAGCTACACCAGGGCTCCCTGGTTGGACGCCTGAGGTGATTCAGAGTAACAAGTGTCATCAATAGAGGGCAAAGTGTCACCGAATGTCTCCTTCCACCATATCACCTGCTCTTCATTTTTCTCCAAATTCATAAAGATAAAATGGAGTTAGAAGCCTGTGGCAGGGCAGGAGAGAAGGGCCCTGCCAAAAGAGTCATCGTGGTGGCACAGGCTAACTTCAGAAGCTGATGGGGGCAAAGGGATCAAATGGAGCATTGCACCCCATCTCTAATGGTGCAAGATATTTCCTTGTATCTACCTTCCTTTACTTCCTTTACTTTTTTCACTCCCTAACATGCTCCCTCCAAATGTTATGGCCCTGGGAAAGGAGAATATTGATGTGTGTGAATCTGGGTCTTTTTGGTCCGTCTTCCATTACTTCATGGGGAAACCAAGCCTACCTGTCTTTTCTCCCTCATTCCTTCTTCTTGTCTTCTTCCACCTCATCTGCCTCTCTGTTCCATTCTCTTTTTCCTTCCTCTCCCCTCATCCCTACTAACAAAGGAATCCCTAGAGTCAATCAGCAAGCATTTATTAAGTGATTACTGTATGCTTGGCCCTGTATACTGGTAATACAAAGGAAGACAAAAATAGCCCTTGTTTTCAAGAAATTCATACTCTAAGGGGGATATCACAAGCACAGACTATGTACATGTAAGATATACACAGTGTGAATGAAAAGTTATCTCGGAAGGAAGGCAGTGATGGGGGTGGTCTTTCGTTCTCAAAAGGGATCAATGACATCACAAGGACGATGTCTTGACTTGTGCATAAATTGGATTTAAGTGAGGCAAAGCTGTACAAAGTCATCGACCTCACTCTCTCCTCCAGAGTCATCCAAGGCCAATGGCAAGACAAAAGTCAAGATGACCGGCAATGGCCCCCAGAAGGAAGGTATTAGTAGCAGGGAGAACCAGGAAAAGACTTCTACAAGAGGTGGGATTTAAGTAGAGTCTAGAAGGAAGTCAGAAGGCAAAGCTGAGAAAGAGGGAGTTTTAACCACCACAAATTTATGGAGTCAGGAGGTAGAATTAGAAGAGTATTGATGTGCCTGTGAGAGATGATTCATTGAAGACCCCTACTCAAACTTTAATCTGTATTACTTCATTATATTTGCTGTATCCCTCTAGTAATGCATATTTAGTCAGTCAACTAATAATAGGTATAAAAATAAACAATGTATTAAACTATATTTTGGATAAGTAACACAGGACTATAAGGGCCCCTATACTAAGTCTCGAACTTTAAGGTTATGTTCGCTACTTGTTTAACATCTATGAAGCTTACTTGCATAACTACAAGAATGCAAGATACGGATATCTCCATCCTGTTTTGCTCAAATTCTATGACCAAACCAAGCATGGGTGGCATGGTATGTAAAGTCCCTCCAATCTGTTTTTGAACATATGTATAGCTTGTACCGTCTTCTTTTACCCAATATAAGGAGAAGCCCATCCATCTTGGGATCTACTTCACCCAATTCATGACCCTGCTGACATACCAATTTTAGATGATGCATCATTTTCGGTCCACAAAGCAAGATATAGCAACCAATGGGTTTCTCTACTTTGTATAGCCTCTCTAGAATGTTAAGGTATTAAATCTCGTATTAAGCCTTATTTTAAAAAGGTGCTGGAAAGAGCAGTCTCTCAGACATGAGGAAGGTCTAGGGTCCACTTCATTAGGGAGGACCAGGTCTCTTTAATAAAGTACTTTTGGCTCAGAGTTTTATCTCACTTTCTCTCTTAGTCATTCAGGGTGGTTTTGTTTCCATGTGTCTAAGGTCACACAGACAGTAAACATCAGAGGCAGGATTTGAACCTAAGTCTTCTGTCTCTAACATGTCCCAACCATAGCACAAACTCTATTAACTGGAGAGGATGTGGTCATGGTCAGTAAAGCTGAAAACCAACTCTTGGTTTTTTTTTCCCTCTTGTAAGAGGGAAAATAATGGTAGCATGGAAATTCCAAAGTGTTTAGCTCCCCACAACCTTGCTAAAGAGCTCCAGCCCTTCTGGTGTTTGACTGGGCACCACGGCCATTTAAATACACGCTAATTCTACCTTCCCCCTCCACTTAGACCAGGATCAAACCCTGTCCTCCTGTCAAGTCAGGGCATTTGTTACTGAGCAAAAATTGGAGGGAAGGGGGGCAACTCTAGCCCTGATATACTGGTCATGAAGATAGAAGTGAAGGATGGCCTGTAGTATGTCAGCAAGAAATTCTATATTTGAGTCACCACCAGAAAGAGATTCAAGTGAAGACCCAGGAATTTATTCCTTGGGGGAAATCCAGACACTTCCTTTCTTTTAAACTATACCTATCTTCCCTACCCATTTGCAATTTTTAAGCTAGAACTTGTAATTCCATGAGTGTAGGGAACTCCCAATATGCTATCACTACCATTTAGCAAGTATACTGTAACTCCGACTTAAGGAGTTGCCTTGGTTCATCTTTTTTGTATAAATAGTGGTGGGAAAGAACTAAATTGATGAGTGCAAAGTAAGGGCTACGTTCCCCCTCAAGAGTGGCCAGAGAAATGCCTTTCTTGGTGAATGTAGACTCATACCAAATATTATTTGAAGAGGAAGGGGGCATATAGATAAAATTCAAGAATGATACCCCTCTTAGAGACTAAATAGAAGAGCCCCCAGACTCAAGGTATTCCAAGGTTCTACCTGTCCCTTCTCTGTACCTAACTCACACACTGGCAGTACAGGCATGGCCTCTGGTTCTCCTCTCTACAAAAGCAGGCCATGACTCAGAATATATCTAACCATAACACTGACAAGCCATGTCTATATATTTAGAAAGTTCATGTGGACATCATACCTATCCTAGACAGAGGACAGTCACCTGTAACCACAAAAAGAACTGTAAATATTTTTGTACCTATAAGACTGTTTCCTCTTTCTTGAATCTCTTTTGGGAATAGGACTAATAATAGTATCTATATGTCAAAGGGTATACACTATTTGGTAACTTTTTGTGTAAAATTCCAAATTGCTTTCTACAAAGGTGGTAGTCATTCACAGGTACACCAGCAGGTGGAAGGGAAGGGAATAAGCATTTATCTAGCACCTGCTCTGGAGTAAGCATTGTGATAAATTTTACAAGTGTCTCATTTGTTAACCCGACTGCCTTAACAAAAAAAAAATCTCATTTGATACTCATAAGAACTCCAGAAGGTAGGTGCTATAATTATTCCCATTTTACAGAGGAGGAAACTGAGGCAGACAGAGTTGAAATGATTTGCTCAGGGTTACAATTGTCTAAGACCAGATTCGAACTCTAGACTTCCTGACTTCAGGTCTGGCACTCTATCCATTTCACCCTCAATACATCAATGTGTCTGTTTCTCCACAGCCCTTCTAACATTTCCTTTTTTGTCAGCTTTTACAATCTGATTAATGTGAGGTAAAACCTCAAAAATTTCTCTATCTTTCATTTCTTTTATTGTAATTTGGAGCATTTTCTCATATGGCTAGAAATATCATTGGTTTCTTCCCTTGAGAACTATCTGTTCTTATCCTGAGATCATTTTTCAATTCAGGAATGACTCTTAGTCTCGTAAATTTGAATCAGTTCCCTTTATATCTTAGAAATGAAACCTTGTCAGAGAAATTTCCTACAAAGATTTTTTTGCAATTGTTTCCCTTTTCATCTGAACTTTATTGGATTTGTGCAAACATTTGTAAATTTTGTATAATCGAAATGATCCTTTTTTGTGATCCTCACTACCTTTTTTTAGTCATGAACTTTTCTTCTGTCCATAGATCTGATAGATAAGTTCTTTCATGCTTTTTCTAATTTCTTAGGATATGAATTTTTATATTTAGGTCATGTATTCCTTTGAATCCTTATCTTAGTATGAGCTGTAAGAAAACAAAGAATGCCCATCAGAGAATGGTTGAACAAACTGTGGTATATTAATGTTATGGTATGTTACTGTGCAAAAATAGAATATGAAATAGAAAGGAGCAAATAGACTATTTCAGAGAGACATGGAAAGGCTTATATGATGATGCAAAGTAAAGTAAGAAGGCTTAATGAATTATTTGTATAATAATATCAATATTAGCATGTCTGGCCATTTTTAAGACTTTTATACGGTAATGAAGAATGAAATTAGCAGAGCCAGTATAAATGCTGTGTCATAATATTCAGCTCTGCAGACTTTCTGCCACTTTGGGCTGTTCACTAATGCAATCTCCTAAGATCTGATAAAGCAGAGAGGGAGTGATGTAACTGAATGCTCCCCCTCCCACCTTGATCTATTCTGCAGACTATCCAAATATACCCATTTGGTACAAACTGTGATGGCATGATTCTATGACAGGCAGTTGCAATCCAATTTACTTAAAACTTATCAAGGACCTACTCTGCTCCAAGCACTATGCTAGATACAGAAGATTTTTTAAATGTCCTCAAAGAGCTTAAATTCTACCAGATATGTGAGGCCAAAAGGAGAAGGAAAGGAAGGAGCACTGAAAGTTATCTCTCCTTTTCAAAGAAATGTACATCCTAAAGATTATTTTACAATTCCTGGGGTTGGTCTAGAAGCTCACAAGAAATCCAAGAGAGAAGGTAAATAGGGAGGACTAGAGAATTAGAAATTTCAAGCAGGAATCAAGTAAAAATGGGGCAAAGCACCACCTGGAATCCCAGTAACAAGAGACATCTTTCCTTGGAGAGGCTTAAAACTTTGTGGTTCTCATTTTCTCTTTTTTGTTTTCATACCTGTGTACCTCTGACCTTAGATAAACTCAAAGGTCATTGTCCTGGTTTTAATGGAAAAGGATGGGGTGTGATTTCCAAAAAAAGTTATGTTCCTTTTTCTCAGTGAGCCAGAGAGGGAAGAAATTCCAATCAGAAGTAATTAATCATGGTGCTAATGCCCAAGTGGGTCAGCAACAAAGCTGAGGGAAACAATTCATCAGCACTACAGAAATGGACAGCGCCAAGCCCAGAAGAACTCTTGTTTGTTCTATCATTTATGGACCTTAGCAGACAACATATCAGAAGCCATATAAGAAGGAAAAAGCGTGAATTTTACAGTTGGTGGCAGCAGACCAGTCACAATTATGGAGTATGGTAGTGGCTTTCTTTCTTTTGGAAGCAATGATTCAAATCTAGTAATGATTTCTGAGCAGCACTTTTCTATCATAGGAGAGTAGACTTAGAGCTGGATAGTACATCAAAGGTCATTTAGTCCAACTGAGAAAATTGAATCTCAGAGAATACAAGCGATTTGCCCAATGTAACACATATAATAAGTAACAATAGAGATTCTAACCCAATTCCTCCATACTCTAAATATTGTATTACAATCACAATCTTCCCACATTCTTGGGGCATGATATGAAACTGTACCATCAAGATTCCCAATATATTTCACTACTGTGGGCATATGGGATGGGGAGGGGAAGGAAACTAAGGAGGCAGGTCATTTCCATTTTCTGTAACATAGGTTCAATAAATTAATTCTTTTTTGAGACTTAGTATACCCCTAGTCATGGACAGTTGCCCTGTCACCCCTTGAAATTGTTCCTTTCTTGTGCTTACATCTCCCATCTTGTCTACTTATCTCTACTCACTCCCATCACAAAACCAGATGTAATAACTACCCTGCCTTAGGTTGTTCTCACCAAGTTGTGAGTATGGATTCTTTCCTCAACTCCAACACAAACTGGACTTTGAATAAAAGTTCTATGGGGCAACATAAGTAACAGAGTACTATATTTCATAGCATGTCTTTATGTACCTTTCCTGGGATGTTGACCCTTGGTGAAATGAAAGGGAAAGTATATGTGTTGGCTTGTCCCCAGAGCATTTTATATTCTGCAGTTGTGTTTGATGCCTCCCCAGTGGATGGAGATCAATCTTCCCATATTAGGTGAGTCTTTGATGAGAAGGCCTTCCTGAAACAGCCCAAACAACAATTCTAAGATGACAACCATCCAATTCAATGGCAGTTTTGAGAACCCAAAACATAATGAGCAGCAGTCAAAGTAAATGAAGGTGAACTATAGTATGGTGGGGAATCCTTTGGGGTATGGGTTAGACTAGATGACTTCTGAGATCCCATCCAGCTCTCAAATTCTGTGATTCTGTGACAAAATCCACAAGTCTTCCAAAGGAGTAAAATACAATAAGAAGAAAAAGAGGCCAAATTATTTTATGAGAAGTTACAAATGGATGAACGACTTGGTGTTCTCTCCCTCTCCCTCTCCCTCTCCTGCTCCTCTCTCCCTCTCCCTCTCCTCTCTCCTTCTCCCTCTCCCTCCCCCCCTCTCTCTTTCTCTGTAACTGTGCATGTCTCTCTGTCTCTCTCTCTCTCTCAGATAGCTTATTAAAACAGATGCCTGGATAGTAAGTAAATGATCAATAAAACCTCACTTTCTCATCATAGCATGTAGATGAAAATATACCAGTGATAGAAAGTTCTGGCAGTTTCTCTAAACGTGGAAAATTTGAGTCTAGTGATGAATAGTATATGTATCTGAGAACCGACCTTCCTAAGTCTGGAGACAATATTTTTTACTGCAGCAATTCAAGAGGACAGCCTATTAAGGCATATGGGGCTATGACGTGCACCAATAGAGGTTCATCTATGAAATCTATGAAATTTCACATCTATGAAATCAGGGATCCTTGAAATATTATTGCTTGTTATTCATCATGTCTATTTGGGATTTTCTTGGCAAAAACACTGGCATGATTTGCTATCTCCTTTTCTAGCTCATTTTACAGATGTGGAAACTGAAGCAAACAAGGTTAAGCAATTTGCCCACAGCTAGTCATTGTCTCACATTAGATTTGAACTAAGAGAGATGAGTCTTCCTGTCTCCACACTCAGCACTCTATCTCCTGTCCCACCAACCTGTTCCCTGAAGTATTAAGGTAAGCACAACCACATATACTTTATGAGCCCCCTCACCCAACGAGACTATGCCAGAGACAGTGCAGTCAAAATAGAATGGAAAAAAACACAAACAGACAATTGTGGAATAAAGAGAAGCAGAATTACATAGATGAAATTGACTCTTCATCAGAAGTAGTGTGATCTAGTAGAAAGAATACTGACTCTGGGGAGCTAGGTGGCTCAGTGAATAGAGCACCAACCCTGGAGTCAGGAGGACCTGAGTTCAAATATGGCTTAAGACACTTAACACTTAACTAGCCATGTGATCTTGGGCAAGTCACCAACTGCCCTCCCTTTTTCCCCCTCCAAAAAGGAAAAGAAAAAAAAAGATAGGAAGAATACTGACTCTGGAGTCAGGACCTAAATTCAAATCCTACCTCTAAAGCTTACTGCCTGCAGGACATGGTCAAATCCCCTTAACTTGCCTAGCCTTAGTTTCTTCATCTGTAAAATGAGGAAGCTGGGCCACATGACCTCTGAGTTTCCTTCCAGATCCAGATCTCCCCACTCCCATAAGCCAATTATGATCATAAGCAGGCACAACTTGTTCACTGGTCATTGGGTAGTTATATAGTTGAACAAACCTCATGTGTGAGCCACAGCGACAATGCTCGAAGGATCATTTGAAGAAGGAACATTTCTGCTTATAGTGTTGGGATTCTTTTGATATGGCTGTATAACTGGGTAGGTTTCCCTTGGAATACACCAATTCACGTCAGTGCCCAAGGAGGTGTATTTAAACTGTGTACCCCTTGACAATGAGGATCCCTTGGAAGGCAACCTATTGGTCTATGGCTATCTTTGAGCAGTTAGAGGGATCAAGAAAACTTGGGAAACTGCTGCAATCCAGTTAGTTACTAGCAGACCCATTGTTGATGAAATCTTGCTTCAGACTTGGCCTAATCAGCTCTTATCTGAATAAACACATAACTCCAACTCTAGCTCTCCCTTATGACAACTGAAAGCAAAATTAAGTATGCTCACACTCACACTGATGATTAATTCACTTAATGATTAGTACAACAGAAATCCCAGAATATGTATCTTAATAACTATTCAAAATATTCACTTGTGTTCTGAGGTGGTCACACCAGATCAGAGATTCAGTAAGAAGCTTATCTCCTGCCAGCTACACAAAAGATGCTCTCTGTGCCTAAGGAGTAAAGCAGGGAAGATTGTGCACACTAATACAATCCTCTTCTCTGTGCAGCCCAGAAGCAAATGTAACTTCCACACTTGGCCCTCCTGATCCCCCTCTCTTCTAGAGTTTCTAGACTTGATTTAAAGTATAAGTTTTGAAAGGTCAATCTATTCACCTGGGGTCTACTGAAAGCACACTCCTGAAGGAAAAGAAAGGTTTTCTCATTTCACCAAAAATGGGTCCTGATCCATTATGAGGGCAAGTGATACTGGTTTGTTTCCCCTCATCAATCACCACTAGGCTTCTCCATCCACCCTACAGGTGAATCTTCCAATATCCAATATATATTGTCTCTCCCTATTCATGTGAGCTCCTGAAGAACAAGGAACTTTTTCCTTCTTCCATTTGTATCCCCACATAGCTACGTACTTTACGTGTGTGTGTGTGTGTGTGTGTGTGTGTGTGTACACACACATTTCTATTATGTCTTTGGCTTACCCATTAAAATGTAAGCCTTGCAAGGATAATTTCATTCTTTGTACTTATATCCCCAGTGCCAAGAGCATAAGATATACTTAATAATAGACAGATAGTATTTAAGAATCTCTTTAAACTTTGCAAAATGCTGTACAAAGATTATCTTTTATTCTTACAACAATTGGGAGACAGACACCATTATTATTTCTATTTCATAGATGAGAACACTGAAGAAGAGAGAGATTAAGTGATTTCCCCAGGCTAGCAATAAGTGTCTAAGGCCAGCTAAGTGTCTGAGACAAGGGTTGAACTCAAGCCTGTCTTAACTGTAGGTCCAGCATTCTAAGTTTATGGCCCCAGAGAAGAGATATGAGGAGATAGCCTCATCCTACTCCATAGCCAAAGTGAGAGGTCCATGAGCGGAGGTCATTGCTTATATTTTCAGAATTTTAGGTGCATTAATTGGCTTGGCTGATTTTTTTCTCTTTCTTTTAAAAAATGATTTCAGTTAGTCAACAAGCATTAAGTGCCTACTATGTGCCAATCACTGATCAAAATACTGGGGATACAGAAAGAGGCAAAAGAACTCACAATCTAATGAGGGAGACAAGAGGCAAACAAATATATGCAAACAGACTGTGTAAAAGACAAATGGGAAATAACAAGCAGAGGGAAGGCACTAAAATAGGATTAGAATGGCCTTCCTGTAGAAGCCAGCATTTCAGCTAGGACTTGAAGGAAACCAGGAAAGCCAGGAGTCAGAGATGAGAAGAGAGAGTTTTCCAGGCATGGGGAACTGTAACAGAAAATGGCTAGAGCCAAGAGGTGGGTTATCTTGTTCGTAGAACAAACAGGAGACCAGTGTCACTGGATCGAAGATATGCGAAAGGGAATAAGCTGAAGAAGATTGGAAAGGGGTGGGAGGGTGGCATGAAGGAGTAGATTCTAAAGGACTTTGAGCTTCAGACAGAGGCTTTTATATTTGATCCTGGAGGTGATAGAGAGCCATTGAGGTTTATTGAGTAGGAAAGTGGTGACATAGTTAGAACTGTGCTTTTAAGAAAATCACTTTGACGGTTGAATAGAGGATGGAATGGAGTGAGGGAGCACCATGTCTATATCTAAGCCTTATCAAGAAAAGCTGTGCAGACTACTCATCAAACATTCACAGCTTTGTGGAACAAGCTTCTCTTTGCATTTATCCCTCTCCCAAACGGTCTGCTTTGTATGCCAAAAAGCATGACCACCAGTTGTGAACTGATCCAACCATTCTGGAGAGCAATTTGGAACTATGCCCAAAGGCCTATAAAACTGTGCATACCCTTTGACCCAGCAATAACACTTCTAGGTCTGTATCCCAAAGAGATCATAAAAAGGGGGGAAGGACTCTCGTGTCTTCTTTTTGTGGTGGCAAAGAATTAGAAATTGAGGGGATATCCATCAGTTGGAGAATGGATGAACAAGTTGTGGTATTTGGATGTTGTGGAATGCTATTGTGGCATTAAAAAATGATGAGCAGGCAAATTTCACATGAACTGTGAGTAGGAATTAGATTGTGAGTAGGAACCAGGAGAACATTGTATACAGTAACAGCAACATTATGTGATGATCAACATTGGTAGAATTGGCTTTTAGCAACAATACAATGATCTAAGACAATTTCAAAAGACTCGTGATGAAAAATGCTATCTACATGCAGAGAAAGAACTATGGAGTCTGAATGCAGATCAAAGCACACTGTTTTCACTTTTTAATATTTTCTTTCTTGTGTTTTTTCCCTTTTGTTCTGATTCTTCTTTCACAACATGACTAATGCGGAAATATATTTAATACGATTGTACATACATACAGCCTATATCAGATTGCTAGCTGTCTTGGGGAAAAGGGGAGGGAAGGGAGGGAGAAAAAAGTTTGGAACTCAAAATCTTATAAAAGTGAATGTTGAAAACTAAAACAACTAATTAATTAAAATAGCGACAAAAAAGCATGACCAAGCAAAAAGTTCCTACTTTTCTGTGACACTTGGAGATGAATGTATCTATCACATAATAGTATCCTATCATCATAATAGCACAGACTACTAAAACCCAGCTTCTAAATGCACTAACCTGCTTCTATCTCTTCATCTTCCTGTTAGCCTGATGAAGAGCTAATCTTGTTACTTACTGCAGCTGTGTCTCATTGTCCTTGTTCTGAAAGGTTAGATAGTAGTGGAAGATAGTCCCAGTGATTCAATGATTCCATTCTACAATGGAACGCTGCTTCATATCCTCTGATAGATCAGGAGCAGTCCTCCAGGTCCTCTGTCTCTCTAATTCTGCCACCTCTAGACTGGAATTAAATATTCTCATTGCCCAAGGAAGCTGAGATGCAAGTGGAATACATAACTACAGATATTTGTTCAATGCCTAAAGGAAATGTTTTGTATTCAGAGAGTAGGATATGTCCCTTAAGGAAATGGATATTCTTCACAAACACAGACCCAGTTTGGATTATGGTGAGGATGATGGTGATGATGAGGATGAAGGTGATGGTGAGGGATGTAACTTCTTTCTCTCTTCCCTAAATCCTTCTCCTCTACCAGGGGGAAAGACAGGATGGGATATGATGGAAAAAATCGCCAGATCTAGAACCAGAAGACCTGAGTTCAAGTTCTAATTCCAAAATTTGCTAAGTTCCTGCCTTTGGCAAGTCTCTTCACCTTTTTGGGTCTCAGTTTCCTCATCTGTAAAATGCTTCTCGCACTGTGCACCATGTGAGAAAACTGTTTTATAAACTGTAAAGCACCAGAGAAACAGGTGTTGTCATTGTTGTCATTAGTACATGAGAAAGCATCTAGTAGTGTCCATGCTTGGTTCAGAACATATGATGAGGACCTCCCTCAGTCTTCTACTATAGAGCAGTAGATGAAGAAAGAGGTGGGAAAGAACATTCCAGTTGACTTAGTGGGGTCCTCCCTGTGGGGGGAAAAAAAGATCTTTAGTTTAGCCAAAGATTTCTCTCCACATGAATTTCCTAACATCCGAAAGGAGAAATTGGAAGAAGTGTGAGAGCAGGATTTGAGAATTTCACAAAAATACAAGCACACATCCATCATCTGCTCCCCTTAGACAGTGACTTCTATTTCCCCATATTCATCAATTCATATAGCCTTTAGGTCAAAAAGAAGAAAATAAGAAAAAACAGTCAATTTGAAGAAAATGTTGAGAGGTCATCTCATCCAGCCCTCTGCCTCTAGCAATATTTTTCTGTAATCTCTTTTCTTAATGCCAGTAAAGATCTCTCTGTACTTGTCAGGTAGGAGAACTCACTTTCCAAAAAAACTAGAGAGAACCCTCTCCAAAAGTTCTCTCAGTCCTTCGACCTCTGTCTAGACCAACAACTTCTCTGTACCATTCAATATCTGCCCTCTCCATTCCCTGGCCACCCGACCTACCTGTCTTCTTCTTTTTCCATGTGATGAAAGCGGCCAATGAGATCAGCACAAGGCTAGCAGCTGCTACAGAAACCAGGACTGCAGCCCAGAGACTTCTCCTGCTTGTCTCTACAGGGACTATAGAGAGCAAAAGTCAGGTAAATGGTAGGAGGAGAAGATGGAAGGATGAAGGAGATTCTCCACAGAATTGAGAGGTAACACAATGGGGAGTTCTGTACATTGACATTGACATCTTATGGTCCAACATGTCCTCCCATGATCCATTTCAGGAAAATGGGGGGGGGGGTGAGAAGGACTATGTCCTTAGTCCCTCTACAGTGGTCTCATGGCCAGGATATAACCCTGAACTACTTTTGAGGGATTGTCCCATCTTGGATCTCATCCCAAGATTAGAAGGACCAAAATTTAAGAATACCTTGAAGGATCAAACTGCATCAGTTGACATAATGCATTTTTTAACATCAATAAGGCAAAGAAAATAGAGATACAGATAGCTCCTGATCAGTGTGAATAATGATTCCTCTGAGGTGATCACATGTATTCAAACTCAAAATTATTGGAAGTTATAATTATGTAAAATATGGTCATTGGTTTCAGACCAATGGAAACGTGCAGGACAAATTCAAATAATGCAACCACTTTAGGAGATTTATTATTCACACTAATTGCAACCTGGTTGTAGGATGAACATTTTTATTTCAAAGAATAATTATAATAAGATTTTGAGTCACTTGATGTACTTAATCCTTGTATCTTAAAAAAAGGAATAGGAGTGTCTGCATGGAATTCAAAGAATTCTGGGAGTTACCCTGACCCTCCTGAGAAAACTCACCGGGGTAGACAGTTGGTTTCTCCAGCTCACTATGCTCAACCAAGCAGGCATAACCTTTTCCTGTATCTCCTGGTGGCAATTCCAAAGTAACATGGAGGTAGTAAGTGGCATCAGCATTGGGCAAGGTGCCACTTGAGCTCTCCTGCCCCCACACACCCAACTGCCCATCCTTCTCCCAGCGTAGAAGGATAGAACGGGGGTAGAAACCTGTGGCCAAACAGGAGAAGATGATGCTGCCATCAGGAGTGTGATGTCGGGATACAGTCACTTCAGGGGGTGCTGGGAACAGAAAAGCAAGAAATATCTGCTATTCTCTTTGTTTCACTCCCTTCTCCCCACCCACCATGATTGCCCCCCAGCCTCACTGCCACAGACAACTGGGTCAGTCTGTAAGAACACCGCAGGGCCTGGGCTATAGAAGCTCACCACCTACCATCCACCCCACAGAAAGAGTTAATAGGGCATCCATAAGGTCACGTTCAAGGTCACATATCATCTCACCTACATTTCATGGGTATTTCAAACGTCTCCATTATGATTATCCTACATCTATCTAACCTCTGGCAACCCATAAGAAGAATTTCAAACTGAGTCCATTCATGTGCTGAATCTATTTCTCCCTCTCTCTCCCTTTTAATTCAAATCTAATTTCTCCTAATACGGCATCCAGATCTTCCTTCAGAGTTCCCTCTAGGCTACACACCTACCCTCTTGCTATTCACAGGACATGGCCCTGTTTTCAGATGACTCTTATTCACATGACTCCAACCAGCCCTTCAATCCACATGTCATCCCTAGGTTTGTAGAACAGGGATGATCATAATTATTAGTAGTGTTACAATTATCATAACTTTTATTTGGCTCTTTATGGTTTGAAAAGTGCTTCATACACATAACATCATTTGATCCTCATAATAATCCTGTTAAGTGCTATTATTATCCCCATTTTACAGATAGGTAAACTGACTGTTTAAGATTTGTCCCTGGTCATATAATTCATAAAAGTCTGAGGCAGGATTCAGACTCAGGTCTTCCTGAATTTGGCACCGCATTCACTACTTTCTCTGCTTCAATAATTACAATAATTGTCTCATTTTTTCATTTGGATGCTAAGACTCAGTAACTTTAATGACTTATTCAAAGGCACACAGCTAGCTGGCATTGGTAAGACCAGAACTCAGGACTTCAGACTCCCACCTTGAAGTTGTGAAGACTCTACAGGAGAGAAGTAAGAAGGTACTAAAGACTTACTTTTTTCCTTCAGGTGCACAATTTGCAAGAGAACTTTTAGGAAAAAAGGACAATCCACCCGCATGGCCTTGTCCCAGAAGGCATCCTTCCAGTACGGACAGAAGTCCTCAGCCTCTTTCTTTAACACTATCCATTGTCCTTGCTTCACATCCACTTGACAGATATCTTCACCATCAAAGGCAACAGCCACTCGACTATTCACAAGGATGCCCCTGTCAGTCTCACAGTTCAGGAGGGCCTGTCCTGTATGGGCCCCTAATGGGGACAAGGGGATAGAAGAAGAGATGCAACTGGGCTTCATTCATCCATCCATTCATTCAACAAGCATTTTTAATAAGCAATTTCTGTGTTCAGAACCCTATTCTAGGTGCTAGGGGAAATAGAGAACCCCATTCCTACCCTCTTGGAGTTCACTGTCTAAGAGGAGAATAACTATTTTAAAAGTAATTATTTTAAACAATACTCAAAGATAATTGTAAGAAAGAGACAGACATGATGCTTTATGTGAGATCAGAGAAGGGATGTTGCTACCAACTGGTGGGATCAGAAAAGACTTCCTAGGTATGGTGACATTTCATTTGGGCTTTAAAGGGTAGGTAGGAATTCAACAAGAAAAGAAGGGGAACTAGGGTATTTCAGGGTACAGCAGGAGGAAAGGCACAGAGAAAAGAAATCACAGTCTGTGTTCAAGAGACAAAGCCTGATCCCATTGGGCTGGAGAATGTAGTTGAAGGAAGGAATACAGGGCAAGATTGAAAAGGAAAGTTACCACCAGATTGTGGAGGGCTCTGAGTGCTGGGGGGAAGGGGGGATGGGGGAGTTTAAACTTCACTCAATCAACAAGTTTAGGAGTAGAAGGAAGATGGAACCAGACTGGTTTATTCTTTGCCAGGGTGGCAAGACTGAATAGCAATGACCTGTCGCACTGGGGCACTCAGTTCCCTGGCCTGATCTCCTGGGAATGAATCTGGGAAAAGAAGAGCAAATAGAAGGGGCCAAGGCAACTGAGGGCAGAATGGCCAGCAGAACCAACTCACCCTCAGTCCAGTTGTAATACTTCGTCTTATTCTTCAGGATCCTATCTACTTCAACCTCTAATTTCAACAGTTCTTCTCGATTCTGCTGGACCAGAAAGTTCTGCATGGGTCCGCTGACTCTATCCAACTTAAAGATCAGATCTTTATGGAGGCTATTATAGGAGACTATCAAATGGTCATCCAAACAGGCATTGAGGAAGATGTCTGGAGGGGTCTCAGGAGAGGCCATCACAGTTATCTGCATCTCTAGGCTGTGAAGCTCTGAAGGGGGAGAGGGAGAAGAGGATGGTATTTGGTCAGGGTGAATGCAAACTTCATTTTCATTCAACAAACATTTGTTAAGTACCTACTATGTGCCAGCATGTTAAAGGTTTTTAAAAAGTCAAGGTTAGAAGAAGCATGTCATAATAATAACTGGCTTTTATATAAAGTACTTTAATGTTTACAATGTACTTTAAAAATTTTATTTCATTTGATCTTGATAACAACCTTGGTAGGTAGTGGCTATAATTATCCCCATTTTAGAGATTAACAAACCTAAGCAAAAATAGGTTAAATGCTTTGTTCAAAGTCACAAAGCTAGAAAGTGCCTGAGGTTGGATTTGAACTCAGGATTTCCTGGGGTTTTCCCAATACTCTACCCACTATGTCACCTAAATTCCACAAGTATTCATGCAAACAAGCATTTAAATTCTTGTGATAAAAAGGTGCTATAGATAATAAGGTGGGGGGAGGGGGAACCAGCCCCTGCCCTCATAGAGTTTACATTCTAGAAGGGATATAACATACACACAAGCAGGGATAGGGACTAAACACACAATTTCATTAGTATTGAGGAAAATACTTCTACCAATATAGGCTGGCACCTTCTCTGCCACTTATAGATCTAGAGACTGCTGAGAGCCCTGAAAGGCAAACTTGAGCAGGGACTCACAGGCAGTATGTGGCAGGGGAGGGATTTGAGCCCAAGAATGTAAACTGAGATCTTCCTAACTTCAAGGATAGTTCTGTGCCCATAATGTGCCCATTATGCCCTGCTGTCACTTTGGCACATACACAGACAAGGAGATATAAAATATGTTGTTGTTGTTGTTACTACTGCTGCTGCTACTGTTGGTCCTTCATTCTCCAAGAGGACCAATGACATCTCAAGGGTGACATCTTGACTTGTGGGTGACTTGGATTTAAGTGAGGCAGAGATGTGATATCTTTACTTGTCTTTTCACTGGATTTTGATGACTCTGCAGGAGAGAGTGAGCCTGGCAATTCAATTTAGAAAGACCAAGGTCAGACATCCTGGGCCATCAACAGTCATCTTGACAAAATATATGACAAGTCCATAAAAGGCATTTAAGAAGGAGAGAAGGAGGATGCTGGAAGACCTCTGGTTGGAAAGCCGTTGAGTTGAATCAGCATTAAAGAAGGTAGAGATTCCCATAGGAGAAGAGGAAGAGGAAGAGCATGGGAACACAGCCTGCACTTTCTATAAATTCTCACTATGAAAATTTGACTCTCCAGAAAGGAGGCAGGACCCCACAGCCCTGAGCCAGCTGCAGAGCCTCGTAGGGGGTGAGGCCACATAGAGCCCCTCAAGGGGAGGAGACAGACTTTTGAATGGTTGGTTCAGGGAGAATTGACTGTGTAGGGAACAGCAAATTCAATGAAAGGAGTAATGTAAGGTTCTATCATTTGCTGCCCATGTGACCATGGGCAAGTCATATTCTAAGCTGCAGCCTCAATTTCCTCATCTGTAAAATGGGGGTAATACTCTCCACTACTTTTCACGCCACAAGATTGTAGAGAAAATACTTTCTAACCCTTACAATGCTGTAAAAATGGGAATTATTAACATCATTATTATTCAAGGTAGCTCCTGAAGGCAGCACTAAAACCAAATGAATAGGGGCGGCTAGGTGGCGCAGTGAATAGAGCACCAGCCCTGGAGTCAGGAGGACCTGAGTTCAAATATGACCTCAGACACTTAACACAAAAACTAGCCGTGTGACCCTGAGCAAGTCACTTAATCTCCAACTGCCCTCCAAAAAGCAAAAAAAAAAAAAAACCAAATGAATAGAAGTCAAGAGAAGGCAGGTTGTTGTTGTTCAGTTGTGTCCAACTCTCAATGACCCCATTTCGGATCATCTTGGCAAAGATACTGGAGTGGTTGGCCATGTCCTTCTCCAGCTCATTTTACAGATGAGGAAACTGAGGCAAAAAGAGTTACGTGACTTACCCAGGGTCACAGAGCTAGTAAGTGTCTGAGGCCAAATTGCACTGAAGAAGAGTCTTCCTGACTCCATGCCTGACACTATTGAGCCACCTAGCAGCCTGACAAAGAGAAGACCAATCATAGCTCAACAAAAGGAAGAATTTTCTGGTATAGTAGTGAATCCAATTGCTTTGAAAGGTAATGGATTCTAACAGATGCATAATGAAGTGAACTGAATCAAACAATGTATGCAATAAAAACAATATTGTTTTTAAAAAAACTTCGATATATGTATGAACTATGATCAACACAGTTACCAATCAGAATTCCAGTGCCCACCACCAGAGAGAGCCACAATGGATTCAGAAGGCAGAATAAAGCATATGTAGTTTTCAGACACAGAGAATACGGAAATTTGTTTTGCTTGATTTTATGTATTTGATACAAGGCTTTTGTTTTCCTTTGATTTTCACTTGTAGGGTGTAAAGAAGAGAAGGTAAATGTTGGTTCAACTGAAAACATATATATTGTATATATAATATATTAATATAAATATATATATATGTGTATATATATATTTACATATATATAAAAGAAAGGCCAAAGCCAGGCTGTAAAGGGTTTTAAAGGTTAAACAAAGCAATTTGTGTTTTCTTCTAGATGGGAAGGAAGTCACTGAAGCTTCTAGAGGAGGGGAAGGACAGGGTTTGATCTGTGCTTTGGGAAGTTCACTTTGGCAACTGTGAGGAGGATGATTCCATGATGCTATAGTAGCATTTAGTTATAATATATTAATATGTGTATTGATTATGGCCAATGAGAGGAAAAAAAGTAATGAGTTTACCATTGCTAATGGTCTTCAAGTAGAGAGTGAATGGTTCAACACACTAGCAAATGGATATTGTAACTGGAAAGGATAGCAAAACATAGACTGTCAGAGGAGAAAGTAGCCTTGGTGCTGTCCAGCCCAATCCTCTCACCTTGAAGATAATAAAATTGAACTTAAAAGAGGATATGGGACTTGCCCAAGGTCACCTGAACAATTAATGGAGAGCCAATAATTGCACCCAAGTCTCCTAATTCCTATACCAGCGTCTTCTATACCAACTGTATTGTAATAGTGAAAAACTGGGGAGAAAAACCCTGAAGAGCCAACCATCAAGGAATGACCAGGCTGCTGAAAATTTGTGGAAGTGGGTCATAAAAAACAAAAAACAGAAAGAATGTAAAAAAATATGGAAACATCCACATTAGTGGCTCACAAGCTATGTGAGTGTCTCAAGACTCCCAGGTCTGACAGGATTGTTTCAAGGGTCCATTTCATTAAAGAACTTGGTATGACAAACAAGCAAACATGCTGTTTGTGGACTAATGATACAAATACATATCACATGATTTTCCCTATGCAGGTAGATATTGTTGCAATTAATAAATTAAATATTCTCTTAGAATCACTACTGAATTCATCAATTCACTGACTGTGTGATCCTGGGCAAGTCACTTTTTTGAAATAATTGATTTCCTCAATCAGTATATACTAAAAGTACAACTATCATGATTTTTAGCATGGAGGAAAGTGAATTTACATTTAAAAAGGATTCTGATGCTCTAAAGTTTAGAAACTATGGGTCTTTATGAAGTAATCCAAAGTGAAAACAGCAATTGAAAGATCACAGACTCAGAGATGGAACTTATATATCACAAATTCCAACTCTCTCACTTTACAGATAAAAAAAAAAATCAAGGCTCTAAAAGGTGAAATTACTTTCCCAAGATCACACATGTTGTAAGTTTCAAAGGCAGGATCCTTCTGACAACTAGTAGAGCTGTGACTTTGGGGAAGTCCAAAACTTCGAAACTGCTTTCCTTTTCCTAGACTTTCAAATTCAGTGCTCTTTCTAATCAGTCAATCAACAAACATTTATTAAGCACCTACTATGTGCCAGGTCCTCAGGTCCCATGGGCATCTCAAACTCAAGTTTCAAAACAGAACTCATTGTCATTCCCCCAAATCCCAGCCCTCTTCTGAACCTCTACTTCATCCAGGGCACCACCACTTCTCCGATTTGCAACCTCAGGAAAATCCTGACTCTTTACTCTCCAATACCTCACAAATGCCATCAAGTGTCAAATCATGCTGCTTTTACCTGCACAATATCTCTAATATTAATACACATATGTATGCATATATTACATACACAGATATAGAGCTGGAGATAGACAGAGACAGAGACAAAGACATACATAGACGTAGTGATGTATAGATATACCCTTCTCCCCACCTACACAAATACAATTCTAGTACAGGGGACCTCCTCAACACCTACTGCCTGAACTATTCCAATAGCCTCCTAACTGGCCTCCTGCCTTCTAACCTCTCCCAACTCCAAATCTAGCCCCCACACAGCTGCCAAAGTGATCTTCCTAAAATAGAAGCCTGATTTCCACATACACATACTGCATAGACTCCAGTGGTTCCCTGTTATCTTTAATATCAGATATAAAGTCTTCTGTTTTGGCATTTGAAGATCTTCACAACCTAGCCCCTTCATGCCTCTCTAGTCTTCTGTTTTTCTTCTTTTTGGAGGCAATTGAGTTAAATGACTAGCCTAGGGTCACACAGCCAGCAAGTTTGTGAGGCTACATTTGAACTCAGGTCCTCCTGACTCCAGGGCTGGTGTTTACATACTGTGACACCCAGCTGTCCCTTTCCCAGTCTTCTGACCTATTATGCTCTCTGGACCACCAACACTTGACAATTTGTTGTTATGTAATGTTCCGTCTCCTATCCCCATGCCTTCGCTCTGACTGTACCCACGTGCCTACTAGTCATTTGCCCCAAGTTGAGCCTCCAGTTTTCATTAGTGCATCTTTGGCTTTCCCTAGCTCTCCCCCACTTCTCCTTTCTCTCTCTTCTAATGCCATTTCTCTCCCTTTCTCATCTCCTCTTCTTAAAATCTGTTTCCTAAGTTAGCTAGTTTCTAGACTCAACTCAAACATCCCTTTCTGGAAAAAGATCTTTCTCAGTTCTCCCCTCTCTCTCCACACCCTAGATCCTAATTCCTTCCCCTCTAAGATGACCTTGTATCTACTTTGTATAGCTATTTTATGAGACATATATCTGTATAGTTATCTCCCCCTTTATAATTTAAGTTCCTTGAGGCTAGAAACTGTGTAATTTTTGTCCCTGTATACCCAGTCTCTGATACACAAGACAGAGTGGGTGCTTAATAAATGCTTATTGGTTGAATTTGATTTGATTGATTGAAATTTATTCTTTATTGTAAATTTGAATAAATTCAATGAAAAGAAAAAGAGGAAGCCAGTATAGTATCTAAGTAAGTTAATGTCTCCAAGTCATCTCATTTCAATGGTGTAACATGTAGCACAACATTCAGGAAGTATGAGAATTAAACATTTATGAAGCTCCTACTCTGTACCAAATGATGTCCAATGGAGCTGAGATGGGTATAGGGCCTAGACCTATGATTTCATTTACATGAGTAACTCCCTCAACCAGTGCAGGTCAGTGCCTTATCTTCAATTCACATTCTTGGAGAATTGTCCAGAGAACTGAAAAGTTAAGTGACTAACCAAGGGTCCCATAGCCAGTATGCGTCAGAGGTGAGACTTAGATGGCAGCATAGAAGCAGCAAGATCCCGCAACTCCCACACCACCACCCTAAACACCCATTAAATTATGAGCCCATATAAAGTCTAGGAGTCTCAGACTCACAAAAATACAGAGAACCCATCTCTCCCTGAAGACAGCTCGGCAGCAGGGGCTCGTCAGGTGGCTGGGAGCAGAGACTGAAACAGCCTGAAGCCGAGACTGGGCCAGGCCTGGCAGGGTGGGAAGGAGCCAGGATAAGCTGAGCCAAATGGGCACTGCAGCCAGCCTGCAGAGGTTCTAGAGCCTCCAGCACCTCCACATCTGCCAAGGCGTGAGGAACTGGGACGGGAGAGGCACAGCTCAACTGCAGCGGAGCAGAGACCCGGCCAGCCCCAAACCCCAGCGCTGCCATGAGGAGCCTCCCAAACTGCAGCATGAGCCTACTTCAAAGAAAATCTAAAGCACCTGCCTAGGGGAGCTTTAAAGCCTCAGAGTTGGTTAGTGAAAGCAAAACTTTGAAAATCAATTTGGGGGTGGTAAAAGCAGTTTGGCCATTCTACCCCCGGGGCAAGGAAGCAGTGGGGGAAGGGAATGGCTGGAACCAGCAGAGGCCCCCACCAGGCTGCTTCAGAGGCCCTGGCCTGCAGACTCCGCAGGGGGGCTGAATCGATTGATCAATGCCAAGTGCTCTTGCATTGAGTGGCCTGGATCGGGATCGTGGTCTTGGGTGGTGGTCCTGGGGTGCACTTTCATCAAGCCAAAGCTGGGGGGACTTGCAACACCCCCCTAATAGCTCTGTCAGTTGGGAAAACCCCAGCGATTTGGAACAGAGCTTCCCCCCCCCCCCAGAAGCAGAGTTTCACAGTCCTAAAAAAAACCAACCAATTAATTGACTGGCCAACATGAGGAAAAGAAGGCAAAATAAAAATACCCATAAAACTCTACAATCCTTTTTTATGGATAAA
>CM053595.1:305032355-305082126 GCA_028646575.1 Pseudocheirus occidentalis
AGAGCAGGGGAGGGGCTTTACAGTGGGATTGCTATTTTAGGGTTGGGACAGGGGCAAGATGGGGAGAAAATGTGTAATTCAAAAATGTAATGAAAATGAATAATGTAAACAAGAAAACAAATAAAAAATAAATTTAAAAAATTAAAAATTAAATTAAATTAAATTTTTAAAAAAGAGGTGAGACTTAAACCTAAGTTTTCCTAGCTCCAAGGCCAGTTCTCTATCAGCTACATCACATTGTCTCTTATGCTGAGGTTACAAAGAAAAAAGAAAAGAGTGTCTTCCGCATGGAACTTATATTCATTCAGGAAGAGGTGATAGACCTGTAGTCCAGGCAGGCTACACTAGAGTGGTATGTGCAGTTCTGGCCCCCACAGCTTAGAAGAGACATCAAAAAAATGGGAGTCATCCAGTTGGGAAGGATCAAGATTGTGAATGACTTTGAATTTATGGCAGATAAGGATTGGTTGAAGGAACTAAGGTCCCTCTGAAGAAGAGAAGGATCTGAGGCATGCTGATAGCTATCTTCATGTATTGAAAGGGTTATAAAATGGAAGATGAATTAGACAGGATTGTAGCTCTTGAATGGAGGCCTCTCAGAGGCAATCTAATATAACCTCCTCATTTGACAGAGACCCAAGGAGCTTAAGTAACTTACCCAGGGTCATGCAGGTAGTAAAATGTCAAAGGCAGGGTTTGAATTCAGGTTCTCTGATTCTACAGTCAATAGGCTTTCCCTTTATCACATTACCTCCATTTTGACCAATTGAAATAAGAACATGTGTCCAACAGATAAGGGTTTGGGGGAAAGTTATCCAAGAAGTGAATGGGGCCAGAGTGATTCCTGTTATAAAATGGAGGCAGAAGAAGAAAATAATGAAATTATGTTGAAAAAGAAATTAAAGCTAGTTTGCAGGATTAGAAGAGAGAAGAGAGGTGGGAGAACTGGAGAAAACCAAGATTGCACTGATGGAGACTGGAGGCTTAACCCAGGGGAAATGAGCAGGTGGATACTGCATGCCCAGAAGGGAGAAAGGTCAGCCCAGAGGATGTAGGGAAGCAGGATCCAAAGATATTTGCGAGTCAAGTGACTTCAAAGGGAGCAGTTTTCACCTGAAACTGAGAGAATAGATCTAGAGTTCAAACAGAAAGGAATACAGCTTCTCCAGGGACATCAGAAGGTAAGAGAAGAGCTGGGCCTGGACCCAGAAGGTAGAGACAGAGTACCCAAGAAAGAGAAGAGTGTCACCTCAAGGCCTAAGGCTAGAAGAAAGGTCTGCTGGTGGGAATGGGAATTACATGATGATTACGCCTTTACCTCATTTGTGGAAACACTACCACTTTGGTTTCCCTCACCACATGATAAAGAGAGTTTGTGCCCCTGAACTGGATGCCCATGATGCATTTTCAGGAAGAGAATAGGTAAGAAATAAGACCAAAGTAGAGAAAGATCAGGCATCCAATGGAGGAGGACTTTGGAGGAGAATAGTAATTAGAATTTAAGTTCCTTGGGAGCAGGACTATTTTTAAGCTTTTTACCCTTTATTTAATAGGCCCGACACTTAGTACAAGGCCTGAAGGGCAATTTAAGAGCTTAATTAGTGCTTGTTGATTAATTAATTCCTAGTAAAGGAAAGTTATCGAGATGGCAGAAATCAAGCTAGAGATATCTCCCTTGAAGGGTAGATTAAGGCATAAAAATAGCAACTGATATTTATAGAGGACGTTAAGCTTGGGAAGGAACTTTCCAAAACTTATCCCATTTGGGTCTCAGAACAACTCTGCAAAGGAAGGTCTCCAGATATTATCCTCCCAATGTCTTTTATTTTTGTGCCAGATCATGAGTTCATGATTTCTTCACAACAAGGAAACTCCCTCTACCAATATAGGGCAGCACCTTCTCTACCTACCACTTATAACCTGAGCTTTAAGAAGTTGAATGACTTGCCCAGTGTAATGCAGGCAGTATATGTTACAGGGTAGACACACCCACATCTTCCTAACTTTGAAGCCAGCTCTCTATAATACTATACGTGAGCCCCATTTTACAAATTAGAAAGGAGATTGAGATGTTACATAACTTTCCCAGGGTCACACAGATGATAAGAGTCTACAGGAGAATTTGTCCCTAGGACTTCCTATACTGTGTCATCTACCACCAGTTCTTAACCTGAGATTTATGAATCTGATCTTTAAATAGTTTGATGGTTAAATTTTTATATAATTGGTTTCCTTTGTAATTCTTCATATTTTACCTTATGTATTTAAAAAGTATTCTTCTGAGAGAGGTCCATAGGCTTCAGTGGACCTCCACCAAAGGGATCCAAGCCAGGAAAAAATGGTTAGAAATCCTAGAGACTGAGACTTCACCTTCTCAGTCCTCTTCTTACCCCCAAGCATTCAGACTCACCTGCCTGGGTCTTTGTCAGAACAAATATCCCCAGAATGAGCAGCCAGAATGAGGAGGACCACCTCTTCCATTGGGTCTCCATCCTGAATGGTTGCCAGCCTCTGTCACTGCTAGACTTGCCCCCTGTAAAAAGATTTCCCTTTCTGATAATATGCCTCCTTACACAGGAGCTCCTTGGGAGCCAGAACCAGCAATGTCAAAATCTACCTTGCAAGCAAAGGAATGATCTAATTATGTTTGAGAGAGGAAAATCAATGCACGAGAAGTCGCCTCCACTATCCCATTCAAAGCCCTGATGGAAAACATATCCTTATATATACACATGAATCCCCGTCCCCTCCTCCACTCCAATTGACATTAGCTCATCCTGATCTTTGCCATCAAATTATTAACAAACTGTTGCCAAGCAGAACTGATACCTCGGCCAGTGGGCATGAGGGTGGAAGTGAAAAGAGGTCTGTAGTATTAATATTTAACTCTGAAGTTCTATGCAACTATTACTAGAGAAGCCCAGGGTGATGAGCCGGCATTTTTAGAGTTGTTTCTAAGAACTGTGATTCCCCTCAACCTCTTCAGATTCACTCCAGTGTATTGAAAAGTATTAAGTAGTGATGAAGGAAGGGGGAAGGGGTGGAGAGGGGAGTATGAGGTTAGCATGTAGATGGAAATGGCCCTTGTGTGGGAGTCACAGGAACTGGGAGTCAGGTAGCTTGGTTCTGCCAAGTTGGTTAATCTTGACTAGGTCACTTGAATTCTCTGGGTTTTTATTTCATTATCCTAAAAATGAAGGGATGCACGTAATGGTATAATGGCCTACTGAGCTCCTGGTAGTGGACAGCCACCAGACAGCTTAAGAAGGGTCAAATCATTTTATTATAGAAATAGAGCAGGTCAGAGTTTCTATGGCAGTCAACAGTGGCATCAGGCTTCTAAATGGCAACTGTACTTTCAATGAGAGAAAAAGGAAGAAACAATGAAAGAAGGAGGAAGAAAGAAAAGAAGGAAGGAAAGAAGGAAGGAAGGAAGGAAGGAAGGAAGGAAGGAAGGAAGGAAGGAAGGAAGGAAGGAAGGAAGGAAGGAAGGAAGGAAGGAAGGAAGGGAGAAAGAGAAGTGGGGAGGGAGGGAAGGAGGAAAGGAGAGAAGGAAAAAGGGAAGAAGGGAAGGCAGGAGGGAAGGAAGAATGGAGGAAAGGAAGAACAGAAGGAGGGATGGAGGGAGGGAAGAAAGGGTTAGACTAGATCAGGGATCTTAAACCCAAGGCCTCACTCAACTACTTCCAGCCTTTAAAAGTATCCTGTTGTAATGGGGTCTGGCTGATGAGAATGCTGATCCTTAGAACATTTGTAGGCATGCTCTAACTATTTCCTATCTATTTGCTGCATAGTGAAGGAAAGCTTTAACTGTCTGCTCAGCCAAAACTAAGCATGCAAGAAAAAAGTATAAAGAAACTAAGTTGCTCTCTCTTCTTCCCTGGTAGCCAAAAACTGTTGTAAACCTCCTGGTTGACCAAAAAGCAATGCCAGTGGCCTGTTCTTTCTACCCAAGCCAACAGTTGGCACTGAACATATGGAACTACTGTTTCTTCTGCTCCTGTTGTATTTCTTCTTTCCTGATCTCAGGTGAATGGGTATCAGAGATGGAGTAAACCAAATTGTAATCTTGTGAGTTTTAAAAGATTAGAATAGCCACCAGAGATCCAGTGGGCAAGAAGGAGTGACCCTCTTGACCCAGCCTAACAGTGGACCAAACCAACAGCCAAGACACTGCATTCTCAAGCATCAGGTATCCTGCACCCAGGCATGAACATGGTGGAAATATTTGTAGCCCCTTTTTCAAGTGTGAGGAGAGACAAGGTGGTAGAGGGGAGAAGGTGCCCTGGGTCAGAGGAACGTGCTTATATTTCTATTTTTGTTGTATCTTTTCAGTAAATATCCCAGTGCATACCAGTGTTACACAAAGTTGTCAGCTTCATTCTCTCTTCCTGAGTCATCAAAGTCCAGGAGCATCACAAAAGTCAAAATGACCCTGAATCAGTGGATAACTTTGGCATCTTCAATGTCTGACTAAGCTTTGATCACTCCCCAGCATCTGCTTCAGCTGTCTTTATGGCCATTGGAACAAATTGTTCTTTTCTGCCCATTCCACTGATGAAAGTTTCCATATGTTTGGGGTAGACACCCCACTAACTTACCAATGGAGTTGAGATGTGTCTATTACTCTCAGCCTGGTTTAGCCCCTGTGCTGAGACAGATTACCAGAGGGTAGCTGTTTGGAGCCATAGGTGAGAGTTGAGTTAATTGGGCAGATATCAATGGATGAGCAACCCTGAAAATGGCTTATCAAACCTTCCCCCCAGAGGTGCTAGTCTTCTGGAATGACCTGCCAGAAGAAAGTGGATTACCCTTTCAATGGTGGCCTTCTAACAATTTCCACCATGTTCATGCCTGGGTGCAGTATGCCTGATGCTTGAGAATACAGTGTCTTGGCTGTTGGGTTAGTCCACTGTTGGGCTGGGTCAAGAGGGTCACTCCTTCTTGGCCACTGGATCTCTGGTGGCTATTCTAATCTTTTAAAACTCACAAGATTACAATTTGGTTTACTCCATCTCTGATACACATTCACCTGAGATCAGGAAAGAAAGAAAATGGCTGGCTGGATAACTACTTTTCAGGTTCCTTATGATGATGATTTCTTTTGGGGTCACTGCTAGGTGGCTACTGAAGTCCCTTCCAACTATAATTATTCTATGATTCTTTGATATGGCAAGCTATTAACTCACATGTGCTTGAGAATCCAATCTTCAATGACTCATGGGTCCATATGTGCTTTTAAAATTAGCAGAAATAAACCTCACATTTCAAAACAACAAGTGCTGTCCCCTTCCATGCCAATCTTTTCATTGTCAAACCCAGAAACAAATATGTCTTCACAGTTCCTCAGAAAATGAAATTATTGGGGATATCATTCAGTGCTGGGAAAGAGAAATTGATTTGAGCTATAGGAAATAACTGTCCAGCTATGTGCCAGTCACTATCTTTTTTAAACCTAAAAACACTTAGAGAGAACAGATACTTTTCAGAAATAGGCACATTTTTGATAGACTTTCTGAAAGTCTGATAGAACTATGAAGAGCTACCAACTCAGAATTTACATTTTTTCTTATTATTCACACGAATAATACCAAGCATTCTCCCTAAAGAAATAAAGGTGTGATCCTTCCAAGAATCAGAGCTTTTAGAGCTAGAAAATATCTCAGGCAACATCCAGCCTGATTATTTCATTTCCTAGACAAGGAAACCAAGACCCAGAGAGAGTAAGTGATTTGCCCAAGGTTATGTAGTAGTAAATATCAGAGCTGAATTCAAAATTGGGTCAACTAATTCAAAATTCAGTGTTATTTCTTTTCTATGCTGTGAAAGTTAGGCAACCTGAGCAAATGATTTGATGTTTTCTTCTGTGTTACAATTTCATCTAAAGAGAAATAGTTCACAGCCCTTGAGTTGGTGGAAGAGTTACACCATTCTTGGAGACCTCCAGGTATAATGAAGAAGTCACGGTCCTTATCTTTGGTGAACTCCCAGTCTGATAAAAGAGGCATGAGCCACCCCCTTAGTGCATGCCCTAATTGAAAGCTTGAATATCTCTGGATGTCTGGGTTTGTCCCTGATTAACCACTTCCCCTCATAAAATGTTGCCATTGCTTACTTGAAAGTTCTCTGTCCATTTCTGAATAGACCATTCTCCCTCACTGTGGCTCTCCTCTCATCAGCCTCCCACCTGTGGTCAGGTTGTGACCCTCATGCCTACGTTCTTGATGCAAGGTCACCACTCATTTCTCTCAGCAAGGGTGGCTATCTTCACACCACTGATCATTTGACAGTTCCTAAGAAAGGTATCTAAAAAAGACATGGGTGTTACTAGAAACTACAGACTCTTGAAGTATGACACAAACCTCCCAGTGACCTTGTGAAAAATAATGCCTCACATTTGTATAAAATACAAAAGTTGTTTAAAACCTATCTCATCTCTTATTTCATCTGATCCTCAAAAAGTGCATGTAAGTTAGATGAGGTGGGCATTATTGTCCCAGTATTACAGAAAAGGAAACTGAGGCTCAAAAAAGTTAATGAATTTATACAAGGTCACAAAACTAGTAAGTGATAAATCAAAGACCAGAACCTATTCCAATGAATCTGTCCAGTTTGTCATCAACATTGGTATTCCCTCCAATGATACAGATTGCAACCTATGCCTACCCATCACATGGAACTCATCTCATAAATATACCACAAAAGGTCCATCACTGTGCTGGGAGAGGGAGAGTGCAGCAGAGAACCCCTTCTAACTCTTTCCCTCTGGCACATACAGCACATGGTCTAAGGCAATTATCCCAACTCCCTTTCTGCACTGCTGTATTATCATTTAAAAACCTATACTTCTCACGTCAACCTCAAAATCAATAAGTATAAAAGATTCAGTAATCCAACATAATATTAGTAACCTACTTATTCAAATAAGTAAAAGTTATAACAAACTGCTCTGACTTCTACAGAAACGCACCAGAAAAGACTGTTCAAGTGTAGTCCACAACAAAAGAGAAATATTCCACTTTTTTTAAAGAATCTCAAAATAAGGCTATTCAAGCAAAGAACTTCTCCAGTGGGTCCTCACAAGTATTGTGAGGCTTGATACTTATCCTCAAACGCTTGATACTTATCCTCAATAAACTCCTACGTCAGCATATAGTCTGGGTGACTATCCCAAATCCCACTATCATTGAGTCAGGTCCCTAAAGCACAGCCACTATGTCCTCTCAGGACCCTATGAGCAACCTTGAGAAGTTGGAAGTTCTCTTTCTAATACTAAAGCACATAAGCCCCCATGAATGTGCTTCTTCTAAGACTATCAATTGATATCAATTAGCCAACCAGTCTTACTCTTCTTTTAGGAAGGAGTATTTAATATGGTTTTATAGTAAGAATGGTTAATATGCAACATCCCAACAGAAGTCTGTGACATGCTCTCCCACAAGTCTCAGGGAAAGTGGGCTTGGTCTTAGAGAGCTTATGTGGCAAAGGGTTAATTTCCACCTCATGAAAATGTTTTTGATAAGTATTTGAGATATTTCCCTCAGGTATAATGTAGCTTCTCTACTTAGCTCTTTGTCTCACCTTGAATTTTAATTCTCTCCTTAGCTCCTGAGATAGTGCTTGAAATTTCTGTTGTCTTGGGGATGCTGCTGAAATGCCCAATTAAAGGTTCAAATCCTCCAACCAAGGGTAGGAGGGAAGGTCATGGTCAAAGCAAGTCATTGCTCTTGATCTTCCCCAAGTAATTCCTTCACATGGAGACAGCTAGAGCACTCTCACCTGATAGTGTGGCTTTCATTCTAATCCTTGAGGATCTTAGGGCCATGGTTTTATGAGGCTGTTATCAAGTCTGCCTTAGTTAAAAGGGCTTTAATTAATTCAAGAAGATATACAAGTCTTGTTTTGATTGATTGGTTGGTTGATTGGTTGTTGGGTTCGTTGGTTGATCCACAAGTATGCCCACCTGACAAAGATAATTACTTTGAAGTGGGCTAGTGTAATTAATAGACTCCTACCCTCACACAAGTACACCATTGGAATGTACAAGCTGTCCACTGGTTATCCCTCCTTTTCTATTCATGAACAGTTCATCTTTTCAGTTCCACCATACATTTCTCTGATGACCTCCTTACTTCACTTCCCCTGCCTAATTCCTCATATGTAATATCAAGTCAAGTCAACAAGCATTAAAGGAGGGAGGAGGGGCGGCAAAGCCAAGATGACAGAGGAAAAAAGGGACTCACCTGAGGTCTCCTCCAAACCCCTCCAAATACCTGTAAAAATTACTCTAAACAAATTCTAGAGCAGCAGAACTCACAAAAAGACAGAATAAAATAAATTTCCAGCCCAAGACAACCTGGAAAGTTGGCAAGAAAGGTCTGCTGCACCAGGCTGGGAGAGGAACACAGACCAGAGTAAACCATGCCAGCACAGACTGGACCCCAGCCAACCCTGAACAGGCCTCAAGAGACTGAATCACTGGCAGCTGTGGCAGCTTCCAGACTTCTCAACCCACAAATGCCAAAGACAACTTAGATGTTCAGTAGGAAAGGTCTGTCAGAACTGGGTGAGAAAGGAGCGTAGTCCAGCCCTGGTGCCACCATAGCTCCAGAACAGTGATAGCAACAGCAGCAACTGCTTCCAGAGCTGTCAGTCCACAGACAGTAAGGGGAATCAAACAACTGATCAGAAAGAGATAACAAGTATCTCTTTGCTGGCTCTGAGACAGGATTCTGTTCCTTTGCCCATAATTGGATCTGGGCCACAGTCCTAGGTGACAGTCCTGGAGTGAAGAGGACCACTGGCATAGCAGAGCTCGTGGCAGCAGTGGAAAGGAAACCCTCCTCACAATTCCAAGGCAAAAAGAGTGCTTTCAGTCACTCAGAGACCAGAGCACAGACTAGGAGAGGAGTAAACATTCTCCTTAGATCATATCACCTTGGAAGAACTGAAAACTTATAGGTCCCTAGAAGTATCTCTGAATATAGATGCACAACACCCCTGAAGCTGGGGACAGTACACTCCCCACACTGGAAGCAGAGCCCTACCTTAATAAAGAGTTGAAAAATCAAACAATTGATTGGGAAAATACACAAACAGCAGGGGGAAAACTTAGACTATAGAAACTTAATTTGGTAACAAGGGAGATCAAAAAACACACTCAGAAGAAGACAACAAAGTCAAAACTCCTACATCTGAAGCCTCCAAGAAAAAATATGAACTGGTCTCAGGCCATGGAAGAGCTCAAAAAGAATTTTGAAAATCAAGTAAGAGAAGTAAAGAAAATTTGAGAAGAGAAAGGAGAGTGATGCAAAAAAAATCATGGAAAAATTAGTCAACAGTTTGCTAAAGGAGACCCAACGAAATATTGAAGAAAATAATACCTTAAAAAACAGACTAGGCCAAATGGCAAAAGAGGTCCAAAAAGCCAATGAGGAGAAGAAGGATGCCTTAAAAAGCAGAATTTACCAAGTGTAAAAGCAGGTCCAAAAGGTCATTGAAGAAAATAATTTCTTAAACTTTAGAATGGAGCAAATGGAAGCAAATGACTCTATGAGAAATCAAAAAATTATAAAACAAAACCAAAAGACTGAAAAAATAGAAGACAGTGTGAAATATCTCATTGCAAAAACAACTGACCTAGAAAATAGATCCAGGAGTGATAATTTTAAAATTATTGGACTACATAAAAGCCATGATCAAAAAAAGAGCCTAGACATCATGTTTCACAAAATTATCGAGGAAAACTGCCCTGATAATCTAGAAGCAGATGGGTAAAATAAAAATTGAAAGAATTCACCAAACACCTCCTGAAAGAGATACCAAAAGGAAAACTCCCAGGAGTATTATAGCCAAATTTCATAGTTCCCAGGTCAAGGAGAAAATATTGCAGCAGCCAGAAAGAAACAATTCAAGTATTATGGAAACACAATCAGGATAAAACAAGCTTTAGCAGCATCTGCATTAAGGGATCAGAGGACTTGAAATATGGTACTCCAGTGGTCAAAGGAGCTAAGATTAAAACCAAAAATTACCTACCCAGCAAAACTGAGTGTAATCAATGGGGGGATTGATATTCAGTGACATAGAGAAATTTAATGCATTCTTGAGGAAAAAAAAAGAGAACTAAAGAGAAAAACTGAACTTTCAAATACAAGACTCAAGAGAATCATGAAAAAGAAAGAAAAAAAATAAAGGACTTGTTAAAGTTGAACTATTTACATTCCTGTATGGAAAGATGATATTTGCAACTCATGAGACCTTTCTCATTATTAGGGTAGTTAGAGGGAATATATAGACAGAGGGCACAGGATGAGTTGAATATGAAGGGATGATACCCAAAAAAATAAAATGAATGGGTGAGAGAGGAATTTATTGGGAGAAGGAGAAAGAGAGAGAGAATGGGGCAAGTTATCTCATATAAAAGAGGCAAGAAAAAGCTTTTATAGTGGAGGGGAAGAAGGGGGAGGGAGGTTAGAGGGAATGAGTGAATCTTAATCTCATCAGATTTGGTTTAAGGAGGAAATAACATCCATACTCAATCAGGTATGTAAATCTATCTTGCCCTACAAGAAAGTAGGGGGGAAGAGGATAAGAGAGGAGAGGGGTAATAAAAGGGAGGGCAGAATGTGGAGGGATAATCAGAAGCAAACACTTTTGAGGAGGGACAGGGTCAAAGGAGAGAACAGAATAAATAGAGGGGCAGGATAGGATAAAGGGAAATACAGTTAGTCTTTCACAACATGACTGTTACGGAAGTGTTTTGCATGATTATACATGTATAACCTATATGGAATTGTTTGCCTTCTCAATGAGGGTAGGTGGGGAGGGAGGGAGGAAGAGAATTTGGAACTCAAAGAAGGAGAAGGGGAGAACAGAAGGAGGGATAGAAGGGAGGGAAGATTTGGGGAAGGGGTAATCAGAACCCACATAATCTTGGAGTGGGGAAAAGGAGAAATGGGGAGAAAATTTGGAACTCAAAATCTTGTGGAAGTGAATGTTGAAAATGAAAAATTAACTATTTTTAAAAAAACAAGCATTAAACATTTACTATGTGCCAAGCATTTGGGGAAATAAAGAAAGGCAAAAGACAATTCCTGCTTTCAGGAAGGTCACAGTTTAATTGGGCATCTAAAATGCAAACAAAATATGTACAGGATAAATTACAGAAAACCAATAGAAGGAAGGCATGAGCATTAGGAGAATCAAGAAAAGTTTCTTGTAGAAGGTGGAATTTCAGGTAGGAGTTGAACGAAGTCAAGGAAACCAGGATACAGATCAAGAATCATAGAGTTCCAGGCATGGAAGACAAGTCAGGAAAATTCCTCAAGTCAGGAGGTGGAGTAACGTGTAGGAGAACAGCAAGGCAGCTGTGGCAATGGATTGCAGGGAGGGGAGTTATAAAGTATAAGAAGACTGGGAAGGTAAGAAGGTGGCAAGTTAGGAAGGGTCTTAAAAGATAGAAGACATTATAGTATTTGATCCTAAAGTTAATAGGGAGACACAACATAAACTAAAGAGTTGATTTGGTCAAAGGGGTTCTACAGTTAGAGAGAAGACAGGCATGAAACCAAAAAGAGACATATGAGAGTGATAAGGAAGTTCTAAACATTTCCCAGAAACCTCATTGCAATTGCTAAGATTCCAGATGATATTTTACCCTTTTTTAGCAGCAGTATGGTTTGTTTTTTTAAACATTTGTATTTAAAGTTTTGAGTCCCAAATTCTATCCCTCCTTCCCTTCCTCCCTCCCTGAGACAGTAAGCAATCAGATATAGGTTATACATGTTTTATTATTTAAAACATTTCCATATTAGTTATTTTGTACAAGAAGACTCAAATAAAAGAAAAAATGAAGGTGAAAAAATAGTATGCTTCAATCTGTGTTCAGTCAATATCAGTTACTTCTCCATAGGCAAATAACATGCTTCATCAATAGCCACTTGGGACTATAGATGAGAATAACTAAGTCACTCTCAATTCTTTATTGAACAATATTGCTGTCACTGTGTACAATGCTTTCCTGGTTCTGTTCACTTCACTATACATCAGTTCATGTAACTCTTTCCAGGTTTCTCTGAAACCATCCTGTTTTTTCTTATAGCACAGTAATATTCCATTACAAGCATATACCATATGTTAAACCATTCCCCAATTGATGGACATCCCTATGAATTCCAATTCCTAGCCACCACACAAAAAAAAGCTACTAAGAATATTTTTGTACAAATATGTTCTTTCCCCTTTTTTTGAATGTCTTTTATTTTACCCTATTTTTACTTGTTTCCCTTTTAAAGCTTCCTGGTTCTCACTTCTCCTCATCTAACTTCTCTTTTTTATTTCTTGTGAATCAATACACTAACTATAAGAACTCTTTAGAACTCTATAGGGTACATATTTATTTAAAAAGGAGGAGTAACTTTCAAGGTTCTTTCTTTTTTGTCTCTCTCCAGTCTCAAATATCCAGTAGAATGGAAACTCCTTAAAGACAGGGAATATTTTTTGTATTCTCTGCACCTAGTATGTGCCTGGTACCTGGTAAGTGTTTAATAAGCATTGAACTGAATTGAATCAGAGTCTGATTCTTGCTCCTGGAGTCACACCAGCCCCATTTGGACCAAACAAATGGATATGGTGTGGAGAGAAGGCAGCATAAATCAACACGCCACTTGTGTATATCAGTCCTCTTCAGTGCTTAGTAAATTGAATTTCTGATCTCTGGCAAATGGTGGAAAAGTTGCTGAGCTGGGTGTCATTACATAGTGTTTGTACAGATATGTGTGTATTTGTATGAAATGTAGAGGTTTTTTATTCATCCCTCATAAAAAACATTCTAGAGTTTTCCTGCCCCCCCCCCCCACTCTCAGATTATGTCTATTCTAGAAGTACAGAAAGCAATTGTGCTGAGGGGGTACCCATACTTTTAGGTGAGGTTGAGTTGACTCAAAAGACACACAATAATGGTACAATCAGATAAATGAGGCAGCCACCCTAGGCCACAGTGTTCCTCTAAGGGACATTGCAAGCTCTACCAACTTGTTGCTTCTTGGTGCTGTTTGGGACAGTAATATTGGTAATAAATTACTACTCCTTCCACTCAGCTGAGTCCTGAGGAAAACAGCTGGAACTTCCTAGTGAACTAAGTGTGAGTACTTTTCTAATATGGAAGGGAAGAAGGATAGGGCATGATAGCAAGTGAGAACGGACAGATCAAGTGGGGTTTTTCTGGGGATGAGAAAGATATGGGCACGTGTGTAGGCAGAAGGGAAGCATCCAGTAGACAGGGAGAAATTGAAGAAAGTAAAGATGATAGAGAAGGCAATCTGCTGGATAAGATGAGATGAAAAGGGATTATTTGTGTACATAGAAGGGTGTGTGCTGTAAAGAAGAAGGGTCACCCCTTCCAGTGAGGCAGGGATGAAGGAGGAGATACTGGTGGAAGTCACCCACAAGATAAAGAGGAGGGCCAAAAAGGGAACTTGGGCAAATGTTCTCAATCTTTTTTCTGTAAAATATGAGGCAAGGTTCTCCCTCAGTTTAGAGGGTCAGGGGAGAGAGAGCCATGAAAGGTTTGAAGAAAGATTAAAATCTTTGAAAAAATTGCTGTGCTGAGTGGCATAGTGTTGTCAGCTTACAACCTCTATCCACTGCTCCATTGCCCTCTGGGTGATCCTCAATTTCAATTCTCCCTGAATCATTACCATGCAATATTACCCAAAAAATAGTATTTAATGATGGCCCTTTGTCCCTCTCATGTGTAATTTATTATTTTCTTTGAGTTCAGGGAATGGAGTGCTGAGCCTAGAGTGAGGAAAAGCTGAGTTTCAATGCAGCCAAATACACTAACTGTGTGATCCTGAACAAGTCATTTAACCTCTGGTCTGTCTCAGTTTCCTCAAATTTAAGATACGGGTGCTAATCACAGTGCCCGCCTCCCAAGGTTATTGGGAAGATTCAATGGGATAATATTTGTAAGGTGCTGAACACAATGCCTGGTACATAAGAGGTGCCCCTTTCCGGTATGTGATGATTCTTGGCCACTCTGTTTCATGGGTTGGGAGGGAACAAGCTGAAACACAGTGCAAATGAAGACTTACGCAGAAGAAGCAACATAAGGATTTCCTAAAGAACATATATGACTGAAGATATATGTGATTTGTTTAATCTGCCATATAACCTCCCGGGGCCTGAGTTTCCAACTCTGTAAGATGAGATGGCTGGACTAGATGGCTTCTGAGGTTGCCTCCACCTCCAGATTTCTGATCCTTTGCTATACAAAGAATTAGAACATCAAATGGTAAACCCAGGTAAGTCAGTGGTATCCACTGTCAAGAGAAGTAAAGGAAGGTCCCCTTCAGTGTGTTGCTTGGGTCTCTCTATGTAGGATTCATAGAAGGGCATGGAGAAGAGTTGCATGGAATGGACATGGGTAGCTGTATTGTGATCTGAATCATCGGTCTCTACTACCACCCTTGAATGGTCATCCAATAACTTACTTCACTTTCATAGCCAAACTCCTAGAAAAAGTTCTCTTCAAAGCAAGTCAGCAAGTGTTTAGTAAGTGCCAACTCTTTTAGGAGGGCAGTTAGATAGCGCAGTGGCTAACTTCAGGTACTTACTAGCTGCATGCTCTGGGCAAGTCACCCTGTTTACCTCAGTTTCATCATCTGTAAAGTGGCAAACCACTCCAGTTTCTTTCCCAAGAAAGCCTCAAATTGGATCACAGAGTTGGACACAGCTAAAAACCACTGAATGACAACAATGTTCCAGGAATTGTGTTAAGTTCTGCAGATACAAGCAGAAAGACAGGCAATTCCTGCTTATAAAGAGTTAACATTGTAATGGGGGGAGACAACATATAAAAGGAAGCTGAAAAGGGGGATAGAGAAAGTACCACTGGTGGGGGATAAGGGAGAAAGTCATGAGTGGAGCCCAAAAAAATGAAGGCATGGCAGCCCTGGTCCTCTATAAAACAGAGGTTCTTAGAGGGAAAAACCAACCTGAAGGGGGAAGGGCTTCTGCTTCCTCTGCTCTCACTCACTTCTCAGTTCCCCAAACATTGCTCAACCAAAAGCGCCCTCTCCAAATTTACCAGGGATCTCTCTTAATTGCCAAGCCCAATGGCTTTTTCTGAGTCATCTTTTTCTTGACCTCTCTGCAGCATCAGGTACCTCCTCCTGGATACTGTCTCTTCTCTGGGATCTTTTTCAGCTTCCCTCCTACCCAACTGGCCTTTGCTCAGTATTCCCTCACAAGCCTCTCCTCAGTATCCCTTGCTAGATCTCAACACATGTCACCACCATACACACAAATACACACACCCCAGAGTCGTTTGTGGGGATCAACTTAGCCCAGTGCCTGGTCCACAGTAGATTCTATGAACCTATTCCCTTCCTTTTCCCTCCCTGGTAATTATGGGACTCCACCATGGGCCCTCTTCTCTCTCTTCCTCTACACATTGCCTTCTCGGATCCCATATGTATACAGATGTCTCCTAGATGTGTATATCCAACCCTGGTTCCTCTTCTGGGCTTTAGTCCCATATCACCAAAAACTTATTACAAATTTCAAACTGTCATCCCATAGACACATCAAAGCAGCATGTCCAAAAGAGAAATCATTATCTTTCCCCCAACTAAAACTCCCTTCTTAATTTCCCATTCTCTATGAAGGTCATAAACTTGCTTCCAGTCACCCACAATTTTCTCTGCTCTCCAGAATGGTTGAGATATTTTCTGCTTTGTTTCTATGAACTAGCTGTGGGTTTTCATATCATGATCCTAAGCACTTGGTTACAACTTTTATAGCTAATTACAGCCTCTTAATAATTTGACAAACCCACTCAAATTCAGAGGACCATAGTTCAGAAAACTGAAAGGAATCCCAGAAGTCAATTATTCAGTCAGTCATTATTAAGTGCCTACTATATGCCAGACATTGTGATAAGCTTTGGGAAGACAGAAAGAGACAAAAGATAGTTCTTGCCTTCAAGGAGCTTACAATCTAATAGGGGAGATAACATCCAAATAAATACATACAAAGCAAGCTATATACAAGATGAATAGAAAGTAATTAGCAGAAGGAAGACACTGGAATTAGGAGAAGTTGAGGAAGTCTTCCTATAGAAGGTGGGATTTTAGTTGAGACTTGAAGGAAGCCAGAGAAGTCAATAGTTGGAATAGAAGAAGGCATGAGGGACAGCCAGGAAAAAAAATAGGAGTGTCTTTTTCATGGACAACCAGGAAGCTGCTGTTACTGAATCAAAGAGTATGTGTTGAGAAATAAGGTGTAAGAAGACTGGAAAGGTAAGAGGGTTCTGGGTTATTAAGGGTTTTGAATGTCAAGCAAAGGAGTTTGTATTTTCTCTTAGAGACAATAGGAAGCTACTGAAGTCTGATGAGTGGGGTAGATGACATGATTGGATCTGTGTTTTAGGGAATTCATTTTAGTGACTGAATGAAGTAATGGATTGGGGTAATAGACATTTGAGGCAGACAGACCCACCAGCAGCTATTGCGATAGTCCAGGAGTGAGATAATGGAAGGCCTGCACTAGAGTGCTGGTAGTGTCACAGGAGATAAGGGGACATATTGGAGAGATATTGCAAAGGTAAAATCAGCAGGCTTCTGTTTGGGACATACTGAGTTGAAGATGCCTACTAGATATCCAATTTGAAATGTCTGAAAGGCAGTTGCAAATGTGAGATTGGAGGTCATCAGAGAGACCGGGGCAAGAAAGGTAGATCTGAGAATCATCAGCATAGAGATAGTCATTAAATCCACGGGAGCTGATGAGATCACTGCAAGAAGTAGTAAAGAAGGAGAAAAGAAGAGGGATCAGAACAGAACCCTGAGGGACACCTGATCTTAGAGGGTATAATCTGGGGAGAATCCAGCAAAGGCACCAGAGAACATGAGGTCAGATAGGCAGGAGGAGAACCAGGCAGAATGGTGTCCTGAAAACCTAGAGAGAAGAGAGTATCAAGGAAGGTTCAGAGATATGAGGAGACTTACCAAGGCCATAAGTGTAGTAAGTGACATGGTCAGGACTCTGCATCCATGACCAGTGTCTTTTTCTCTATAGCTTTTTGCCTCTCACCTTTCCTTGATCACAACTCCACAGATGGAAAGCATAAATAAAGTATAGTTAAATGGAGAGACCTCTGAAACATTCATCTTGGAGAGGCAAATACAGGCACTATTGCTTTAGTTTCATCTCATTTTTCTTGCATCAACCCTTGGACGGTAGGTAATGTAAGTATCAAAGTCTCCGTTCTATAGACTGGCCAACTGAAGTTCAAAAAGGTGAAGTCACCTGATCACAGTCACCTGACAGGGTTACAGGGTGGTAAAACCAGAACTGGAACATGTTTATTATGACTATCGTTATTTCAAGATCCTTTCTACTACTTTCTCTCCCTTGACCTTCAACTAGTCTTGCCTTAGAATCCCCAAACTGGATAGCACCTACTTTCTCTGTTCCCACTCTGGAACTACCCAATGCCACTGGAGAAAGTCAAGAAATGATACTGATTGGGTCCTTGACAAAGTTGTGTTCTTGACTGACCTTTTAGCTAGTGCTTTATGTGACGACCATGATCTGAAGTTCAAGATTCAAGTTCATAGTTCAGGTTGCTATTGATGCATGGATTTCTACCTGTAAAAGTGATGAACCAGCCCCTTGATGAGATTGGATCCTTGTATCACTTATTGAATGCTGAACTCCTCTTCAGGTGAGATTCCTTTCCCAAAAAGAAAAAAACATTTCAATAAAGGATAGTTTTATTTTATGCCTTCTTAAGAACGAAAAGAATGTTCAAGGGCTTTAAAAGACATTAAAGATTAAAAACAGATTGAGTAAATAGTTTTCTTTTAAAGTATAGCTGCCTATAACCAATAGTTGCATGCTTTGTTCATCAATTTTCCCCATTTATAACTGCAGTAAGAAATCTTATTGGAATTTCCTTCCCTCTATTCTTCATTATAGCTTCTTCCAAGGTTATTTTCAGGTTAATTATTAGTAAGGAAATTGAAAAGACTGCTCACCCTGGGAAAATAGATATAAATAGATATTTTAAATAACTCAGTATCATAAAAATTAATTGAACAAGCCATAAATGAATTCCCAAAAGGAAAAAAACCCTAGGATCAGATGTATTCTCAAATGGATTCTATCAAAGACTCAAAGAACAATGGATTACAATAATAAATGGATGGTTTGCAATAATATCTTTTTTAAAGCATTTTTCCAATCTCTTTTTATGGTCAACTGTGGTCTTGGTACCTAAACTTATTGTTTTGTTGTTGTTCAGTTGTCTTAGGAAGTAACAAACTAGAAAAAGAAAATGCTGGCAAATTTTGTTAATGAACAGTGGTTGAAAATAGTAAAATAAGGGGTGGCTAGGTGGCACAGTGAATAGAGCACTGGAGTCAGGCCCTGGAGTCAGGAGGACCTGAATTCAAGTCCAGCTTCACTTAGCACAAACACTAGTCATGTGACCTTGGGCAAGTCACTTAACCCCAACTGCCCTCCAAAGAGCAAAAAATAAATAAATAAATAAAAATAAAATTGTAAAATAAAATACTAACAAGTGAGTATTTAACATACTCTTTAACATAATTTAATTTAATCTAAATTTAAATAATTAAATTTAACATAAATTAAACATAATTTATAATATATAATAATGTATTATATATAATAATATATTATATAATAATATATAATAAATGTAATATATAATAAACATAGCATAAATTAAATTTAACATAAATAAATTTAACATAATTAAAAGATTATATAGTATTACCATGTTGGATTTATACTAGGAATTCAGGCCTAGTTCAACATATGGAAAAATACAAATAAAGTAAATCATGTTAATAATATGAATTATCAAAACATTATTATACCCATAGGTGCTGAGGTTTTTGAGAATAACCAACACTCATTTTTATTTAAAATCTAGAAATCACAGGATTAAATGGACCTTTCCTTAATATAGTAAATAGCAATTATCTAAATCCAAGGACAAATTTATGTAATTGAAAACAATTAGATGCTTTTCCAATAAGATGAGACAGAAAGCAACAATATTCATTATCATCACAATTGCACTGTGTTATGATACCATAATACAAAGTACTAAAAAGCAATAGTTGTTTTTTTTAAAAATGACTGGTACCAGTTTTTTAAAAAGAGAAGTTAATCAGTGGAACAGGTTAGGTACATAATTTACAGAAACAAAATAACACAGTGTTTAATAAAGCCAGAGATCCTGCATATTGGGGGAATGACTATTTGACAAAAACTGGACAGCAGTCTGGAAGAAATAAGGCTTAGACCAATACCTCACATGATACACCAAAGTAAACTCTAAATGAATACATGATCTAGATATAAAAAGTCATATCATAAACAAATTAGAAAAACAAGGAAGAAAGGACCTTTCGGATATATAGATTTTATAGAGGTGGTTAGATGGCAAAGTAGATAGAGTCTTGGACCTGGAATCAGGAAGACCTGAGTTCAATTCCTGCCTTAGACATTTTCTGGCGGTGTGATCTTGGGTAAGTCACTTAACCTCCATTTGCCACAGTTTCCCTGTAACAATAGGATTATAATAGCCCCTACCCCTAAGAATTGTTCTAAGGATCAAATAATATAATATTTGTAAAGTACTTATCACAGGGTCTGGCATACAGTAATACTGTAGAAATGCTAGCTTTTATCATCATCTATAGATAGGAAGAGAGTTCATAACTAAACAAGTGATGGATGATGACAAAAAAAATAATCAATTGTGATCACATAAAATTTCCACACAAATATAATGCAGCAAAAATTAAAAAGACAACGGGTGACTGGGAGAGAGATCTTTATTTTTCTGATTTAAATCTCATTTCCAGGATATAGAAGGAATTTATTGAAAGTTCTAGGACAAATAACCATTCCCCACTAGATAAATGGCCAAAAGATCTGAACAGACAGTTTTTAAAAAACAGGCTATGTGTAGCCCTATTTTTAGATGTTCTAAAACAGTAATAGAAAAATGCAAATTAAACCAATTTTGAGGTTCTGTCTCACACAGACTAGTAAACATGACAAATGTTGGAGAAGCTACGGGTAAACAGGCATATTGATGCATTATTGGTAGAGTTGTAAATTGGTCCAGCCATTCTGAAGCCCAATTTGGAATTATGATCTTTAAGTTAAAAAGCTGTACATACCCTTTGACCCAACTATACCACCAGTAGGCACAGACCCAGCCAAGGATATAAAAAAAATAAAAAGAAATTGTACAAAAATATTTATAACAGCCCTTTCAATACTAGCCAAAAGTGATCAACTAAATGTGTGTCTTACAGGGGGAGGGCTAAAGAAATTGTGGTATTATGAATGTCATGGAATATTATCTTCCCATAAGAAACTGCAAAATGGACAATTTCAGAAGAAACTAGGAAGATTTTTATGAACTGATACAAAATGAAGTGAGTAGAAAAATGAGAAAAATGTGTACAATTATAACAATATTATAGAGAAAAATGACTTGGAAAGCCTTTAGAACTTCAGTCAATGCAGTGATAAACAATGACTCCAAAAACATAAAGATGAAACCCCACTTATCTCCTGATAAAGAAGTGATAAACAAAAAACACCAAGAGACATGTTTTTCAGATATGGTTAATAGGGATTTGTTTTGCAGGACTATGTAGCTTTGTATGGAGCAATTTAATTTTCTCAGTGGGGAGAGGGTTTGTGAGAGGATAGATTAATTTTTTTTAATGTTAGTTACTTGAAAAATAATAAACAATAAATAAATTATAGAGTTAATGGTTTTCTTTTAAGGAAGAGCCACTTCTAACTACATAATTTGCATGCTAAAAGTTCAATCATGTCTTCCCTTTTATAACTTCTCTAAGAAACCTTATTGGGTATCCACATCCATTCCCCTTCATTCTAAGTTAATTAAAACTTCTTCCAAGGTCATTCTCAGGTTAATTATTAGTAAGCAAACTGGGAAGACTCCCTACCTTTATATTACAGCTGCCTCATAAAGTTACCAAGCATGGGTCATTCTTATGCCACATCTTTTTTAATAATGCTCAATAAACATTAATTGAATTGAATTGTCATATGTATAATTAGAAAAATGATGGCATTTTCCTCAGTGGGTGTGGCAAAGTGATTCCATTACATTGGGTGGTGTCAACTAAGTTAATTGACAAGAAATATATATGAACTTGTAAAGCCTGAGGTATTAGTGACTAAGTCAATGGGGAAAAGCACCCCCTCCAAATCAGCTAAAACATTTGACTAATATGTGCATTACAATCTTGCTCTTTGCATTTGATAGGTGACTCTGTGAAAGTTGAGAACCTCTTCTCCAAGTCAAGCCCCAACCAACAAAGAAAGGTAGACTAGGTGAAGGACAAAAGAGCTGAATGTTTCTACACCTAACCACACTGGCCAAAGAGAATCCATTTCCTCAAACAGGATGAGGTTAGCTCAAGATAATAGAGTTGGTGTCTGGCTGCAAAGAGGAAATCAGAGCCTTCCAGTAATATGCACCCTAGTTAAAGGAAATGACAAACATTTAGCAAAGTTAATAGCGATCTTGACTGTAACTCAAAATCAGTCAGTATCTCTGGAGCAGGGATTCTCACTATAAAGCCCAGCAACAACTGTTACTCTTTAAAATTCTCGATATCGGTCACTCTTTCTATCTCTTTTACATATTGTACGATCTTTTGATGCTACAGTAAGGAAGATCTGAGTTCAAATCCAGTCTCAGATACTAGCTGGATGACTCTGGACAAGTCACTTAATTTCTGTTTCAACCATAAAATGAGCATCAAAATAGGACCTACTTTGCAAGGTTGTTGTGAGGATCAACTTAAATCATATTTATGAAACCCCTTGACATACTAGACATTGTATAAATACTTAATCCCTTCCTTCCACCACCACCCTCCCAAGATTAATACATAAGATTGGCTTTTTTAAGTGCTTTGCTGTATCTAAGCAAACCACAGAAAATAGCCAACACATTACCACTTCCCCATTTAGTAAATATACTTCTCCCCCCCTAAAAAAAAGAAAGAAGGTATAAGTTGTTCTTAATGGAGTTATATTGGCTTTTTGAGATCACCAGTTACTTTTCTAAATGGTCACTGGCTATTTCTAGAGTGTGGTACTTCAGTTGCTGGGGGAAGCAGGAGTAAAGGTCATTAGCTCTGTTCAGTCTTCTGTACCCAGTCCCTGCAACAGCAACTACAACTGGCATCCTGAGAAGGCTAAGGAAATGAAAGGAGCTAAAACAGATTTAATTAAAAGAGAAAAATAGGGAAACCATATTATGTATCACCAACACTGCTGAATATTGTTTTAAACCATTTAAAGTGACTAGACAGAGTACAATACCTGTCCAAAAAGGCACCAGAACTACATGGATAGAAACATAAAATACTCTTTATACAAAGTTGGACTCGAGTAATTGGAGAAATACTCATTATTAATGGGTAGGTAAAGCCAATATAATTTTTAAGATGACAATTTTACCTAACTAATCTAATTATAATTATATTAATAATTAATAAGAAATATTCAATGCCATCCCAATTAAATTAATAAAAATTATTTTATTGAGTTAAAAAGTAATAACAAAATTCATTTGGAGGAACAAAAGGTCAAGAATTTCAAAGAAACTAAGGGAGGGAATGTAAATGAAGGAATTTCAGCAGTACCAGACCTGAAGCAATATTAGAAGGTGAGCGCATTGTTGAAATGTAAAATGGATCATTTCAATTATTTTAAATTGAAATTTTCTTGTATAAATGCAACCAATCTATCCAAGATTAGAAGGAAAGCAGACAATTGAGGGGGAACTTTAATAGACAATCTCTCAGATAAGATTGCAATGGAACACTGCTGTTATATAAGAAAGAATGAGCTGGTTGATTTAGAAAAACATGAAAACACTTGGACCTACGAAGGAAGATGCTATCCACTACCAGAGAAAGAGATGACAAATAGAATTCATGCACAGTATGGTTTTATATATGTGTGTGTATGTGCATATGTGTATATTTATAGATCTATGTCTATATTTATATATATATATATATATATATATATATATATATATTCATGTTTAATTCTAGCCTTCTCTGGGGATGGGGTGGGGAGGTAGAGGAAGGAAGAAAAAATAAAATAAAAAGTGTACAGCAGAGAACAAAAGAAAACCTAAAAGGAAGCACAGAAAAGCAGGCTTGCTTTGAATGTGCAAGATTTATTATATAGGTTTTCATGAAATGGAAATGTATTGTTTTATTTTGAATCCTCTTTTATTCTCCTGTGTATGTGGAAATGTTTTTTTTTTCTCATTTTGTATTTAATTTTAAAGTGAATAAAAGTGTAAAAAGAAGAAATGAAAGGAATTTTCTGACTTTAAGCTAATAAAAATTTAGTCTGAAAAAGTCCCAAAGACAGTCCTAAAGGCTTCAGGGCTTCCATGGAAAAAATTACTATAGAGAGCTTAATGGAGTTAGATATTTTTTTAAGAGCTAAGATCACACTTAGGCTATAGGCTAAAGAATTGGCAACGGACCTGGCCATACCAGATTTTAAACTGTATTATAAGGCAGCAGTCATCAAAACTACTTGGTGCTGGTTGAGGAATAGAGTGGTAGATCAGTGGAATAGATTGGGTACACAAGACTCAGCAGCCAATGACTATAGTAATCTCCTGTTTGACAAACTCAAGGTCCCTAGCTTCTGGGATAAGAATTCACTATTTGATAAGAACTGCTGTGAAAACTGGAGAGTTGTATGGCCAAAACTGGGCATAGACCAGTATCTTACACCATATACCAAAATAAAATCTAAATGGATTCATGATCTAGATATAAAGACTGAGACTGTAAACAATCTGGGAGAATAAGGAATAGTTTACCTGTCAGATTTATGGAGAAGGGAGGAATTTATGATGAAACAAGAGATAGAGAGCATTACAAAATGCAAAATGGGTAATTTTTATTATATTAAACTGAAAAGTTTTTGTACAAAGAAAGTTAATGTAACCAAGATCAGGAGGGAAATGGAAAATTGGGGAAGAATTTTTACAACCAGTGTCTCTGATAAAGGCCTCATTTCTAAAATTGATTCAAATATATAAGAATACAAGCCATTCCCCAGTTGATAAATGGTCAAAGGATATGAACAGGAAGTTTTCAGAGGAAGAAATTAAAGATATCTAAAAGCATATGAAAAAATGCTCTAAATCACTATTGATTAGGGAAATGCAAGTCAAAACAACTCTAATGTACCACACCTCACTGGTCAGATTGCCTAAGATGAAAAAAACAGGAAAATGATAAATGCTGGAGAGGATGTGGAAAAATTGGAACACTGATGCATTGTTGGTAGAGTTGTGAATTGATCCAACCATTCTGGAGAGAAATTTGGAACTATGACCAAAGGGCTATAAAAAAGTGCATACCCTTTGACCCAGCAATAACACTTCTAGGACTGTATCCTAAAGAGATCATACAAGTGGGAGGAAGATCCATTTGCACAAAAATATTTATAGCAGCTCTTTTTATGGTGACAAAGAATTGGAAATCAAGGGGATGCCCATCCATTGGGGAATGGCTAAACAAGTTGTGGTATATGAATGTAATGGAATACTATTATGCCCTAAGAAATGAGGAGCAGACAGACTTTATAATAATTTGATACTGAGTGAGGAGAGGAGAACATTTTACACAATTACAGACACATCGTATCTATGACTAATAACTTTGATAGACTGGGCCCCTCTCATAATGCAAGGTTAGAAGACACCTCCAAAAGACTCATGATAGAAAGGATCTCCACATCCAGAGAAAGAACCAGAGTTCGAATGCAGATTGAAGCAAACTATGTGCTTTCTCTTTTGTGTTTAGCTTTGTTTTGTTTCTTCTTTCTCGATGTTCACTCCATTGGTTATAATTCTTCTTTACAACCTGAATAGTTCTCAATGAGAAGGTATTTGTAGAGCCTATATCAGACTGCATGTCACCATGGGGGGGGGGAGTTGAAGGGGAGGGGAGAGAGGGGGAGAAAATTTGGAACTCAAGGAATTGTGGAACTGAATTTGTAAACTAAAAGTAGATAAACAAATTGAAAGAAAAAAAAGAATTGACAAAACCCATTCCTCCATGGCATGGATCCTTAAATTGGGGGCCATGAACTGATTGTAAAAAAACACTTTGAAAACCATATTTCAGGATAATTGGTTTCCTTTATAATCTCTTATGTCATTGAGAATGGGCAAGCAGCAATCCTTGTGTAGTTTATTTCATTATTTCATTGAGGAAGCTGAGACCCAGAGAGACTATATTACTTCCTCAAGGTCAAATAGGAAGTAAGTAAAATATCAAGAAGTTTGTGATACAAAACGGGTTAAGAACCCCCACTTTTGGGGAAAGAAGACATCCTGTAGCAAAAGACCTGGAGTTGGAAGTTGATAGCACCAACTGCTAAGCAGATGGCCAGCAGAGGGCAGCAGAGAACAGAGCTGAGAATGACTTCCCCATAGTCAGGAGACCCATGAGCTCTGGCCACATATTTATTCTTCAAGCTTCCCTTCCCCAACTGCTTGGGTGATCATTTATGGAAGAGCATATCCATGTGTATGGGAGGGGGGAGGGGCAGGGTGTCTTCCTAGTCAAATATCTTGCTTAACTATAGGAGTACATCTTTGGCTTTGATCATCTGCGTCAAGCAAAACAAAGTCCAGCCCTAGAAGTTTGTGAGCCATGGTTGTTAATAGATACTTATCTGCCCAGCGCCTCAAGCAGGGGGAGGTTTTCTGGGTTAGCAAGCCCAGGGGGTTATATATGCCCTTAATAAGCAGTCAAGAATCTCATAAAAAATCAAAGACGAATGTCTAGAGACTTCATTGTCTTTCTTTTCTTGACAATAAGTATAGTATTTAACTAGGGGTGTATGGGGTATTCAGGGAGGATTGGTGTGAATGATTGCCAAGCTCTTTTCAGGGCTGCTCATCCACCTTTGGTGCCCTCCTGATCGACCCAACTCTCACCTGTGGTTCCAAGAAGCTGTAGCATGCAAGGCATCCGCACACTAGGTAAATCATCTCCGCAAAGGGGTTAAGCCAGGTTGAGAGTGACCAACAGGTCTCAAAACCCATCAGCAACTTAGAGGGATTTCTATTATAAGCATGTGAAGACTTCCCCCAGAGGATGTTACCAAATGTCATAAAGGTGGCTGAAGCAGGAGATATGGAGAGCTTAGAGCTTGGTCAGACATTGAAAATGTAGACTTCACCCACTGCATCCCGAGCCATCACCAGCCATCCCGACTTCTGGCTTGCCACTGGACTTCCATGACTCTGGAAGAGAGTGCTTTCTACAGCACTGACTCACTTAGAGCCAGGTCACTCAAAAGTCAAGACACAACCCCATGATTTCATTGGTCCACTTTGAAAATGAAGAACATTTTCACAATAACTCAATGACCACCCGCATTTTATTGTCAAGGGAATGGAGACTCAGAAATCAACTGACTTGCCTTGGGTCATAGAGCTGATAAATGCAAGAGCTATATTTTTAATTCAATTCCCCCCCCCATTTTAAATTCAGAGCTCTTTCCATTATATTGCCTATATATGAGTATTCTGATACCTCTCAGCTCTAAAATGTTATTATTCTACTTCTGACTTTCTTGATCTCTTTGAAAATACCCCTGAGATTAATATGTCTGTTTTCTATAAGTTACCTTACCCGGCAGGTGTACTGAACAAAGAGTAAGCCTGTTTCCTGAAAGGAGCCAATCAGGAACCTGCAGTGGCAAAAGCCTTGCTCACTCCCAGGCCCCTTTGATGATGTTCACTGGGTGCTCTTGTTGAGTTGTGTGCCCCAAACTAGCCTAAAGCAGCCTTGCAGTCCTAACAAAACATTCACCTTACACCTGTCCCTTCTGTTCCTAGGAAAGACTGTCCCTTCTTTACCCTAACCTCTCCCCAAATCTCCCCTTTGTGGTTTTCAAGCAGAAGTTGGCCCTGCCTGTACTAGGCTTGAGTTGTCCAGAGCACCAATGTCTTATTTCTTATTAATGGGGTTTTTTTTTGTTTTTCCACCCAATAGTATTTTTTTTCAATTACATGTAAAGATAGTTTTCAACATTCACTTTTATAAAATTTTGAGTTCCAAATTTTCTTCTCCCCCCATCCCTTCCCTACCCTTCCCCAAGACAGCAAGGATATAGGTTATACATACACAATCATATTAAACATGTTTCCGTATTTGTCATATTGTGAAAGAAAAATCTGATTTTCCTTCTAATAAAATTGTTCTGTTTTCAACTCAGCTTGGGCTCCTCTGCCTTTTGAGGTGTGGGCTTTGCCCAGTTGATATTCCACGTCTCCTTCTATCACTGAACATTCAGTCCCTGGAAAATGTCCCAAGAAGGGCCATGTGCAAGAGAAGGTGGCAGGTTTCAAGGGCCCTAGAAACAGAAGACAGACGTGATAAGGAAAAATAGAATAAAGTAACCATAGATGTAGAGCCAGAAACAGAGAGGTCATCTAGTCCAATCTCCTCATTTTGACACTGAGGACACTGAGGCCCAGAGAGGTGAATTTGCCCAAAGTCTCACAGGTCTAAGTAAGTCACAGTCAGAATCTGAATTCAAGTCTTTGGATTCTAAAGCCAGTAACTCTTCCAGTGCATTCCATCTTCTAAACCACCCAAATTAGACCTGACTCAAAGTCCAGCCCTAGACCTGGCCCTCACTTGAGGACAATGACCCTCGCCCCTCCTCACCCCTCCCTAAGACAAAGCTGGAGGGCACTGTTGATGAGGCGACATTGACCTACTCGGCCTGCAGGTGGCAGCATAAGGCTGTATTCCTGAGAGTATGTGTTACTGCAGAGCTCAATTCCAGCCGAGGTCCAGACCCCGCACTGGGCTTAGGAAGGGAGGGCCCCTGCCTAGAGCAGTGTGCTCTGGGAATTGATATCCCTGGGTTAATCCATGCAACGAGACCAGAATAATTCTGGTGCTAATCCTTTGTAAACAACCTGTGGTTTATTTTTCCTCCAGGCTCTTTTGCAGCTCTTCTCTGACTCTGGAAAGATAGTGAAATAGAGAGTTGGCTTATGATCCATTTGTAAGTTCTGAATGGGTGTCATGAGCGTACATAGAACACATAGTGGGTTTGCCCATAGCTCTCAGCAAAGCTGTGGCACTCGGTCATTCAAAGTATCAATTAGACTGTATCACCAGCATCATCAAAAGTCAATTAAGTACTTAATAAAATGTTCGCTCCTTTCTCTTTCTCTCTAAAACTCCCTAAAACTTTCTCTCCTCTCAAATCTCCCAGTCTTGTAGGTCTAAATAAGCATGAATGTGACTGATAAAATCATGCATTCATGGTGTAATAAACAATGCAAAGACTCTTAATTATTGGCATCTAAATGGTGCAATAAGTCAAAAAGACCTGAGTTTAAATCTTATCTTTGACACTCTGTGACCCTGGGTAAGTCACTTAACCTCAACTTGACTTGTTTCTTCGTATGTAAACTGAAAATGATAATAACATCGACCTCTAGGTTTATTGTGAGGATTGGGATATTTGAAGAGTGCTTTGCAAATCTTCATGCACAATGCAAATACCAGCTATATTAGCAGCTTTTACTATTTTTTAAATATTCCAATAACCTATCCCAGTGATAAAGTTTAAAAAAAAATTTGCTTCTCACCCTTACCTGCAACTGCTGATCTAGAAACAGTCCCACCATTTCACTCTCTCAAGATGTCGAAATCTCTCAACAACTGATTTTAAGCTCTCTTCTCCAGTCTTATCTTTTTTTCAAAGGGTAAGAGTTAGATTCAGTTCTCTCATGAAATGTCTCTTCAGAGTCTTTCACCTTGACACTAAACTCATTGAGTCTCAGGAAAGAACTGTTCTTAGTCTTTTCTCTCTGTTTTCAAACAGTCTCTCTCCAACCATTATAGTAAATGACAAATTACCTCTCTTCCAAGATTCTTTTGTTGTTCAGCTGATTTCAGTCATGTCCAACTCTTCATGACCCCATTTGGGATTTTCTTGGCAGAGAAACTGGAGTGGTTTGCCATTTCCTTCTCCAGCTTATTTTATGGATGAGGGAACTGAAGCTAATGGTGACGTGCCCAAGTTCACACAGCTAGTAAGTATCTGAGGCCAGATGTGAATTCAGGAAGATGAGTCTTCCTGATTCCAAGCCCACTGCTCTATCCACTTGGCCACCTACTTGCCCATAAAAGTATTTATAATAGTTCTTTTTATGATGGCAAAGAACTGGAAACTCAAGGAGTATCCACCAACTAGGGAAAAAAACTAAACAAATTATGATATATGAATGCAGTGGAATATTATTATGCTCTAAGAAATGATGGACATGATACATTCAGAGAAACCTGGGAAAACTTGTGAAGTTAGCAAAACCAGGAGAACAATGTGTACCATAACACCACTATTGTAAAGGCAAACAACCTTGAAAGATTTAAGAACTTTGATCAGTGGAATGACCAACCACAATTCCAAAGGACCAGTGAGGAAGCAAGCTCTCCACTTCTGATAGAGATCCAGGAACAAAATTAAAATATAGAATAAAACACATATTCCAACATGGCCAGTGCAGGAGACATTTTTTCTTGGTTATGCATATTTGTTTTATGCATTTTTAGTTGATTGGAGATGAGTGACAGAAGAAAGAGAAAGAACAAAAGAGAGAGAGAAGAAAGAAAGGAAAAAAGAAAGAAATAGAAAGAAAAAGAGAGAAGGAAAAAAGAAAGACTGAAAAGTAAAAGAAAAAATAAGTAGGGACTATTTCATCTTTGTGTATATATGCCCAGCACCCCCTACAATGACTGACATAGTGGTGAATAATAAATACTTCTTAAATGATTGATTGATTGATTTGAACATAGACTATAAGGTGAGTAGTGTGAGTAAAGCAATGCCGGGCAGACTGGAGCCAAGATGGTGGATAGCCGAGAAATCTATGGTCAGGAGTTTAAAGCTTATTCAGTAAGCCAGGGGAGCAACTGAAGCTTTTGCGAGGTAGAGGGATTGATCATAGTGGTGCATTAAGATAATTCAGGTAATAATGTGGACAATAGACTATAAAGCAGAAAGACAAGAAATGAGATTTACGATTAGGAGTCTACTACATCGGTCTAGGTAGGTGAGAGAGGGTCTGAACTAGGGTGATTGCACTGGGAGTGGAGAAGGGAGACAGGGTTCAAGGGAAGCTAAAAAGGTAGAAACAATAGGACTTGGTAACTGTAGGATGGTGGGTGGGTGGGACAGGGGAGAGTGTGTGGGTTTTTGCTTCTGATTATGTGATTACATGCACATATCTGTGTCTGTGTGCAATGTTTAATAATTGTGTAGACAAGGGCATGTTACAAATTGTCTGAACCTCAGTTACCTAATGTGTATGTATCAACCTCCCCCCCCCCAATGCTGCAGCCAGGGCTTCAGAACCCAGGTTGGGATTCATATTAATATTCCTAGTCCCTATTATTTTCATCTGTGAATCTCTTCCCTATGATGAACTGATATTAATCATTATGGATATGTGTGTATATGTGTGTATGTATATGTATATGTATATATATTTAATTGCAACATAAAAGGATGATTTCCTTAAAAGTTTAAAAAGCAGGGTGCATAACAGAAAAATTAGAGTGGTTCTTCTAGTTCTCCCAGAATACTCCTCCCAAAGACCCCATTCAAACTTCATAGAACAAATCCCCTTAATAAAAGGATTTTTTCTGTAAAACTTGAAGTCAGTCAAAAGGCCACACCGAGGACCTAACAGGTCACAGGAGGCCTCAAGGGTCCCCACCCCACCTCTATGTTGATTCTACCCATCTCCTCTTCTCTACTGCCATTTTCAACACATGAAAAGGACCCAGGCAGTCTCTCTACCCTTTCTGTCTACCCCCAACAAGGTAAAAGAGGAAATGGCTCTGTTACTGAGGGGAGGAGCCAGAGACCTCAGTTACTGTTCTTGGCCTATTTTTCTCCATGCCCACTGTGGACAGTCACAGAAACCTAGGATGCTCCACACATCTGGTTCTACCTACCTATGCTTTCTGCACCAAGGCAGTCCTACCTTTCCCCAAGCCTTTTTTTGCCATTCTACCTCTTCAAAAAAATGGGGATCATTGTGCTGGTAGTATGTACTTCACGAACATCAGGGCATAGTGACTAGAGAGCCTGGGTTCCTGCCCTGTCTCAGACACCTACTGGCTGTGGGACCATGGGGGAAGTCTTTTACCTCTCAGTGTCCCAGGCTACTTTCTAAGACTGTAAGTTGCAGACAACATACCAATATACAGCTACAAAGAAATTGAAATCAGAAAGTCATTCCCCAAATATGTGATAAAAGGATATGAAAAAATAAATCAAAACCGAAAGAAAAAAATGTTCCAAATTACTGATTACACAACAAAGTGAGTTTGAGGTTCCGCTTAACACTTCCCATCATATTGGCAAAGACCTCAGTGAGATGTCCCTGTGCCAATGAAAGCATGATCATTGTCTAGCCCTATGTGTGTCTCTCATGGTTTAAGCCTTTGATGAGATGAGGATGTCAATAAATCTCTTTGTAAATCTAAAAGAGCTGTGTAAATATCAGCCATCAATATCATTGATAAGCAGTGTTTACTCCTACACACCCATCCTTGTTCTTAGACCCTTCATTCAGAAAGATGGCAATCAGATCCATCGGTAATCAAATATTTGTCTTTACAGCTTCATCCTCTGGAAGGGCCCCTTTTGCCAGGCAGATTGGCTGACAGGGCTGAAACAAATGAAGGGCAGGAGGGAAGAAATAAGCATTTCCTTAAAAGCCTTGTATGTGTTAGGCACTGTGCTAAGCACTTTACAGATGCTCTCATTGGACCCTCGCCCTGTAAAGTATATATTATTATTCCCATTTTACAGATGAGGAAACTGGAGCACATAGATGTTGTGACTTGCCCAGAGTCACACAGCTAGTAAATGTCTGAGGCCAAATTTGAACTCAGGTCTTCTTGATTTCAGATCGAGCACTCTATCCCCTAGTGCCACCTGGTTGCTCAAAGGTAAAAGACAGTTTTGGTTGTGGCCACCCTCCTTAAGCGTTTTCTAGAAATCGATCTTTCATTATATGCCCGCCCTTGCAAGGTAGTCAAAAGGATAAAATATTGAGGCAGAAAGTCCTGAGTCCAAATCCAACCTCAGACATTTACCAGCTGTGTGATTCTAAGCAAGCCTTAGAGGATGAAGTAATTTATCTGGATGCCCCTGCTCCCCATACCTGGAATGGACCGTCTGCTTATCTCTCTCTTGGAATCTAGTTTCTTTCAAGACTAAACTTAAGCTTTACCCTCTACAATAAGGTCTTTCACAATCCCACCCTCCCTGAAGGGGCTATTGCCTTGACCTCCAAGGTTACTTTGTATCTATTTTTGAATATTTGTGTACCAAATGTTGTATAGGGTTGTTTGTTGTTCAGTCATGTCCAAATGGGTTTTCGTAGCAAAGACACTGAAGAGATTTGCCATCTCCTTCTCCAACTCATTTTACAGATGAGGAAACTGAGATAAACAGGGTTAAGTGACTTGCCCAGGGTCACACAGTAAATGTCTGAGGTCAGATTCGAACTCAGGAAGATGTTCTGAGAATTCCTGGCCAGATGCTCTATCCACTGCACCACCTAGCTGCCTTATAAGGATAATAACCTCCATGCTATACTGTGTGATAATTGATAACTAAACTAACCATCATTCAACTCAACTCAAGTGCTACTGGTTTATTTTGTTATTAATTCTTTATCCAGTCTCTAAGGCAATCAAGTGGTATGTCCTGGCATTTTCTTATTAATTAACAGGAATGCATAGTCTTTCTTATTAATCAATTTGCTCTGAGCCTTCTCCCTAGTTTATAAATAAGTCAGAGGAGCATCTTTTCCCGTACACTTTCACCTTTCTGTCTCTCCCTCTCTTCCTCTCTCCCTGTGTCTCTGTCTCTGTCTATCTCTGTCTGTCTCCCTTCACTCTGTCTCTCTATGTCTCTCTTTTTCTCTCTTTGACAACATGTTGTACAGCAACACATTATTGCTCACATAATTTATTAGTAGCAAATGATAATAAAAATGAAAATCATTATGTACAACCTAAAAGCAAAGAGCAAAGCCTGGGTCATCTCTGTGCTCCTCCAATACAGGGGAAAGAGGTATGAAGTGGAGCATTCTCACCAGGTGAATCCCCTTAACCCTACGAATAGAGTTCTATCAGGACAGTAATTCAGGTCTCTCAGGAATTCTCTTCAAAATATCTCTTCTGGTTCTCTCAAATACCTATCTTTCAGAATTCTCTTACAGACTCCTCACAGATAATGGTCAACTCACTGTTTTCCTTGGGAAACTACAGTTTAAACATAATTCTCATTGCACTTCTCATGGGCTCCTTCTGCATCACAGTTAACTATCATTTCCCTTGACACTTTTTCCCTCTTAAAGACACAGTAACAGTAACCATAGTCTCAGAGCTAGATGCTATTAAAGTTGGTGCTACACCTACATGTACACATGGTGTCTCCCCTATAAATTCCTTGAAGACAACGGTTCTTTGTCTTTGTCTTTGTATACCCATTACCTAGCACAAAACTTGCTATACATTGGGTGCTCTATAAATTTTTGTTGGTTTCTTATTGTTTTATGTAAAGCAAACAGCATGGAATAAATGTGTTTTTAAAATGAAAATATAATAAGTTTGAGCTAGGAGGGACATCATTCACCCAACCACCCTTCATTTTACAGATTAAGAAACTGAGGCCCAAAGACATAAAGCAGTTTTAAACTTGAAACTGTACTTGCAGGAATGGAGTAAATGCCTGTTTATGTATATAACAATTTTCCTGTCAGGGAATCTTATACAAGGTCACACAGGTAGTGAGTAGCAGGGCTGAGATTTCAAACCATCTTTTGACTCAAAATTTGGTTCTTTTCACTACACAACATTTATCTTTATGGTTTAGATTTAATATAAAGTTTTTTGGGTTTGGGGGGTTTTTTCTAAACCAGAGTCTTGGGCAAAATCAAAAGCCAGTGATAGAGAAGCAGCTCCCTGAGCATGCTTTCATGAATATGCGTTTGAAGAATATGCATATGAGGATGAGGACAGGTAGGTGGCTCCACAGTGCACAGAGCTCTGGGCCCGGAATCAGGAAAGTTCATCTTCAGGAGTTCAAATCTGATCTCAGACGCTTTCTAGCTGTGTGACCCTGGGCAAGTCACTTAACCGTGTTTGCTTCAGTTTCCTCATCTATAAAATGAGCTGGAGAAGGAGATGGCAAACCATTCCAGTATCTCTGCCAAGAAAACCCCAAATGGGATTGTGAAGAGTCAGACACGGCTGAAAGTGACTAAACCACAATAACAAATCATGAGAATGAGGTTTGTGTGTGTCCCTAAATTACTCTCTAGCAGGTTATACGAAGATGTGTAGTTCACTTGAAACTATTTCTTTAATTCTTTTTTTTTTTTAAACTAAATTGGTTAGTCCAAAATACTGTCATTTCTACTGAGGATAAATGTCAGGGATTCTAAAAAGCTTTTTAGGTCTTAAAGGGATTCTCCCCCCTCACCACCTTCTTCCCCTCTCCCAAACAAATTTTGTAATTGGGTATTCATCCAGCTGGCCAACATATTTCTGATGGCTACTTCCTCAACCCCAACTCCTTAAGGACAGAGGAAGCATCTTACAGGTTTTCCTTATGTCTTGCCCTGGACTGGATGGTCCAGTCTATTCTAAGACTGGTCTTCTGAGAACTATCCACCTCCCACATGGATCCCTTTCTTCCTTCTAAAGCCAGAAATGTTTCTCAAACCAGCTGGCTGGACTTCATGCTGTCAGTTGCCTCTTACTGTGTCCTGTAGTGACTGATCATAAAGGCCACTCAGTCCATGCTGCCCAAACGCCAAAGGGAAGTTGTTATATATGATTAGTTACAAGTCTAAAGCTGCTTTATCTTCAAGAGAAAGCATAGCATAGTACACATATGGATCTGTATGTGTGTGAGAGTTGTGTATACATGTACACAATAAGTATATATGTAAGTGTATAGATATATGTGTGTATATATGCACTGTGTTGCATATATGTGTACCCTGTATCTTGTTAAATGAATGTGTGTATAGGTATATATTGTTGTTTAGTCTTTTTCAGTCATGTCCAACTCTTCCTGACCCCATTTGGGGTTTCCTTGGCAGAGCTACTAGAGTGGTTTGCCATTTCCTTCTTCAGCTCATTTTATAGAGAAGGAAACCAAGGTAAACAGAGTTAAGTGACTTGCCTAGGGTCATACAGCAAGTAAGTCTCTGAGGCCAGATTCGAACTCAGGAAGATGTCTTTCTAACTTCAGACCAGGCCCTCTATCCACTGGGCCACCTAGCTGCCCCGTATAGATGTGCATATGTATATATGCATGTGTATCTGTATCTATATGTTTATATGTGCATTGTACATACGTGTGTAAGTCAGTTCCCACTTAATATAAGTAGACCACTATGCAGACCTCTCCCTCACCTTCCCCTCAACTTTGGGCCTCACCCTCTGGAGTGAAGGACCTGATGTTAGCACCCCTGCCACTGCCTGTCAAGAGTTCATTCCTGGGCCAGTGTGAGGTCCTGCCACAGTCAGCCAGGGAGTAAAATGTCTGAAATGTAAATTTACATAAAGCAAGAACTATCTATACATATATGTGTGTGTACATATGTATGTATTGTGTATATATGCATGTGTGTTTCTGTGAAAGGAGTTTGCAGTTTTGAGTTAAGATCAAGAACCCTGGTCTCCAGCACCTGCCCTGGCCCTTATTGCTGTGGCCTCTCTGACCTTCAGCCTCTTCACCAGCACAATAGGAGTAGATAACAGTAACATCGTCTCACAAGCTGTCATTAGGAAAGGGCTCTACAAAATGATCTGGAGGTAGTACTTAATCATTTGTTCAATCAACTACCATTGAGTTAAGTGGCTGTTGTATGAGGCAGCTCCCTGGTTAGGGCAACAGTGCGCCGGACTTCCGGTGAAATCCAGCCTCAGTTACTTTCTAGCTGCATAACTCTGGACGAGTCACTCCAGCTGTGTTTGCCTCCAAATGGGGAGATAATAGTAACACCTACACTACCAGGGTTGTTGTGAAAATTAAAAGCCTAAAAGCAGCCCGTCTAGTCATTGCTTTTGTGGTCGCTACTGTTGCTATTGTCATTATAACACTGTGCCTAAGGCTACAGAGTTTAAATAGGATATCACCTCCACCTTCCCAGGACTCACAGTCTAAAGGAGTGATTAGTCAGAGCCCCACAGAGTTTAGGAAACTCTAATCAGGAAATAGCCCTTACAAATGCAGATAGACCCCTTCTCTGGGCATTTTAGTTTGGGACAGCTACCTGTAGAATTGAATGGCTGAGGACTCACCCGGGGGCATATAGACAGTATGAGTAAGGACTTGAACCCAAATCTTTCCTACCGAAAGGCAGGTTCTTTTCACTATACCCCATGCCTCTCCACGGACAACCAGACTATACAATGTGACGTATGCATAACTTCATCAGACATAATAAACAATTTGAGTTCCAGAGAACCGAGGATATAACAAATGCTTCCTGTTGGTAGAGATGTGAGGGTTTTCAGGTGTGAATTGTAGCATACGCTGCCAGATGTGGTTTCTTAGTCAGTTGCCCTTAACTAATCTCCATTGCTACAAAGGAGGGTTCATTTGGGGAATGGGCACAGAATACTTGGAAATGAATGGGAAAATACTGTCATGGGATGGGTTTTTTTTTTAATATATCAATTTTAAAACATTTTAAAGTACACTAAAGAGAGTAGATTACCACGTGAAATACAGTTACAATGGTCAGATTTTAGGCACTCTAAGGAGTTATCAGGATCATCCACCTAGAGCTGGAAGGGCCCTCAGAGGTCATCTGCTGCAACTCCACATTTTACAAATGAAAGAAAGAAACAGCTCTATGTTGTATTTGGAGTAGGAGTCACGAACTCCTCCTTACAGCCTTACTACTTTGTGACCCCATCCTTCAGTCTCTTCATCTATAAAGATGAAGAAAAAAAATAAATATAAATATTATAAACATTTAAAATAGAAAAATGTTAAAGAAAATAGCACGTATTTCACAGAGTTGTTGGGAGTCTCCAGTGAAATCAGCTATACATAATGCTTTGCGAATCTAAAATTTCTATATAAATGTAGGCTGTTTATGATGAAATTGAGGCCCCTCACTATCACACAGGTGATAGTGAGCCTCGGAGATAACATTTGAAGCCCAATCTGCTGGCTTCTTCTTGGAAGAGGGAGGAGAGCAGAGGCACTTTCCTAGTGGCACCTCTATATAGAAAAAACTCTGTCCTTTGCCCTGTTGGGGGGCAAAGGAAGCTGTGTCAAGATCCCAAGATCCCCTACTATGGCGCAGTTTATCCATTCCAACCCATCTTTTTAATGGAATGATAACTAGCTGACCCTAGCTGCTCATTCCTTCTCTGGATTCAAGAGATTAGAATGTAGGTGACTGCTCCTGTTGGCACCACCACCAACCTCCAATCTGTGATGGTCGTTAGGAGGGTAAAGGAGGGGAGGGGAGGCAATAGTAGGACAGATGAAGAATTTCCTCAACAAGCATCACCCCCAGGTTGTTGAGAGTAGAGAGGGCTTCCTAGATCAGTCTTGTTTCTTTGCTAGACCCCCAGTCACAGTCCCAGAATCATGTGTCCCCCCACCCTTGCCTCAGCCTGGCAGAGAGAGGATTAGAGGAAATCGTCTCCTATCACACCAGAAGGCCTGGTTCTGCTTTGTCTAAGGTCACTGAATCCTTCTTCATTTCCTAGGAGACTTTCATCTCAGGTCCCCTCCCTTCCCCATCTTCTTCCCTTAATGTCACTCCTTCCCTTCTCCCTCTCACCTTCCTCAAAATATTGTCTTCTTCTCTTCCCTTAGTTCACCTTTTCCTCATTGTCTCTTTTTGCCTTGTCCCCCCTCCGTTTCTCTGTGCCCCCATTCTGTCTCATTTTCTCCCTCTCTTCCAGGCCATCTCTCTCTCTCTCTCTGTCCCATTTTTTTTCTTCTTTCCTCCCCTCTCTGTTTATCTCCTAGCTTTTTCTCCTTTTTGTCTCAGAATCTCTTTCAGTGTCCTTTCTTTTCTTTCTGGATTTTTTCCTATTCCTTTCTTCCCCCTCTGTTTTCGTGCTTTTCTCTCAGTTTGTTTCCAATTTCCCTCTCCTGGTCCGTTTCCTTTATTCTTCTCTTTCTCCTTATAAAAGCATATGTGTCGATATCTCCCTCTGTGTCTTTAAGTCTCCTTTTCTCGTTGCTTTCTAATCGGGGATTTCTAGAATTTTCTGAACTTAAAAAAATATATTTTGATAACTCCAGTTTAATATAACCGATTTCTTTTGTAATACTTTGTATTTTGTGCACCTTGAAACATATTCTGAGAAGGTAACTCACCATCAGACTGTCTATGGGGTCCAGAGCATACATAAAAATATTTAAAATCCCTACTTAACTCTATCCGCTCACCCTTTGTCTCTGTGGACGTAAGCCTTTCTCTCTGCCTTCTCCCGGTCTCTTTTCTCCTTTCTCTCAACCCTCTCTCCTGCTCTGTTTCCCTCTCTATCTTTCCTTTCTCTCTCTGTGCTTTTTCTCCCCTTCTCTCCGTGTGTCTTTCAGTCTCCCACCCCCCCTTCTCGGTTTCTTGAGATATGCCTGCTTCCTTATGACTTTGCCTTTTTTTTTTTCTCAGCTCCCACCTCCTTCCTGCCTTCTCACCTCTCTCTTCTCACAGCCTGACACCCTTCTCTCCCTCTATTCCCTCATTTCTCTTCCAACTCCGCTCTCTCCCAATCCCCTCCTCCACCTTTACTTTTCAACTTCCCAAGTGTTTGCAAACACCATTATCATAAGAGGGCTCCAGGCAACCCTGCATTTTAACTCCTCTTGGTCTCTTGGGGGAAAAAATAACCTAACAACTTTCCGGGCCTTGTCACAGTTTTCCGGAGTATCTCATCACCACCTCCCTCCCGCCCCCAGCCTCCTGGGGACTTAACTGATTCCATGTGTGTCTCCTCTTTGGCCTGAGAAGCCACCCCGAGGTCTCCTCCCGCCCAGCCGCCTGTGAATGCTGGAGGATGGTGGAGAGAGAGCAAGGCTTATCTCACTCAACTGCTTTCTCAATTATTACCCTCTGGAAAGAAGTTGGGAAAGAGGGTCCGAAGCCCTAAAAGGACTCTGAGGCAAGGAAAGAAAGCGAGATTCCCTCGTTGTTGGTTTGAGGGGTTTTTTTCCCCTTTCAATTCCTTTACAATCACCTTTCGATTGGAAATAAAGCTTCGGGATTTTTTTCTTTCTGATTCTCTAAAGAATTCTTGGAGAGAATCCTTCCCACGTAGCTCGGAGCAGATGTCTGCATGTCAGTCTGAAAGGCACTAAAACTCCATTTGGGACCGACCCCAGATTAGATCCAGTCTAAAACGATAATCCATTCTGTTTGGACATGAGCACCTTGTTCCTTCCGACAGCAAAACTAACCACGTAGAAATCTCAGAAAAGGTAGATGTTTCAAAACTCAGAGCTCAGTTTAGAATTCTTTTACTAACCCATTAGAACTTTTAAACTACGCTTAGAATTCTGAAATTCCTTTTCGAACTTTTGGACCCATTTAGAATTCTGAGGCTCCTTTGGGAATCCTCGGCTTCATTTAGAACTTTTGAACTCCGTTTCGATTTCTGAAATTCCTTTTAGAATTCTCTTGCAGTATAGAAGCCTCTTAACCCAATTTAGAACGCTTGATCCCGTTTAAAATTTCGGGGCTGCTTTTAAACCCTCGGCGCGGCTAGATCTCCCTTGACCCCATTTAGAACTCTCCGACTCCCCATTTTGAAGTCTCTGATTCTATTTAGAATCCTGACCCCGTCTAGACCTCGCCGACTTGCTTTAGCTCTCCCTGACCTGTTTTTGAACTCTCTAATCCCGTTTCGAACCCTAACCCTCGCTCCGATCCCTCTAACCCCGTTTCAAGCTCTCTTAATTCCTTCTGACCCGACAGCGCCAAAACTGCCTTTCTCCGTCAGATCGGCTTTGAAAAGGTGGCGGGTGATTCCTGTGTTTAGAATGGGAGTGTGAAACGCGAAGTCCCAAGACTCGGCCCCCAGCACGGTCTCCTTGCCCAGCACACGCGGAAGGCTGAGGAAGGAGTTGGTTTTCCAAATTCTCTCCTCTTCCATTCTTCTTCTTCCCCCTTTTTCTACTTTTTTCGGTGTTTTGGTTGATTTCTTTGTTTAAAGACACAAGGGAGCACCCGTACCCAAGCGTGTCTTTTTACACAAAGGAAAATAAGCCTCCATACTACGAACATACTGAGTGTATGTATACGTTCGCTTAACAAATGCGTACTTACACAGGTAAATTTGGACCTTTTTCAGAGCTAGCAGCCTAGAAGCTCGGCCAGTTTACCAGGCTTGGCCCATCCACTTTGGCCTCTTTCCAAAAATTAAATCCTTCCTCCGCCTTTGGAGCTCTTAACCCCTTTGGAAACGCAAGAAGAAAGCTTCACGGGTTCCAAGGGCCATTTCCGGCGTGCTAGAAATATTTCTGGGCCAGGTATCTGGGAGACGTGCCCAAGGATGCCAAGATGCCTCTGCTGTCCCGTAGGATAGTCTTTGGGCCCAAAGTCATTTGGGTTCATATACACACACTATACACACATTGTGTGTGTTGTGTGTATCTATATACACACACCTACACATATATGCGTATACATATACACACATATATACATATATACACACACACATACACGTGCTCTCCAAGGATCCTAACATCAAAGACCTGATCCAACTCCTGATTTTACAGATGAAGACATCGAGGTCCAAAAGGCTTGGGGTCACATCAGCAGAGCCCCCAACCGAACGTAAGCTTTCTGACCCGAATACCAGGGCTCTTTCCCTTACACCTTCCCCTCCAATATACAGCCGCTTCTAACATACAGTCGCCTGCGTCCATTCAAGCCAATTCACATTCAGTCCATTTCCCTACGTCTCCTGCTATCTCCCTGAATCGACCTTCGGGAAGATCTCAAAGCGCAAGTGAAACTGCACGGAGTCGCCTCCCTAGTCCCGAAGCCGGACACTGGGAGGCCCTGAGACACCTGAGGGCTACCTTCTCGGAGTTAGGGAGTAGTGAAATGAAGAGGAGAAAAGCGGAAGCTAGGGGATCCCTCCTGCTACGGGCTGGTTGAGGGAGACCTTTCTGGTAAACCAGGCCGTCCTGGGAGCCATAGCAGGAGAGTTTCAGTGGCCCGAGTGACAACAAACCTAAGGGAGAACTGACCTCTGGGTGTGTCCCTCTCACCACTAGCCCTCAGCCCCCAATCTTCTCCCCTTCCTCAAAAAGCCCCAGCTCTCAGTAAATTTTTGCGACTGGTGATGTTCACCACAGACTATTTTATCTTCGGGCTAATAGATAAAAGGTGACCATTCGGATCCTGCTTGTCCTTTCCACCCAGATTCCCAGTCCTTAGGGATCTTAGATTGCGGGGATAAATCTGGTATGATTTCCCTCCGAAACAGGACTTTGGGGACTGAAGTGCCTAAACACGGTCCGGGAAGACTGAGGTCGGCTGCTTATCCGTGGAGCATAAGATCTATGCCACCTTTTCTTCAACCTCTGTTTTGGTGCTGAAGTTTTAGGACCAGAGAATTCGCTCGAGAAAACTCGAGGAAATCGAGCTGCAGCAGAAGAAACATTGTAACGGCCAGAGTAACCCCTGTAACCACTTCAGACCAAAAAAAAAGGAACCCCGCCCTTTCTCTGTTATTGTGTCTGCAAAGAAGTAGCGCGGTAAACAATCGTTGGGGAACATTATTACAAACCACACGTGAAAACTCACAAGTTTCAGCCATCATAAAAATCAAAACAGGAAAGCAATCACATCCTTCTGGGGCCAGGGAAAGAGACAAGTCAGAGAGCAGAATGCCCTGGCTCTCTGTTGTGGCCCGCTGGAATGGGAGAAGGGCCTATAACTCTAGTTCGGCATCTCCTCTCTTCTTCCTTGGGGTTCGGACTTTGACTCTTTCCTTCGGTCTCCTTTTTTCTCTCTCTGCCTAGGTCTTTCTGTTGCCTTTTCTCTCTTTGCTTTGCGAATGAGTGCTTATCTGTCTCTATTTCTATTGGCCTCTTTATCTCTCTGGCTTTCTGTCTCTCTTCCTTTGTCATTTACTATGTCTCTGTCTCTCTTCCAGCATCTCCTCTCATTCCTACCACTGTGTGCTTGGCTGTTCGCCTCTCGGTTTTTAGCTCTTTCTCTCAGAGACTGAGATGAGTCTTTCTCTTTGGATGTCTGGTTCTCCTAACACCCCACCACCACCACCAGACTTTACCCTCTTGTCTAGGCACCTGGTCTCCGCTAATCCTGGGAAGGGTGGTAACTTTGGGTCTTTGGAAAGGTACAGACTTCGGATGGGGACAGGTCGGTGGGGAGTCAGCTCGAGAAGGGGTTTTTCAAAGGTTTAGGGTTTTGTGTTTTTTTTCGAAGGGGGAAAGAGGGCAAGAATAGGGAAGATAGAGGACGCTCGCTATTGGAATAAGTGGATCGACTTTTTTATTTTTAATTATTCTGCCGAGAATAACACATTGGTAGGGGGGCAGGAAATGACTCTGGGTCATTGTGACACTGTAGGCCTTTTTCTCCCAGAATATTAAACAGGCAACCTCACGCCCCAGAGACTAGGGTCACACTTTGTTGCCCTTGTAGGACAGAAAACTCAAACGACAGGAGTGACTCGAGACAGTGTTGGATGCGAGGCTCCCCTATTCGAATCTCTGCTGCGATATTGCCTAGCTCTGAGACCCTGGACAAGTCCTTTTTTTCTCTTTCTCGGAACCTTCCTCCTCCCTCAAATAGGAATGAGCCTTGCCCTCCAGCCTTCCTAGAATTGTGAAGAAAGGGGTTGTGAAATTCACAACATTCTAATTTTATTTTGTATTAATAAAGAACCAGAGTGTGTCACTGTAAAACTGATCAAAGCTGGGGGAGGAAATCCTTGTTCTTTTGCAGAAGCGCCAGCCTCTCGCCGAGACCTGCACGATTAAAATGGAAACGCACAACGGAGAGCCAACCAGACAAGCTGCACCAGATGGCATGGGGACCCCTCCGGCCCCCTCCTCACCCTTGCTGGACTTGGGCAAGGCACTTTGCGGTAAGGCAGAAAAATTCGCGAGTCCGAACTCGCTCTCTACCTTCCTTCTGATGGGTCTTGTAGTCTCTGCTTCGGGCGAAGGAGGTGAGAAAACAGGACGGGGGGGGGAGGGGAATTTCAGTTGGCTCTCACATTCGCAAGGTTCACAAACTAGGTAAAAGTCAGTATGGAATATCAGAATGGAAAGGGCCCCTAAGGGCTATCTCCTTCGACCTCCCTCGTTTTATGGATCTGAATAATTCGATTTTAAAATTCGACACTGGTTTTGGCCTGCTTTCTCTGACCATTTGAGAATGAGGGTGATTTCGGGTCATTGCCAGGATCCGTCCCTTTTTCCCTTTGGGGCATAGACGCAGCCACTAACACAGCAAGATTTGGGAGAGGCATAAGCCTGGGGCTTGTGTGGGTCCAGGGTTCTTTCTTCGAACTCAAGCACAGCTCAAACAAGAAAGTTTAGGAAAGAATCCGTTGGCAGAGGTCTGGGGCCACAACGGGATCTTCTTCGAGGGACTACGGAATGTTTGAACGGGCTTCACCTTCACCAGCGGCACTTCGGAGGGCTGCGAAAAAAGCTCCCTCACGGTCTTCCTGAGCCCTCACTCGGGGCCGCCAGTCCTGAGCCGTGATGGAAGGAGGGCAAGGCTCCTCCAGAAGGGACTGGAGTACGTGGATTCCGAGCTGACATGGGATTCTGATTATGAGATTCTCTCAAGGGAAGAATAAATAAGGGTCCTGGCTTCTTCCTAGAGCGCGCTCTCATTCCGCACCCATACTCCCCCACCCCGCCTGCCCAGTCCCCTCGCTTTCGAAATCAGGAAGCTAAAGGCAAGAGCTAAGGACTGACTCATTCCACTCATGGCTAGAGACCTCGCGGACTAGATTCACTTACTCCCACTAACACTCTAGGCAAAGTTTGAGTTACACTTTCTTTTATTTCCCAAAGCGGCGGTGGGTGATGAATAGAGCGCTGTTCTCAGAGTGAGGAAAACCTGGGTTCGAATCCTGTCCCCAGCACTGGAGGGGAGGAGGGTGGGGAGAGAAATTTGCCCTCTTGGAGCTTACTTTCCTCATCTGTAAAATAAGAGGTCTGGACTCAAGGACCTCTAAGGCCCCTTCTAGCTCCAAGTCTCATGGGCTTAGTCCTTCCTTGGTCCGCCTCTCCTTGCCAGGTCTGGCTCGCTATCTTGTCTTGCCCCTCTCCTCTGTCTTCCTCTCTTTTCTGTTTCCTTCCTCACTCTTGTCCTGCGGCCTTGTCTGTCTTTCCTTCCCCAGCTGCCCTGGCCTCCTCTCTGTCCGCCCATCCAGCCGGCCTGTTTGCTTTGTCTCTACTCTCCGGTTTCTTCTCTTATAGTTTCTGGTCTCTTATGTTATTCCCTCGATCCGTCCACTCCCTTCTTCTCTTCGAGGTCCCTCCTTTCTCTCAGTCTCAGTCTCTTTCTCATTTAGTTAGGCCCTGGCTACCGATGGGGGTAGTTCTAGGCTCCAGAATAGCAGCGTCCGACCTTGATTCCTTGATTTGGGGAGCCCTGGGCAAGGCCAGCTCCCGCCTGGCGCTCCCAGCCCTTGGCCCGGGGCTGGCTCACTGCCAGCCCTCCCCGTCTCCGCCCCCAAGCTTTACCTCCCTCTCCTCCATCCCAGATTTCGTTTCTCTCGGCTCGGGAGTTACTCTCTAGCCGCAGCGGGAGGCTCCAAGCGGGTGGTGGAGAGGGGGAAGAGCCGGAGAAGACCGATAGATAAGGAGGGTGCGTATTTTTAGTGACTGAAATGAAATGCTTCCTCACCCTACTCCAAAGCAAGAGGGAAAGCGGAAAGGCAGGAGGGTGGTGCCCACTGCTTATACCCGACTTCTTCGTCTTTCGTGTGATCGCAGCTGGTGACTAGCCTTGGTATGGCTGGGTATTCGCTGCCCACAATAAACCGGTTGGTCTGAAATGGCAAATACCTTCTGATGAAGGCGTCATCCTAGGGGGCAGGGGCATCCTATACTCTCTGCCAAGACTGCCGCCATTCAGGTCAAAGGATGCACACATTTCACCGCCGCCACCCCCACCCGCCACGGCCAAAGCCTTGCTTACGCTCGGGGACGAGTGGAGACGGGGGTTGAGTTATCCAGCTAATGCAACAATTCATTTCCTCTCTAAGCTTCCCCTCATCAATTCAGTTCAAACAAATATATTTCCACAAACATTTTCGAAGTGATTACTGAATAAAAAGCACGATGTACCGAAGATATAATTCTTAGATAAGACGATCTCTGTCTTCATCTAACTTCAGTCTAATAAGGTAGTACGACACGCGGATGGTTGGGTTTCTTTTAAAAAAAAAATTCGCCCCCCCCTTGAAATCTTTGTTCCAAGTGTAAGAACAGCTTCGATTGCCTCCCTCTTAAAGATACAGTGAAAGCAGGGGTTACTCAGAGAATGAGCGGCTAATTGGAAAGTAGATATTCAGAAATAAAGATGATAGGAAACCAAAACATAGCAAATAGATGCATAAATTTAACAGACACTGTAGGCATGGCTTTTACACACGTTACTGCATGGGAGATGCATTGGAGAAGTGTGCAGTGCTAAGTGAGATAGAGGCAGGGGGAGACCTGAGTTCAAATCCTACCAGACACCTATATGTGACGCTCGGTAAGTCATTTAACCTCTCTAGGACTCAGGTTGCTCAACCACAAAATGAGGGATTTGGCCTTGATGGAGCCTAAGGTCCCTAAATCTGTGGTTTCGTATTCTACGGGTAACTACCGAGAGTGGGAAAGGCTTTCCGGAGAAAGTAGTGTTTGAATCAAGATTGAAAAGTTAGGTAGAAATTTGTCAGAAGAAGAGAAAAAAAGGTGGATTCTCCCTGCCCAGTAACCAATGAGAGTAAAGGTTGGAGGATGCCCGAGGGGTGACAGGAACACATTCACTGAACAGTCCCTACATTCAAGGAATTTATATTCTAGTTGGGGAGAAATTAGGGAGTTCAGAGTTTGGCCCAAAGGAAAATTTTGCTTTTCCTTTTAAAACTTTTCTCTGGAGCTGCATAGTTGGGGAGGGGAGCTGGCAGGGGACTTGGAATCAGAAAGACCTAGATTCAACCTGCTTGAAAACTGGCTAGCTGTGTGACCCTAGGTAAACCATAATCTGCTAAATCTTTAGAGGCTCTGATCTGCCTCCATATAAGGAATTCTCATAAACGTAAATGGAAATCACTACATTTTGGGAAAGGGGGGGAAGATCTCTGATTAGAACCTCCAAGCTAGAGAAGGGAGAAAAGGATAATTGATACAGTCATCTGGGTCTTTAAGAGAAATTGTCTGATGGGTGGGTTTTTTGGTTGCTTAGAGCATGGGGATCACAGATTAAGAACTGAAAGGAGCTTCAGAGGATATCTAGTCCAACTGCCTCTTTTTTAGAGATGGAGAAACTGAGGCCCAAAAAGGTTAAGTGACTTACTCAAAGACACACAACTAGTAAGTGGCAGAGACTCAAATCCAGGTCCTCTGACACTTTCCACTGTAGCAAGAAAGAAAAACTGCTCAGATAACTCATGATTCTTTCCAGAACCCAGTCCCAAACATTCAAACTTCAGCCCAGACACAAAGTTTGGCTAACAAGGGAGATGCTCTTCAAATAAGAATCCCCAAATGGAAATGCTTCAAGAGCATCTGTTGGCAAGGTCTACCAATTTCACTCTTGAAACATTTCTCCTTACACCCTGCTTCCCTTCTCTGACACAGCCACTACTTTAGGGCAAGCCTTCATCATCTCAAGTTTGCTGTTAGAGCTTGCTGGGGATCTCCCTGCCGGGAGTCTCTCTCCACTATAATCTACCTTCCATTCTGTCCTCAGTGATTTTCCTAAAATGTAGGTTCAACCATGTCACTTCCCTATTCAATAAATTCAAGTGCACCTCCAGGACCAAATACAAAATCTTCTATTGTTCAAAGCCCTTAACATTTGTTATTTAGTCATGTCCAACTCCTTGTGACCCCATTTGGGGCTTTCTTGGCAAAGATGCTGGAGTGGTTTGCCATTTCCTTTACAGATGAGGAAACTGAGGCAAACACATAGTCCCCTCCTATCTTTCCAGTCTTTTTATACCTCATGCCCCGTCATGCACTCATTGATGTCATAACACTGGCCTCCTTAATGTTCAATGGACAAGATACTTTTTTCTCTGGCAGTCTCTTATGCCTGGAATGCCCACTGACTTCCTGGCTACCTTTAAGTTCCATTTTAAATCCCAGGGCAGTTAGGAAGCACTGCAATAGCTAGGATACCTGGCCTGGAGGCGGGAAGATTCATCTTTCTGAGTTCAAATCTGGCCTCGGGCACTGACTAGCTGTGTGGCCCTGGAAGTCATTTAACCCTACTTGCCTCAGTTTCTCATCTGTTAAATGAGACAAGATATGTAAGGAAAAGAGTAAAAGAGGGGAATAGAAAATAGAATAATGCAAAAGGAGGGAAAATAATATAAAAATTAACAAGGACAGAAAATAAAAGAAAAATGAAAATTAAATACAGAAATTTTAATAGATAAATAGAAATAGAAATGCAAAACAGAAAGAAAATATAAGATTGAGAGAGGGGGAAAGGAAAGAAAGAAGAAAAGGAATGCTGGAAAGGAAGCAAGAGGTGGAATGGGGAAAGATGGAGGCTTGGGCCCCATTTCCCCCCCCCCAATAAAAAGAGACTCCATCCCTTCATCTCTGCCATTTCCATCCACCTCAACTACTGCCAGGTTTCCTACTGGGTATCTCCATCATCCTCTCTTGGTGGAGACGGCTATTTCATAATTCATTTGTGACTGCTCACATTTCAAGATGTTATAACCAAAGGCCAGGCAATGGACCACTAGTATCCCTCCATGTGGCTCAGTGATGGCCCTGACTTTCAAGAGCTCCTCAGGCATCTCTCTGCTTTCTTTCCTTCATAGGCGAAGGTCAGCTGCCCAACCAGCTCCTTCTCTATTCTTAGATACTTGGTTACCCTGGGTCTCCCAAAGGCTGAGAGAATAGAGCCAGCAGAAAGGCAGATCTCATGGGAGGCCTGAGTAAATGTCTGTATGCAGTGTATTTGAATTTATAGATGTGTGTATGCATCTGTGAAATGGATATATGTGAGTGCTCTTCTGTATGGCTATGAGTGCATCAGCATATGTGGGGTTTGTGTTTGTATGTGCAGGTGTGTGCTTTGGTCTGCTTCTCTGTGAATGGGAGTGTTTTTCTTCCTATGATTGCGTCTATGTGGGATGAAACCTGTCCATAAGCATTTATTTTTATTAAGTCCTAACTGCATTCCAAGCATTATTCTAAGTGCTGATGACACAAAGAAAGCAACCTTCCCCCCGCCACCATTTCCCCCAAAAAGCAATCCCTGATTTCAATGACTATATAGTCTAACTTGGAGACATGTCCAGTTATATACCTAGACAACCTGAGTATTCACAACATATACATGGAGTATGTCTCTGTGTGAATCCCGTGTGTGTGTGTGTGTGTGTGTTAGAGAGAGAGAGAGAGAGACAGAGAGACAGAGAGACAGAGAGAGAGAGAGAGAGAGAGAGAGAGAGAGAGAGAGAGAGAGAGAGTCTATACTTCATAGGATCATAGATATAGTGGTGGAAAGGACCTCAGAGGTCTCATGACTGGTCCAAGGTCACTCAGATAGTGAGAGAATGAGGATTCAAACTCAGGTCCTCTGATTCCAAAGTCAGTGTTCTTTCCATTCTTCCATACTACCTCCTTCATTCTCCATGTGTCTGGCCTATTGACCTAACCAAAACCCAACCAGTAAACAGAGAAACTCCTCTGGATATGTTTCCTGATTTGAAAAATGATGGTTTGGGACTAGAAAACCTTAATCTGCCTGATTTGGGAGTGAAGTCAGAGGCAAGAGGTCCTGAGGACTCCAGGAATGGGGCAGTAGGGGTGTGTGTGTGTCAGAATATCTTTTACCACTCACCAGCCAGATTTCCCCTGAAATGAAGAAAAAGGAAAGTTTTTCAGCTCAGGGTAGAGATCTCAGGGTTTTTTTCCTGACCTGGGGGACTGGTAAGATCCCAAAAAGAGTCTAGAGCAGAAAACTCTTCAATTCCAATTCAAAAAGTATTTGTTGAGTACCTACTGGGAATGTGACACATCCCTGAACAAATGGCTTTCTGTTGAGAAGCTCACTGTCACCTTGGAGAGACAAATATGAAACAGAGAACCAGACAAGTCAGTGTTGCCAAATGTCAAATGACTGAATCAGGCAGTAAGAGAGGCAGCTATTTAGAGGACAGGAGGAAGAGGAAAGGAAAGAGAGACAGAGACAGAAAGACACAGAACCAGAGAGAGAAGAGAAGAGAAGAGAAGAGAAGAGAAGAGAAGAGAAGAGAAGAGAAGAGAAGAGAAGAGAAGAGAAGAGAAGAGAAGAGAAGAGAAGAGTAGAGAAGAGAAGAGAAGAGAAGAGAAGAGAAGAGAAGAG
>CM053595.1:305082226-305102640 GCA_028646575.1 Pseudocheirus occidentalis
TCAGACAACAGAAATAGACTGAAAAGAGATGTGAATTCCCACGGGTAGGAGTGTGGTAGATGGGAAATAACATTGGATTGATTCGTGTTCGAGATCTGGTTAAAATCTCATTCATTGCCTTACTACCTATATGATCTTGGACAGTTCACTGAAGTCCTCTGGGCCTCACTTTTCTCATCTTTAAAATTATTAGATCCCACTCTCTGACCTTTTTGGTCTCTTCCAACTCTAAATTTATAATCCTCTGAGTAAACCACTATGGCTGGAGGTAGGAGCTCTTGGAATAAAATAGTGATATAGGGGGTTGGGGGAACGGATAGAATCCAGGTTATGGAATGTCATGAATCCATCAAGTATCAAGCATTTATTAAGTGCCAACTGTTTGCCCAAATTGTGCTAAGAAACAGAGATGCAAAGACAAAAATGCAACAGCCCTGCCCTAAGAGAGTTTACATTCCAACAGGAAAGACAACTTGTTCATAGGAAAAGGAATTGGACACATGATTTCACTGGAAACACTTTATAAGGATCCCTGTACTGGTGCAGATCAGCACTATCTTTGTAAGTTATAGCCTTCAAACTATCTAGAGCAGGGGTGGGGAACCTGTAGTCTCAAGGCTACATGTGGCCTTCTAGGTCCTTCTCAGTCTTTTGACTGAGTCCAAGTTTTATAGAACAAATCCCCTTATTAAGGGGATTTATTTGGGGAAGTTTGGGTTCAGTCAAAAGGTGGTACTTGAAGACTTAGAGGGCCTCAAGGCTGCAGGTTCCCCACCCCTTACCTAAAGCAATGGTGAGATTAAGTGACTCCAGGATCCTACAGTTAGTACATGTCAGGAATTATGGTCAGATCTGTGCTTTAGGAAAATCATTTTGGCTGCTGGTTGGAAGAGGAACTGAAGAGGGGAAAGACCTGAGGCAGGGAGGCCAAGAGGGAGGCTGTTAAAGTAGTCTAGGCAAAAGGTGATAAGAACCTATGCTAGGATGATGGATGTCTGAGTGGAGCTATGGGGAAATGTTGGAAGCAGCCTGGAAGTAAGAAGGACACAATTTATAGAAAATTAGTCTGCATTTAGGAATGGACTGCTGAATATTTTTGTGTCTGTAGGGGACCAACGTTTGCTGGATTAATGTATGGGTATAATGTGAGGGCATCCCTACCTAAAATGATCTCCTTCTGGTTGACCACTCTGCCTAAATTTCCACCATTAGCCTCATATTCCTTTGGGTCAAACATTGCTCTCTTTCTAGCAAAATGGCAGACCCCAGGGTTGGGGGGAGACCCTTTCATATAAGTAATTTTTGTCACATACTTCTGAGAGCTAGAAAGGACTTCAGAGGTTATCTGGCCCAACTCCCTTTAGGGATTCAAATAAGTTCAAAAAGCATTTATTAAGCTACTACTGTATGCCAGGTATTAAGTTGGATGCTGAGAATACAAAGACTAAACTGAAATATTTCCTGCTCTCAAGGAGCTTACATTCTAGAGGAGGAAAGCAGCATGTACAGATGAGCAAATACAAAACAAAGTAGGCAGAACTGATTGGAGAAACTGAGACCCAGAGAGACTGTACCCTGATCAAGGTCAAAGAGAGGAATAAGCATTTATATGGCACCTACTATGTGTCTAGGATCAAGCTAAGTATTTTGTTTGTTTGTTTTACCATTAACTCGTTTGACCCTCACAATAACCCTGGAAAGCAACTAAGTTTCAGTGGATAGAAGAGCCAAGCCTGGAATCAGGAAGATATGAGTTCAAATCTGGCCTGTGACATTTACCAACTGTGTGACCCTGGGCAAGTCACTTAATCATGGTTTGCCTCAGTTTCCTCAGCTGTACAATGGAGCTTATAAGAGCATCTAACTCCCAGGGTTGTTGTGAGGATCAAATGAGTAAATAATTGTAAAGCACTTAGCATAGGACCTGACTGACACATAGTAAGCACCATATAATGTTAGCTATCATCAGTATCATCCCTATCCTACAGTTGGGGAAACTGAGGCAAAAAGATGTTAAGCAACTTACTTGAGGGCAGACAACTAGTGTTTGGGGTCATATCTGCACTTAGATCTTCCTGACTGCAGGTCGAGCCCTCTAACTGCCTAGCCACCAGCTGTCTATGTAGTAGAGCCTACAGGAATTGACTCAGGTCCTCTGTCCCTTGTACCTAAATCCAGGGCCTTTTTCAATACTTTCTGAAAGAAGGGCTCAGGATACCATGAATGTTCTAGTTTGGGGTAGGGGTCAGAAAAAAGGAAATCGAATCTCAACAGACAATCTTCACTGACTTTCTACTGTTCCCAATAGCTGACAGTGAGCAAACCTATGTATCTGAGTGTTTCTCTGAGTATGTGCATCTCTCCACAAGGCCAGTCCCTATCCTGACCAATCCCCAAGTCTCTCTCTGAGCAAGAATCACAAAGTGAGGGTCCCATTCCCTTCCAAGAAGCTTTCACTGTGCTGTGGAATCATCTTGGGGGGAAAAGAATTGAAGGCTTAGGCTCTTTGGGGATAGGGCAATGAATGATAGAGTCGGGGGGGGAGGAGGAAGAGAGGTCGAGATGGGAGAAGATAATGGGGCAGCAAAGGAGAGAGGAGAGAGAATTCAGTCCAAATGAGAATGAAGACTGGGTAGCAAAGAGGATGGGAACAGAGTGAAAGGTGATGTGGAAGGAGTAATGGAGGGCCAGACTGGAGAGAAAAAGCACAGAGATTTAGACAGACAGAAAAGACTTGTAGAAACATGGCAGCCTCCCCTCACCCCCAACCTCAAGAAACAGCTATTAATAATAGTGCACTTAATTTAATACTCTGACAATTCTGACTTCATTTCTGTGGGGCTTCAAGAAAGATACAGACCCCTTTGCCACACAGGAGGTGATCCTTAATGTTGCAATAGCTGAACAAGTCATATACCCTTCACACCCTCCTGCTGAAGAGGCTCTTCATAGGATCATAGATTCAGAGTTGGGAAGGACATTCAAAGTCATCAAGTCTAACACCATCCCCCTCCCATTTTAAAGATGAGTCAGATCAGCATGAGGTCAAATAGGTCCAAAAGCAGCAGGGCTAGGGTTTGAACCCACAATCTTCCTGACTCCACATGTTGGTTTATCCACTACTGGTCTGTTACTAGGGTGACCATGCTGCTCAACTGTCCTAGCTGAAATGAGTTGGCAAATTCCCCATCACCTTCAGGCCCCAATGAGCAACTGAGAACTTTCAAGGAAGAACCTGGCCTCCTGCTAAATTAATAGAGGTATGGTGCCCAGAACTAGGCAGGCGAGAGTTATGCTGAACTAGTCTTGTAGGAAAGTCACTGACAAGTTGGACGCAATCAGAAAAACAGGGTCTGTCATGAGAAGAGGGCTACAGACCATGTAGGTAGAGCTCCCAGCCTGGAGTCAGGAAGATTCATCTTCCTAAGTTCAAATCTGGCCTCAACTCTTACAAGCTGTGTGACTCTGGGCAAGTCACTTAAAGTCATCTGTAACATGAACTGGTGAAGGAAGTGGCTCAACAACAATCCATAGAGGAGAGAAGGAAAATAATTCTCCATTAACTGCCTGCTATTTGCCAGTATTGGCTAAGCATTTAACAAATATTTCATTTTGATCCTCACAACTACTCTGGGAGTGCTATTATTATCTTTATTTTACTTTACAGTAGAGGAAACTGAGTCAGACAGAATTAACTGACTTGCTAGATAATGTTTGAGGCCAGATTTGAACTTAGGTCTGCTTGACCCCAGGCCCAGGGTTCTACCCGCTAATCACCTAACTGTCTCTAAGAGGAGACAAGGAGGTTATTCTGTCTTTCTTGTTGAAGGAATTGAATTTTTTCTGCCAACTCCCAGAAAGCAGAACAAGGAAGTTGGGGGGGGGAATGAAAGTTGGAAGGGGGAAAAAAGGTCATCTTTCCCATTTGATATGGGAAGAAGCTATCCCACAAATGAGCAGCTTCAAAGGAGAATTGGATGCCTTGATTTACTGAGTTCCATGTAACTGGAAGGGTTCAGGTGGCACCTGGGTACAGGCTAGGGAGGTTGTAAAGGAGGTCCTGTTCAGTCAATAAGCATTTATTGGGCTCCTTCTGTATGCTAGGTATTATACTAAGCACTGTTCGGGTCTGAGGTTGGACTGCCTGGTCTCAGAGTCCTCTTCCTTCTCCAAGTCCGTCTCTGCTTCCCCACAGGAGATAACTGGAGTGTGGGGGAGGAAGGACCATGGGAAAAAGAAGGAAGGGGGAAGACACTTCAGAGAGGGAAAGGGAAATGAGGACAGATTATGAATAATGATAAAATCCTGCAAGTCCAGGTTATCAGAGCTGTATGGGACCTTTGAGATTCTAGCCTATCGTACAACTCTGGACTTTGAAGAAGGTACTCAGGATCTATGCGTGAATGCAGATAAACTCCCGGAAGACTGGCAGACACTGAAAGATGCTGAGCTGCTGGGGCAAGATGAAGCTGCTGGAGGCCAGATGAACCTGAGAAGGGAGCTGGAAAGAGGCAACTATTTCCTGGTCTCGAATAGCAGGCAAGTAGAGGGGATATGAAACTAATGAAGTAGAGACAACAAGATGGCAGTGTGTGTGATGGATGTGAAAAAGAGTGGATCCCATAAAGGGGAAGAGGAAGAAAAGACTGAATAAATAGATGAATAAATCCTGAAGACAGAGAGCCAGATAAACAGATGGCCAGTTAGATGCATAGCTAACTGTCTAGCTAGCTGAGAAATGGATGAATGGGAAGCAGAGGGATGCCCAGGCACTGGAAGCTAGCACTTGAAGTTGGGAGGGGGGAGGCTGAAAGGCAGCTGTCAACACAAAGAAAAACTGGTCAAGTTGGTGGGTTTTTTGTTGTTTTGTTGTTGTTGTTGTTGTTGTTGCTGTTTTGTGGAGCAGATAGATTTTGAGTTGAAACTCCTAGACTGCAAAAGGCACGACAGCTGGGGGTAGAGTTGGACAGGTGGCGATCTCAGGTTTTAAAAATCAGGCCAGAAGGGCAGAGAATCCCTATTCCCCCTTCTCCACGCATTTACAAACCCATACCATATACCAACATGCCCTCACAGGCTACCCATCCTTCTGTGACCCAGAGAAAGGAAAAGACCAGGCAGACTATTACACAAAGCAGGTACATGTAGCCACCCAGGCATGAAAGCAAGCAGCCAGGTACCACACATGGCACAGTCGTGAGTACACACATACACACACATACACACAATCACAGGATTGCTCTCTAAAACCACAGGCACTTGCTTTTTCTATGCTTTCCAACAGTTTTTCAGCTGGTATCCCTGCTCTTCTTTAGCATAAAGGAATTGAATTTTTCACCAGTTTCATCCATGGATACAAATTACAGTGCTTCTGTGACTCAGGAGAAGTTCATCAGTGTCTGTGTTGGAAATATTCATTCTCCCTCATACTCTGACAATCTGATGACAAGTCCCTCAGAACAGAAAACGGGGGCCTTCTCTTGGGGTTCCTGGTGGCAGTTGATGCTAGTGGTACAGACAATAGAGCACTGGACCCCAAGTCAGAAAATCTAAGTTTAAATCATATCTCAGCCACTTACTACCTGTGTGACCCCTAACCAAGTCACTTGACCTCTGTGTCAACTTCCTCAAATATAAAATGAGGGGGGAAATAGTATCTATCTCCCACATTTGTTGTGAGGATGTAATGGTAAGGACTTTCCTGCCCCTTAATGCACCTCAAACGGAACCCAACAGGAAAGGCTTGATTGGGGGGAGGCCCACACCTTTGTGTTGCTTTGTAATTAGGCATTGGGTATCAAAGATTATATATACTCTGAGGTGAGGTTTTGCTTTGGGGATCACTTATGGGGAAAGTTGTGTGATTTGGTCAGATGAGACTCTAGGTAGCCATTGAGCCCCCCAGCTTTGAAAACCCAGATGTTGTTTCTTTTCTCTCTGTAACTAACTAGGTATGGATGTAATGGTTAAACAGCTGGAAGCCCTGTCTGTTGGTCTGTTGAATTTTGTTATTTTCTCTGTCTGGGTTTTTGTCTGCTTGTAATTTCTGTTTGTATTTTCTGAAGTTCTGGTGCTAACTTTTTTCCCTGAACTAAGTGAAATATGTATGTATGTGTGTATGTATGTATATATGTATGCATGTATATGTTTAATTACATATTGTTGATCCTTTTAAAGTTGCTTTCCTTTAGTAAAGCAGATCAAAGAACTTGTGCTAGCAGCCACCCTGGGTACGATAGGGGGCTTTTTCTTACAGAAGATTAAATGAAATAATGTGTAAAGCACATGATATACAGCAGATGCTTAATCAATGTTTGTTTCCTTTCCTCCTTTTCATTTTTGAATCCTTCCCAGCACATGATCCTAGATTCTAAGGTGGAAAAGGCTGTCCAATGCCTTCATTTTACAGAGACTGAAGATTAAAGAAAGGAAATTACTTGCCCAAAGTAACACTGGAAGCAAGTGACACAGCTGTGATTTGAACTCAGGTCCTCTCCATCCAAAGTTAATGAGGCCTTCTATTTTCCTATCCCACCCCAGGACAGAGACTCAATAAAACAAGTCAGAACTCCCCAATGCCCAGGCACAGTGTTAAAAAGCCTATGATCACCTCCAAGCTCTGGTGTGACATTATAGGAGGACTTGAGTGGAGGCCTACCCAAAGGAAAAAGTAGCTGACCACTCATATAGTCACACACAAACACACACGTACACACACAGAGGTATCACATATGCAAATACACCCAAGAGTAGACTACAGATAAGAGTCCCAAGCTCAAGCCCAACACACATACACATATACACGCACCCCAAATATTCACCCACACTGAGGCAAACCAGCATATAGTCCTATAAATGCCATATTCACAAAACTAATCGGGTACAACCCACAGACATGGCCAGTTGCACACAGACAGCCCTAAAGGGGTCTACCCCAGATAAATATGAGAACCAGCCAAGTTCTTGGAGCTGTTTCAAAATCATCAGCTATCAGAATAGGAACATGTGTTCCTTTCAGAGACATTCCAGGTCACAATGACACTGTAATGTACATACCTAACCCTGACTCACACACAAACCCATGTGCACACAATACAGAGACTCTCATGCACTACACACTGTCCCAGGCCCTGTGGGGGTGGAAGTGGGAGTAGCTTGGAAGGCAGAGCTTAATGAATAATCTAAGGCTAACAGTTCTCTGAAGTGTGGACCCCTGGAAGCTGGGCGGAGAGATGGTGAAGATGTGAAGATGAAGGTGACCACCTTACTGAGGGGCACACATCCAGAATGGACAGTGAGAAAGGAGGGCTGCAGAGGGTCATGGGCATGGAGGGCCAAGCTTGGAGCTTGCAAACTAAGGCAGGGAATGGAGAGGAAAGACCCAGTATAGTCCCCCAAACACTGAGCAGTAAGGTGGAGGAGCCCTCAGGGAAGGGGGAAAGGGCCACGAAGAGAATCATTCTTAGGGCTGACCCTTCTTTCCCCAGCAAACTGTGAGAGTGGAGGACTCCTCCCTCTCACCCCACTGCCTCTCCCTCTAGAGAGCCCAGGATAGGAAGAGAATCACCGTAAGGGAGGGTTGAGGGAAATCTCTTCGGAGTGTGGATCTCTTAACTGTCACCGAGGGGTGTTTGGAGACTTTGAGATTGGTCCTTGCCTTGTGAGCCAATAGGAAGAGTGATCAGGGCCTTGGATGTGGATTAGGACGATCTGGACTAGCCCCTGGGCTTTCCAACCGCTGGGGGGAAAAGGGAGGAAGGGGGAGAGTCTAGCTCTCTGGGCCTCAGTTTTCCCAGGTTAAAAAAAAATAAAGCGACTACTTTCTTGGAGAAGAGAGATTATGGATGCAGAACGCTGCATACACTGTTTAGCACAGCGGCTACGTCGATTGCTTTTACTATTCTTTGCTATCACAGAAAGCTCCCTGATTGCGGTGATGTAACCGGAAATGACTATACTATAAGCAAAAGGCATCAATAAAACACTAATGAAAAAGAAAATAAACTGGAGGCGCTGGAGGAGACAATTCCAAAGCTCCCTACAGGCCCGATATCCTATGATTCGATCTAAATATGTCTGCCGCGGCCGTCTGGGAGCCGGGACGAGGGAGAGCCGGGACGGGGAAAGAGCCGGGAGTGGTCCCTGAGCGAGGGTTTTGCGTTTTGTCCGTATTCTTAACGAATACTTCAAATCCAACGACTCTGGTAGAAGTGAAGATATTTTCCTGTGCTGTGGGGCAAGCTTCCGAGCCCAGAGTCAAATAAATCCAAGTGGCAAAACTGTGTCTACACAGGCAAAGCGAAGCTGAACGAGAAAACAGGTCTTCTATAATCCGAATGGGAGAAATCCCCAAATCTTTGAATGATGAAAAAATCGTCTTTGGAGGCTGTAAACCCCGAGACCCGTGCGCGAACGCAAACACAGACACACGCACACTCCAAATACCGACACAGGTGGATTCACTTAGCTGAGACCAAGGTGTCGCTCCGTCTCCACTCCAGGAGAATGTAAGAGCCTGGAGGGCCCAACTGGGTTTTTATTTGGCCTTTATATCCCCGGCGCCTAACTTAATATTGTTTCCCCATACCAGCTGTTGGCCATTTTATAGATGAGGGGAAAGGCCCAGAGAGTTTAAGCCCCCGGCTCAAAGTGCCTGCACCTGAAGCACCAAAAGGTCTAGCTCGTTCACTCCTTTGCGGCTAGGTCGGTTTCGGTGTGTTTACCCTCACGCATGCAGGCGTGCGCACGCTAGTGTCTCTCTCTCTCTCTCTCTCTCTCTCTCTCTCTCTCTCTCTCTCTCTCTCTCTCTCTCTCTCTCTCTCTCTCTCTCTCTCTCTCTCTCTCTCTCTCTCACACACACACACACACACACACACACACACACACACACACACACACCGTTCCACAAGTACACACTTGCCTACCGCCAGCCCCTTTTCGAAGCACCAAGCTCCCAACAGAATTCGTCCGACTCGGACTCATCCAGGGCCGCCCGCCTTGAATGCACCAGACGCCTCTAGGGCCTGGCGCAGCAAGGGGCTGAGCTTCCCGGGAGATTCGAGAAGGGAAACTAAACAGAATCAAACCAAAAGGAACTGGTCAACTGTGCTTTAACAGCGCGCGCCCGCGCGCGCACACACACACACACACACACACACACACACACACCAGCCATAAAACGTTTCTGTTGGTCAGAGACCAACAGGGAGAGACATAATCACAGAGAAAAAGAAACAAGTCGAGGGAGATTAGATTGGACTAGGGACAGATAATTCCTATAACTTTTTTTCATATTTATTTCTCTGTGTGCATGCTGGCCTCACCTCCTCCCCAGTAAAACATAAGCTCCCTGAGGGCAGGAATTTCTTTTGGTTTTGTATTCCCAGAGTCTACCTAATAAAATAAATAAATACTGGTGGAACTGAACTGAGTAGAGGAGAAAGTAAAAGAAATTCAGGCTGAGATGCTGAAAGTCAAGGCCAGAGAGAAGATAGAGATGAAGACTGAAAGGCAAAGAAGCCCTTAGCAGAGATACACACAAATATGGAGCAGAAAGGCCATGTCACCTGTTGTTGATTTCATTGCTACAACCTATTCCTCCCCAGGTGAAGGACAGAAGAGTGGATATATTAAGACTGGAGGTATAAAAACAAAAGCAGTATTTTTAGAAATACATCTTAGAAAAATGTTAATTCTCTGTCGTTTGGCAGTGGTAGATACTGATTCCTGACTGCTTGAGCATCTATTTACCCATCCATCTGCCTATCTATCGAAGAACTCTGTTTCGCAAAACGATTTTTACCAGTTTTGTCTGCAGATATTTGTCTCCAAATATCCTCTAGAATTTAAGTCTCTTGGAAAATAAATGGCTAATTTAACTCAGGGGCCCTGGAATCTTCGTGTTCAATCTTTTCTCTGTGGACAGTTAGATGTGATTTCCAACTTCACAGAATTTTCTAGGTCTCTCTGTTTCTGTCTGCACCTGTCTCTGTTTCCTCCTGTCTCTACTCTTCCTTCACCTTTCTGCTTTGAGGGGGAAGAAGGAGTAATCTCTCTTTGTATCTGTTTCCCTCTCTGGTTTCAGGAGAGCAACTAGCCTTTTCCCGCTTGGGGCGAAGTAGGGAAGAGAATTAATGAGAGCTGAAGAGAGCCTGAAAGAGGTTGGGACTGGGGGAACCAGGATGGGAGTGGCAGAGAAAGGGCAGCCCCCAAAGACGCTGGAGTTCATTTCCCATTCTTCACTCCCTTTTCCCATTTTCTGCCTCACTCTCCTAGACCCTAGATACATTTAAAAAGTCCTCCATAAAAGACCAGATTCCACTAACAAGAGCCCACGAAAAGATCACGAGACCTGTTGGTGGTGGAGGGAGGACCCCAAAATGTTTGTCTTTTTTCTCTCTTATCCTTCCTTAAACCCTGGGAGAGCATTTCTGGCTAGGAGTTAGTAGAACTTGGCCTTTTTCTTTTCTTTCTCTTTGCCCTGCTCCCTCCCTGTAGCCAGCCCCAAAAGAACTCCATATTCCGAGGTAGACACTTGAGCCTTCAAGGATACCAGTTCCAGACATCCTTCCCACCCTGCCCTATGCCACATGTGCCTGTTCATTATCTTCTGTCTCTTAGAGCTGGTGGGTAGAAGGGGATTCTTTGCCTAGCCCCCAAAGTAAAGCCCCCCCCAACTATTTCTTTCTTCTCCAATTCAAATGAGATAGAAACTTTCTTTTCAGAATCTCTGAGAGCTCCCAGTGTTTTCAAACTTTTTCTTTAAATAAAATCATAATACCAACACCAGCAATAAAGTCTGATTCCCTCAAGGTGGTTGAGTGAAGTTTCCCTGGGCTGGTGTCAAGAGTAAATGAAACAAATTTTCTCCTCCTCTCACTTTTTCCTTTGATTAACTGCTCTATTCTCCAACCTCCACCCCTACCCCAAAGCCAAGATCATAAGGAAAATAGACCGAATCACTTTCTAAAGTGATAAATTCAGGACAAAAGAGCTAAGTGTCCCTGGAAAAGGCATAAAAAATGGAATGGGGGCTAGGGGATTAAATGTTTACACGGAGGTTCTAAGTGTCTTATGGCCTCTGTAGAAGCTAAGACTAAGGGACTGACATCTGAAGGAATTAGAAAAGTGAAAGACTGGAGGTTCTAGAGGCTGAGAGATTGAAAGAAGAATTGATAGTTTAGGAAGATGATGGATAATTGAAGGTTTAGAGGGCTCAGGACCAAGGGTCTTGGCACTGAAGGTCTATGGGATTGGGTTTGGTGTTGTAGTAACTGTGCAACTAGAAGACTAGTTGACTAAGGGTTTAGGAAGCTGAGAGTGGGAAATGGGGGGGGGGGGGAGACGGGGCAGGCAGTGCTGAGGGCCTGAAAATTTAGGAGCAAGACAGACTGAAGGTCTACAGGCCTGGGAGACTAGGGGTCTGGAAGCTGTGAGAAAAGCACATTGTAAACTGTTACTATTATAATTATAATTAGTATTATTACTAGACTGAAAGGTTTGAGGGCTAAAGTTCTAAGCAGCTGAGGACCAAAGAATAAGCCGGGTCCCCTCCCCACCCCCACCCCCAAGAGGCCTGAAGTTGCTATAACAATCTTGTTTTGAGAGAAGGAAAATACCAAAGCCCTTCCCCCAAAACTGAGGGAGGAAGGAGAGGAATTGATGAAGAAAAATGGTCACTTACCTCTTTTTACTTAACAAAAGTCAACCACCTAGAATCCCAGAGGAAGTGATGGGGAAGAGAGAGTCCCAGGAGTCCTGGGGATTCTACTTCCAAATCCATCAGCGTTGTCATGGAAGGGGGTGGGGTTGGAGGGGAGGAAAGAAGATACAGAATACAATCCACACATACAAAACACCCACAACCAAATCCATACAAACACACAAAAGACGCTCCCACCGGCAGGCCCATACAGTACACATCCTCTCAGTTATACAACTACACAAACCCCATGTTCACACCCACCAATGGCTCACAGAGAATAACCCCATGCCCAGCTAGCTCTGAAGCTTGTATCGACACAGGAACACACATACACAGAGCCAGGAGATTCAATCCCAGTGCTTACCAAATAGCCTCCCAAGCTGATTAGGAAAGGGAGAGTCTGGAGGCCGATGCCCCCCACCCACCCACTCAAGGAGAGAAAGCATCCTTTCCTTCTCTTCAATTCTTCCTTTCTTCTCTGTTTGCTCCGGTTCCTTCAATAGGCCCTCCAGCAGGGCAGCCCCCAGCCTGGGCAGCCCCCGACACTGCCAGAGGGACTGTGGCCAGACGTCAATCACTCAATTAAGGAACTAGGATTTGCAGGCCCCCTCCTCTTCATGCCGACCCCTCGGCCTCTGCATGTGCAGGTCTGTGAGTTCATAGCACTCTCCCACCCCAAGAACCTGCAGTTTAGTGACTAGACTTTGGGGATCCAAACCTTCTAGACTGCTTATATTCCCCCTTTGGGGCTGAACAGGGGCGGGGACCGGCAGGGGCCTGGGATAGGGGCTAGAGAGAGGGAAAGAGAAGGGCGGGGTGGCTGGGCCTAGGGATCCTTTTCGTCATGGGCAGAGGTGGCCAAGAGATATCTCCCCCGCCTAAGAACGACTTTGATAAGTGGGGGGGGGGGGGAGAAGAGACACGGGTCTAGGGAGTGGTGGTCCTGAACGAAGTACACCAGATTTTCTGTCTACACAAACCAAATTCTCCTGATTCTCATGAATTCCTTCATACCAGGCCCCTTCCAGCCGGATAGATACCGCTTTGTGTGTGTTTGTAAGTCCAGACCACGAGGGAAGAGGTATAGGAAGCCAGGCAGCTGGAGGTTCACCATTCATGAATGATGACTCCTTTTCTTTTCTTCACCCCATCTTCTTTTCTCCAAGAGTGGGGGGAGGCCGAGGAGTGACCCTTTTTATTACTACTAAGATTTCTTTTTTTTCTTTTTCTCTATTTGTCCCTTCTTTTTCCTCTATCTTTTCCCCATTGCTAATCACCCTTTCTCTGATCTCTCTCTCTCTCTCTCTCTCTCTCTCTCTCTCTCTCTCTCTCTCACACCTAACTTCTGTCCATTTCTTCCCTTTCCTTCCCCCCTTCACTTCTTGTTGCATACACGGTATCTCTCTGTGTCTCTGATAGTCTCTGCGTGTGTGTCTCTCCTCTTTCACCTCCACGCCCCCCCCCCCAAATTCAAGCTATTGATCTTGGACCAGACCAAATCTAACGCCTCGCTGAGGCCCCAAGGGTGGAGCTCAACTGGCGGTCTCCAGGTCCATAACTGGGCCGTTTGAGCCCCTCAGTTGGACAGTGAAGACAGACCAAAACAAACCAGAAAACACCACCATTACAGGAGGAAGATGGAGAACTTGGGAAGTGTCGGCTATTTCCGAACTCTCAGACTTCCCGGGGTTGGAAAAGAGTTCTAGCCCCCTAAAGGTTTACTTTTCTTCTTGCAGCTGCTTGACTCTTCCACCTTCTTGGGAGAGGCCGTGGCTTGTGAGTGAAAAGGTCTCTTCCCATCCCCCATTTTTTTTTTAATTAAATAACACTCTCAGACTCCTGGCCCGTTCCCTGCTCGTCCTTGATCTCCAGCCCTATCTCCAATGCCTAGCGTCCCCATCTCCCCTCCCTGTTTCCCCGCCCTGTGTCCTCGCCCCCTCTCCGGCCTGATCTCCATCCTTCCTTCCTTTCCTCACCATGCTCTCCCCAGACTTTTCCTCTGGTCCCCCACTCCCCGGCTCCCCCCGCCCCAGCTTCAAGTGCGCCTGCCAAACCCCTCCCACCCGGTCCTGGAGCCGAACGGCGGGCGCTCTAGGAGTAAAGACCCGAGTCTCTGGGCTCCTCAGCAGCCCCTCCCTGTTGGATCTGCTAGTGGGGAGAGAGAGAGGAGGAGCCGAGGGGAGGTGCCGGCGGGGGTGGGGAGGAGGAGGGGGCGGGGATCTTCTCTCGCTAGATGCTAGCACCAGCCGCGGCGGCTGCTACCGGCAGCATGGGCGATGGAGGAGATGAGCAGCGACGCGGCCCCATCGGGTTGGCGGCAGCCGAGCGAATGCGGGAGCTGGGGAGTCGGGCGGAGCTGGGGGGCGCAGGACGAGCGGGAGACTGGGCCCGTGGCGGGTCAGGCGGAGGAGGAGGAGGAGGAGGAGGAGGAGGAGGAGGAGGAGGAGGAGGAGGAGGAGGAGGAGGAGGTAGCCGCGGGCTCAAGGACGTAGCAGGAACCTCGACCACCAGCCCTACAGCCGGATCTAAGGCAACCTGCACCGAGAGCGAGCGCCAGGCGGGAGCTAACGAAGCGGATTATTGCCGCCGGATCCTTGTCCGAGGTAAGGGGAGGAGGTAGACTCACAGCTCCCTTGCCCCCAAACCCTCTACTTTCTCTCTTCATCCCATGCGGCCCCCACTCTCAACCCCTTCTACTGCTTAATAACCCTAAATCTATAAAGCCCCTCCACCCTAATTCTTTTTCCCATCCCCATATTTTCTGTCCCTCCCATAACACCCTCCAATCTGCTCTAACTCTCCTCAAATCTGCCACCTTCTTTCCTCACCTCGCATCACCCCGAGTCTAGAAAACCAGCCCCGGCCAACCTTATAGTCCTCTGACCCGGAGGCATTCTCTTTGTCCAATCCAGATCACCCTTTTCACCTTCTCATCAATTCCCTAACCCTACTCCAACCCTCCCCCGCCTCTCCTCGCTTCTGATCACACTAGCCCCTAAGGCTCCCCCTGCCAACCGTCTCTCATCTTCGTTTTGTCTGCTCATCCTTTCACCATCCTACCAACCATTCTCTCGCCCTCCCAAAACTCTACACGGTCCTTTTCAAATTGTATCACCCCAGGCCTTACGGGTTTTCCCCACTAACACTCTAAACCTCTCCCGCTAACCCTGTAAGCCTCTCTAAACCCGGCCAGGTCTCTCCTCATCCCCAATCACCACAGCTCTTCTGACCCTGCCTCCAAAGCCCTCTGAGATGCCCCACAAATCCCTCTCCGTCCCACTGCTTCGATACTGAGGTCGCTCCAGGATCAGATGTAGGGGACGCTAACGAGGAACGGGTGTCCAGGGCTCCCCCAATCCCTAGTTTGACTCCTCTGTCTTTTGTCCCTGGAGAGTCGGAGTCTGAGGGCTAGGGGTTGAGAGTCGGAGTTGAGAGTTTTCAGAAATGTCGACTGTTTCCTCCTACTGTCAAAGTTCTCCCCCTCCCCTGGCCCTGAGCTCACTGCTTAGGAAACTGGGAGTCCCAGACTGCTGGGGTTATCGTAATAGAGGAATCTCTCTCTCTCTCTCTCTCTCTCTCTCTCTCTCTCTCTCTCTCTCTCTCTCTCTCTCTCTCTCTCTCTCTCGCACACACACACACACACACACACACACACACACACACACACACACACAGGCGCGCACACACGCACACGCATCCCGCCGGGGTTGTCGCGGAGGAAGAGCGTCACGCAAGCATCACTGGAGGGGTTTCAGGCCGTGGGGAGGGAGGAGGGGGCTTCAGCTGCTTAGATTGCAAAGGGGAAAAAATGTGCACTCAACACCCACACCCCACCCCATTCCCCAACCCACAGTCGCCCTCCATTCCCAGGCCTGCCGGGTCTTCGCTCTACAGTGGCTGGGACCCTAGCTCGGGTTCAGGCTCTGCCTCGGTTTCCAGGGCCCAGGCCCACTCAGTTCTCAGGCCGGAGGGGGATTGTGGCTGTAGCTAGAGATACCAACTCGAGGAAAAATAAAACGGCCCAAAAAAAACACCCTTGTTCTTCCCTTGCCGAATGACTCCTCCCTCGCTCTCTTCAGCCGCTCTTTCTCCCACTTTTAATTCTTCTTCCCAGCCTCGTCTTTCCTCTTTTTTCTTTCTTTCTCGATCGCCTTCCTCCTTGTCTTCATCTCTCATTTCCTCTCTTCCCTGTTTCTTTTCCTTTTCTCTCCCTTCCTTCCTGACTGTATCTCGGTCTCTGTCTCTTGATCCTTCCCCCTCTCTTTCTCTTTCTCTGCCTCTCCTTCTTATGCCCCAACCCGGGGTCCAAAGAGAAGAAGTCCATGCAATGGTCCAAACCCTCCCCCCCCCCAACACCTTTGGATGAATCTCACCCTCCGGCCCCCTCCGAACTCAGCAATGGAAGACGCTTGGGTGCTCCTCCCAGCCAGGGTGGGTGTTGGGGGAAACCACAGTTAGCTTGAGAGCAGAAGGTGGGAGAAGTTGAGAGCCGAGCAGAAAAAAACGTGTAAAGACATTTTCTCACCCCTTTTAACACCTGCTGATGACCCATCCGTCAGACCCTCCTTTATTCAGCTAAGGGGGGAAAACCTCCCAAACAACCGGTATGAAATTTCGGCCCTTACGGACCTTCTCTCTGGTTTATCTGCGCCTTCTGTGCCGGACTTCACGGTCTGTTTTGTCTTTTCTGTTGATTTTTTCCGTTCTCTCTTTTTGATCATTTGTCCCCGTCCATTCCTTTTTTTCTTTCTATTTTCTCTTCTCTGCTATTTCTTTACTTTTACTCTTCTCTTTAATTTCCTCCTCTCTTTTTAATTTTCTCTCTCTTTCTCTTCCCCCTCTTTCTCTCTACGCTTCTATTCTTCATCCACTCCCTCTTCTGCTCTCGGATGCCTGGATTTCACGGGAAGGCTCCAGGGCCTTCTGTCTCTGTTTTCATTCTTGCTTCTGCCCATCAGTCTATTTCCTTTCTTGCTTCTCTTTTGCCCCACTTCACCCTAACCCCCTGAGGCCCATCTGTGCCTAAGCTGTGAGTCCCAAGAGCTGGATAGGGTAAGGGGACTGGTGGGGAATTGGGGGTGGCTTGGGCCAAATCGTGAGCAGGTTGAAAACCATGCCAGCCTGCCCTACGATGTTTGTCCCAAACGGGGTGTGGGCTGCTTAAATGAAATTCTCGGCCACAAATATATTTGCACAAACGGGCCTGGGGATCCGGAGAAGGGGGCGGCGAGGGGGTAGGTGGGGAAGAAATGAGATGTGTGTGGACGTGTATTTCAGAATTTTCTTATCTAGCCTACGTTTAAATACAGTGCCTGCATTTACTCAGAGGTAGGAAAGACTTGTTCTCTATTAGATGTTAGTCGAAATGCACCTAATGAGAGTTTACATTTATATTTCTTTTAAAATAATGGAATGCATAATATGCATGGGGTTTTCCTAAATTTTCTACTCATATTCAGTATCCACACGTACCATTTCGGAAAATGCGGGAAAAGCTCCAGTGCTCAATTCTCCTCCAAATAACAAAGCCACAACCTCCCCAATCTGCTGCTGCCCGCTGCCTTTGATTTGAGAGCCAGGGATTTTAGACTGGAGATAAGGATGAGAGAGTCATAAATTGGTAGATGATTAGATAACTAAAATGGATGGGTAGATAAATAAAGATGGATGGCTCCATAGCCAGAGGACGGATAGATAGATGAATGGATGGATAGATTAGATAGATAGACAGACAGACAGACAGACAGATAGATAGATAGACAGACAGATAGATACTTGGATACATAGATAGATACATATGGATTTGTGGGTAGGTGAATAAAGTATTTAAATAGCTAGATGAATTGATAGACTTAAAAGGCCTTACCCATGGGGAATACAAGGGAAGGAGAGAGATATGGTGTGACCCATGGACCATAAGATAAGTAGAGAAAATGATAGATGGAGAGAGATAAGAAGACAACCCCAGAAATGGGCAATCGTTAAAGATCTCTTTCTCTCTCGCCCCCCTCTCTCTCTCCCTCTTTCTCTCCCCCCTTCCCCCCCTTACTGTCCTCCCACAAACAAAATCTCAATGGAGACTTACTCCAAGGGGCTGTTGTCCTGTGGCCAGAGGGACCTGCTGAGGTGGGTGGCAAAGGTTTCATTCCTTCAGCCCAGGACTACAGATTACCAGCATTGAGCCCCAGGGAAATAGGATGGATTTGGATCTGGTTAGATTCTGGGAGGCTGATGCATAAACCTCAAATGGACCCAGGCTTTGGTACCCAAGCTGCTTTCTTAAGCAATTGCATTTCACAGCCTTCCCCATGGTAATCCACAGGCCTTCTCATACCTTTGCAGGCACCCACAGACATGTTGCTTGTGAGTGGTCACATGTGAATGAATGTGTCCCTTCATACACATGAATTAGTGTGGGTGCATCCAGAGGGATGAAGGGAGCAAGATGTCTTTTGGCTGTCTTTTTGGAAGGATTCAGGTCTTTGCACAAAAAGGTGCAGCAGAAGATGGACATCTGCTAAGACAATCAGAATTCCAGTGAGTTGTGTGAGTACCCCCAAACCCTGGAGAGTATATAGAAAGACAGATAGGACACGTATCTAAACAATACTCCTATGTACAGAGATGCATGCTTTAGTGTGCCTTTGCATGATATTTACAAGTATACAAACACTGCAGTACATCTAGAGATCTAAAAACCATATATGTAGATGAAGAACACAGAGCTCGAAGTAAGTACTGTGTATATGATATTTTTCTTTATTATTTCATTAGTATATGGATCTCCTGGAGATAAAGTTCTTATCAGTGATAAATCAACACCTGCTCTACAATTTATCTTAGAGTTGCCTGGGATAACTTTATTATCTTAAATTATGCAGCTGCTCTGGTAGCACAATGAATAGCACACCATGCCTAGAGTAGAGAGGAGCTGAGTTCAAATTTAGTTGCAAAGCTACTAGCAGGGTGACCCTGGGCAAATCACTTAACCTGCTTTCTGGTCTGAAAAATGGGAATAATAATAGCACTTCCCTCCCAGTGTTGTATAAGGATCAAATGAGATGTGTTATCTTAATCATAAGATAAATCCTTAGCACAGTACCTGGCTAGTTGTTGTTATATAAATGTTAGCTTTTGTTATTATTATTATAAAATGATTTGCAATATATATTATTAGAGTTGCCTGATTAAATGACTTGCCCAGGGTCACATACCCAGTATTTATCAAAGGTAGACTTGGACTCTGCAGGTAGTTCTCTGTCCATTATAAAATGATGTAAATATGCATGTCTGTATAGCACAATTGAATAATATTCCCATCAAGATATCTGAGCACACATTCCATTCAGTACCTGTACTTGTAAAGGGTCAGTACCTTCTCTACAACTTAAAGTCTTAGGAAGTTATTAGAGTTAAGTGACTCACACAGGATCATACAGCCAGCATCAGCTTCTGGGGCCAGCTCTCTCTCTCCTCTATGCCATATTGCCATCGTGTTTCTAAAGACACATATACTTATATATCATATAATTTATATTATGGGACATAAAGACAGAAAAATAGTAGACATTTGTATTGTGCCTTAAATTTTGTAAAGTGCTTACATACATTAACTTCCTCCTCCAATGCCCTCCAGCAGCCTCAAGGAAAAGAGAGGTGTTTTTAGATGGCTGTGCCAGCAAAGAGGAAGGTCAGGGGTGTTCTACCAGGCTAGAAGCCTTCATTTGAGTAGGGTTTTGTGATGGACTGTGTGTCTGTTATCAGAGCATCAAGCTGGCTAAACTCAAGAATAGACAGAGAACGGTGGATGACCCAGGAGGATCACCTGGCTGCATGAAAGGATGACCCACATGGCTTAAATCAGGGATCTTTGAAAAAAGACATCCACATGTCTGCAAAGATCCTGAGAAGGATCTCTGATTTCATCCATGGCGTACTCTCTCCAAAGGATGAGGTGGCCTGTAGTCCATATACTACTTCACCTAAAAAAATTATTAAATGCCTACTATGTGGAAAGTCATCTCATTCTATTCAGATCCCTCATCTAAAAATCCTCCATAGAGAGTCCACCATTTTTAAAGAATATGGCTATGGGAGCGGCTAGGTGTCACAGTGAACAGAGGACCAGCCCTGGATTCAGGAAGACCTTAGTTCAAATCAGCCTCAGACACTTAACACTTACTAGCCCTGTGACCTTGGGCAGGTCACTTATACCCAATTGTCCTGCCTTCCCCCCTGAAGAAGAAGAAGAAGAAGAAGAAGAAGAAGAAGAAGAAGAAGAAGAAGAAGAAGAAGAAGGAGAAGAAGAAGAAGAAGAAGAAGAAGAAGGAGATGATGATGATGATGATGATGATGATGATTTTGATGTCCTCAAGTTGATGACCTCTCCATGGGAGAACTAACTCCCTCCATCAAACCAGACAGCAACCCACGGACAGATCACAGGATAATAAATCTGGAACTAGAATAAAACAACCAAAAACATGTGTTAAGCTCCTATGTGCAGGGCAATTATGCTAAGTACTGGAGCCACAAATACCCCCAAAAAAGGGTGGGGGAGGATGAAAAGAGTTCAGCTCCTCAAGAAGCTTAATATTCCTGGGGAGAAGAATATAATAATATAATAATGATCCTACAAATAAGTACAAACCATAAACAAAGTAAGTACAAGGTAATTAACTGGAGGGGAAGGTATCAATAACTGGGGCGG
>CM053595.1:305103140-305144073 GCA_028646575.1 Pseudocheirus occidentalis
GAGAGACAGAGAGAGAGAGACAGAGAGAGAGAGAGAGAGAGAGAGAGAGAGAGAGAGAGAGAGAGAGAGAGAGAGAGAGAGAGAGAGAAGGACGGAGGAAGAGAGAGAGAGATGGCTGGGAAATGATTCCCATGGGAGGAACACCAACCCTCAGTTTGAGGATTTCGTTGGAAGTGATGTGTAATAAACAAGGAAAGATAGACTACATCCAGATTGTATAGGGCTCTAAATCCTGGAAGAGTTTGTGCTTTACCCTAGAAGTGATAGGGAGACATGAGCTTTTATTTAATCCTTTAAATTGATTCCCTTTGTTTTTTTGTTTGTTTGTTTTTTACCTTCATTTACCTTCATGACCTTCATTTCTGGGTCATGTACATTTCATGTACACACACACATAGACATACATATATATCTCCCTCACCTTCCTGTAACCATCAAAGAAACCCTACCATTTGTGTTTATGGAGCAGAGGATGCTGTGATCAGACCAGGGCATTAGGAAAATCATTTTGGCATCTGGTTGGAGGATGGCTCAGAGTGGAAAGGGACTGAAGGCAGAGACTGATTAGGAGGCTATTGCATTAATCCAGACCATAGGTACTTTAGGTCCAAAAGTGGTGACCTGAGTTAGGGGACATGAGGGGAATGTAATGGAGGAATATCAAAGTAATAAAATTAACAAGATTTGCCAAGTGGTTAGATGAGTGGGAAAAGGAAAAAGGAAGAGTAGAGCTTGATTTGTAGATTGGGAGCCTAGGTGGGTGATTAGAAGGAAGGATGAAGGTGCCCTAGACAGAAATGGGGAAGTTAAGAATAGGTTTTCTCAGTCACACAGTGATTCAATATCACAGGGCTTGGGCTGGGGCAGGGGAGGGGGTGATAAACTACTCTGGCAGTCTGGTGAAGCCTATGAACTCCTTAGAATATGGTTTTTAAATACATAAAATAAAGTATATAGGATTACAATGGAAACTAATTTGTTGAGATGAAAATGTAATTTTTTTCCCTAGTCAAGTTCACAGATCCTCAGATATATATTCAGAGGTTTTAAGTTAAAAAAAAAACCCTTTTATACTATGCTTTCTCTTCTCAGATTGCTTTCCTTCAATTCTGTTTACATCATGTCACGAGCCTACTTATTTACATGTTGTTTACATTGTTTACATGTTCATTAGAATGTATTATGATTTTTGAAACTGGAGACTGCTTTTGGTTTTGGTTTTTTTTTTAAACATCCCCAGCATTTTGCCCCATATCTGGCCCTTTATACATGCTTGACTGACTGACAATATATTTAGTAATCTATGCCTATAACATGGTTTTACCTTAACAAGGACCTTATCTTTGACTTTAACAAGGACCCTATCTTTGGTTTGTTTCTTTTTTCAAATTTTTTTTGTCATTCTACCCTTGACAAACACCAATATCACTCATCACCTTTGCCCCAAATCCCTTCAATGTAAAAAAAAAATTCATTGGTGTCAAATAAGCATATTTAAGTACAACAAATTTACCCAATGACAAATTCATGTGGGTGGGTGTGGGTGGGTGTGTGGGTGTGAAATTCTGTACCTCATTGCCATCCTCTCAGTCACTAGGAAGGAAGTTTGCCTCTGAGTCCTTAGTCACTGAGCAAACTCTAGTGGCTTTCAAAGTTGTTTTTCTTTACAATATTGTAGTCACTATATACATTGTTCTACTGGTTCTATTTATTTCACCCTGCATCCATTCATACACACACAATCATTCATTAATCTTCACATTTCTCTTTCCTTCATTTCCTTCATTTCTTATGGCACAATAATATTACATTATATTCCAATATTCTAATTTGTACAGAAATCAATGAGCCTTGCCTTAATTTCCAGTTTTTTGCTACAATGGAAAGTGCTCCTATAAATGTTTGTGCATGAGTCCTTTCCCTTTGTCTTCTCTCTCTCTCTCTCTCTCTCTCTCTCTCTCTCTCTCTCTCTCTCTCTCTCTCTTTTGGGTCTATGTCTAGTAGTGGTATTGATGATATGGTCAAAAGTGACTTTTTAAAAAAGAGTTTAGTGCCTTCTTGAGTAGAGCTCCAAATTGCTTTCTAGACTTCCTGAAGCACTGCCATCTTGAAGCCTCTCCAATATGTTATTCCCCTTTATCATCATCTTTGATAATCTGATAGGTACTACATGGAACTTCAAAGTTGGTTTAATTTGCATTTTATTTATTAGTAGTGATTAGTTGCTAAGATGCTATTGCATGATTTTGTTGTAGAAATTTGGGGGTAGCTTGGATAGAAATTCACTGCACCTGGTGCTAAAAGCAATTGCTCAGACTGGACACAGACAGATTACATTATAGGGTGTCTAATTCTATTCTTATTATTTCATATCCTGGGACAATGGGGAAACAGGACTTCTAGAGACATTGTAAATTCTGCACAGCAGGACAAAAGGCAGTGTTGTAGGTGAGAGGAAGTTAGGCTCTATACTTGCCCTTCCCAGAATTGTTTCTTTCATGACTTAAACCTAAGTATCGCCATTTGGAAGGCAAAAGACATCAATGATTTTTAAAACGACCCAAGGATTCTGAAAGAACCTTGGATTAGTCATCATCCTAGGCCTTCCAAAGGCATGCATACTCCCATAGCTAACCAGTTCCTGATACAGAAAGTCTCAGACCTGGTTTAGCTTAGGAACGATTCTACATGTAGCTTTGGATTCTTCAAAGCCTTTGCAGGATTCCAGAAAAATGAAGTCTAGATAGAGGAATAGCAGCACTCTGGTACTATTTCCCTGAGCATCTCATTCTCCAAAGTTACATTGGAGTCTTTTAATCCAGCTCCCAGATCACCCTTTAGCATCAGGCCTGTCTCAGGGAAAGCTGCTCCCCCTGGCAGTCCTCCAAATCCCCTGGGATCCTAAGCTTGCGGGAGAGAAGAAGGGCATTCATGGGTCATCCCCACTCCTCTGTAGTCTAGGAGGGCTTCTCCAAAGCCTAGAGGGTGGGTAAATGGGTCTGAGACCATTCATTTTCCCCAAGAAACTAACAGGTAAGGGTATATTTAGGTAAATAAGTCTGCTTCCTGAGGAGGAAAGTGTTCCCCCTAGAAACTTACCCAAATATCCCACCCCTCCCTCCCCTTCTTACAGGGGGAGAGGAGAGAAAGTGAGAGAGAGAGAGAGAGAGAGAGAGAGAGAGAGAGAGAGAGAGAGAGAGAGAGAGAGAGAGAGAGAGAGAGAGAGAGAGAGAGAGAGAGAGAGAGAGAGAGAGAGAGAGAGAGAGAGAGAGAGAGAGAGGTACGCAGCTTCTGAGACTACTCCCAAGGAGAAGAGCTAACATCAGGAACATCATTCTTGGTCTCCTCCCAGCAACTCATCAAATAGGATAAATGGGCTACAGGAACGGCAAAGGTCAGATCAAACAGGGGACACCATTTTGCTGCATATCTCCCCTCCCCCAACAAAATGGTGGTGCACAGAGAACACACACATGCACATCACCTGTCTCTCACACATGCAACGCCCAGCTACACATACTCACATACTACACCTACAAATCACACATCTCACAGATTCCTATGAGACATGCACATCACACCCTTTCCTGCCCCCTTTCCTGCCCCCTTTCCAGGGAAAAGTGGGGGGGGGGAAGATTTATTTTTAAATGACCCTAAATCTGAAGCCAATCCTTCATTGTCTGCCTTCCCCCAAGCTGCCTGGAGGTTAGACATTTTTTAAAAGGAAAAATAGGCAATTTACTGGAGAGTTTCAGAGGTGGGGAGGGGAAGCCTCAGAGAAAGTCCTGCTGCCAAGTAAGGAGTAAGGACTTTGAGGGCTATTGGCAAGAATAATGATCAGTCTCTTTTCTGGGGCAGAAAAAGACAGCTCTCCCCACCCCCCAATTTTACTCCATTTCTCAGTCCCTACTGCTTCTAGAGTATAGTAACACCTCTAAAAGGTGTTAAAGTAGCCCTTCTTACCTGAGCTTCTGCCCCCCTTCCAATGGTTCTCCTGTCCCCCAACTCTGGCCTCTCGGATGGGAGAAGGGGAAATTAGAGTAGGGAGTTCATTTTTAGGATAGTGATGGTGGTGGTGGTGGTGAGGATGAGGATGTGGATGAGGATGAGGATGAGGATGAGGATGAGGATGAGGATGAGGATTCCAGCAGCCTTCCATGAGGTAGCTGGGAACGAAGGAGGCCTCCCAGACATTTCGATCTAACCTTTCTGTTACTGGAGCACAGTGCATTGGGGCTGAGGGTTGAGCTGCTGGAGGACCAAACAAATAGAACACCTATTTGGGTAGAGATAGGGCCCCATGATGTCACACACCCTCATGAAATCCTTAACATTCTCATACTCAAATACAAATACCTACAGTGTGTCCTCACATCTACAATCAAATGCATATTCCCACCCAAAATAACAGACACATATGTATATATCTACCCACAGAATATACTCTCCCACATAAACACAGACACAAATAAACACCAGCAGAAACACATTTGAACACTCCTGCAGGCCCTCACAGCATAACCTCATCATACAACATTCACACTCAAATACATGCCCATACTCAAGCACGTACAATGGGACAAAGCTACTAATGCACGTACACTCACCTACGAAATATTCTCTCCTGACCTAATCACAAACACACATGTACACAAAAGCGGGCAGACATTTATAGCACACCCTATTATACACATTTTGAAATTCACACAAAATACACATTAGACGCCCCTACATACAAACGTCTCACTTGACACAACCGTACAAAAAGGAATCCCCCCCCCCTGCTCCCACCTCCGCCCACCCCGATAAATGCGGCCCGATTTGAAGATTTCTTTTGTTTTTATTTCTGCGGGGGGGGGGGCGGTGAGGGCGGGGTATTTGTTTGTTTGTTTGTTTGGGCTTAGATCTGTAGCAGACGCCGGGCTGCCTCCGGATATCGGGTCATATTTATTGACGTCAAAGCGTCTCTAAGAACACAAGGCTATACCGACCTTCGGCTCCTCTGTCTCGGCCCTGTCTCTTTTCTCCTCATTCTTTTGTCTTTTTATCTGTCTCTCTCTGTGGCCGTGAATGCACGTGTGCGTGGGGGGTGGAGAGGGTGGAGGTGTATGTATGAATTCCCTAAGTTTTTTTAATAGAACCCTACCCAGCGTCCTCCCCCACCCCTCCCCAGCCTCTAGTCTAAAGTGTCCCTAAGGACAATTTGCCCCGCTCGCTAGTTCAGAGACGTCGGCTGTTCTTTGCTTCGGTCTCTCTGTAGGGGCGTCCACCCAGAGCCCCCTCTGTAGCCCCGCCAAAGGTGGCCACGGACCTCTGTTTTTATCTCCAGTGCCCCTCCGAAGTCTGGCCGGGCGGTGTCTTCTCTCTCGAAGCCTCTTCTCTTGACAGATACACAAATATACACAAACATACTTCTGGTCGCGCGTCGCACGAACACACACTTGGAACACAGGTTAAACACACACTTGCACGATACACGCCAGCCCCACAAATAGCGCACGCGTGCACTTCTGCCTCACACTAATCTGCGGATCACAGGAGCGCACTCCATGTACACTCGTACTACCCACGATTCATGAGTGCAAGCACACAAGCGTCTCAAGCACCCACGCACACATACAGCCCATCTCACTCCCACGGGCATACGCGTGTGTCTGGGTCCGAATCACCCACGCCTTGTGGCTGTGTACGGCACGGGATAACAAGCATTGCGGTAGTCTGTAATAGCCCCGGGAGATGTGCTGTCGCTGAGGCCTCGGCTCCTGGCCCAGCTCCGCCCAGCTGGGCGCCCCTGGGCTGGAGGCCAGCGCTAACTGGGCCAGGCCAGGCCTGCTCCGCGCTCTCTCCTCCGCCTCCACCGAGCTCCGGCGGCTGGTAGGGAAGGGTGGCGCGGGCGGGGCGGATAATGCCAGGCTCACGCGCGGAATAATGACACGCTGTCTCCCGAGCGGGAAACATGTTTACTGAGCCTCTTGACAGGTATGGAAACGCCGGCACCCGCTGCTGCGGCGGGAGGAGGAGTCTGGCTGGCACAGCCCGCTACCATGCCAGTCCAAAGGAGCTGAGGCCCTGGGAGCGGCCCGCACACGGGCCTGAGGTTCAAGGGGATGAGCAGTGGGTTCCCCCGCTGTTCTCCTGGGCTCAGGAGGGTTCCATAACCACCACCGGACCGGCCTGCCCACAGAGACCACCCACCCGCGCGGCCTGTACTGCGTGCTTGCCGAGTTGGCGCCCACACGTCACGGGGCTGTCATTACCTGCTTTAGCCTTTCTTGGCCAAGTCTCCAGAAGTCATTGACTAGAAGAGGGGTCCTTGGAGGTCTCTATCAGATGCCTAGAGTATTCAGGGTCTAAGGGGTGGTGTCACCGCTCCCCTTGGCAGAGAGTGGGGAACCGGAAATCAGACTACACCTAAGTTCGTATCCTGCAGCTAACCTATATTACTAAACAATGTGACCCAGAGCAATTTTTCAACTTCGGAGACTCAGCTGCCTCACCTGTAAAGTGGTGATCATAAAAGGAGTCCGAGTGGACTGAAAAGGCTGAAATGACCCTTAGTAAACCTCCCAGAGTTCTCTATCGCCCGATACATGTGGAGTACCTGTTATGCCCTCGGACCAGCCCTCCCGCAGTAGAGCTGGCAAGCTCTCCGAGAGAGAATTCTGCCCCTACCCCAAGCCTTGAAAATCTTCCTTGATTTTGTTTTAAATACTGCGTGGCATTTGCCCCTAGCTGCCCATTCCACATCCTTGTTCTTACCCCAGGGCTGCTGCCCTCCTCTCATCAAACATGTCCTGGGTGATGCTTTCTCGTGCGGGTCATAGTCGCCGAGTCTTGGCGTTGCCCTTTGAACTCTCCCACAATGTGATTCTTCAGGCGTCATTTGGGATTCTGGGAGTCTGTGAGTCATATGCCTGTGCCTTGGAGGAGAGAACCTTTTTGTCAAAGGTGTTGGGCGGCTATTGCCGTATACTCCGTCCCTCCAGATAAGCCGGGCATATATGTGTCCTATGTGTACTATATCAACACTACAGGAATGATAATAATATACAGGAATAATAAGCTAATATGATGTGCTGAAGTATACCTTTTATGTACTCCATTTAATTATATACACCGCATCACACACTTCTGTATACGTGACCTGGGCATATATGTATTTATTGTTGCACTTAGAGAAAATGTACAACCTCGTGACCTTGAGCAAATGGCTTCATTTCCCTGGGCCTCAGTTTCTTCATCTGTAAAATTAAAGCAGTTGGGAAGACCCTTCCTGCTCTAGATCTATGGTTGTTTTTTTAATGGTCAAGCTAAAGACATGTAAATCCCTTGTACTCTGTCTGAAGACATCCCCTTTCCCAGCTGGGGCAGTGAAAGGTTGTGTTTTGCAGGTCATATCTCCAATACCAGGATTTGAACCTGTCTCTCTTACTGGGGTAGTGTCAAAGTGGAGAGAGCACAGGACCAGGAGTCAGGAAGATCTGAGTCTGAATGTAGCCTCAGATACTCACTAGCTGTGTGACTCTAGACAAGTCACTTATTCCTGTTTGCCACAGTTTTCTCATCTATAAAAGAAGCTGGAAAAGGAAATGGCACAACACCTCACTCTCTTTGCCAAGAAAACCCAAATGGAGTTCAGAAGAGACAGATACGACTGAACGATAACAACTCTCTTACTGATTCTGAGGCCAACTCTCTCTGCTGAGCCACAACTCCTTCCCAGCAGTCCTCCTTCTCTCCCTTTTTGTGCCATGGTAGAAGTAAGACTGGGTGGTAGATGGCTGCACCATGGAGTCCAGTCCCTCACAGGAAAACTGGAGAGGTTTAGGACTGTGCATCTGTTGTCTTGGGGTCATCCAACTCAAGGCAGAGAGGCTCTTCCCAGGCTGAGTGCAGGCTAGTGAATTGTTTTTGGGAGGGGGGTGTCACTGCAGCTCTGGAAGGCAAAAGGATATTGGGCTGCTGTTCAAATTGTGCCAGGGCAAGAAGGACCCATGAGGACAAAAGCTGGGATCCTTCTTCAAGGGTTGAAAATATGTAATAATTGATGACTTAATCAACAAGCATTGATTAAGCCCCCACTGTATAGAGCTGTGCTAAACTCTGGAGTATACAAAGATTATCCTTCTTCTCGTGGAGTTTATATTTAGTGGGAGCTCTTATGCAAGTAGATGCCTGATCTCACTGATGTGAGGCAGAGGGCAGCCCAATCTTGGCCTCTTCTGGTTCGACTGTTGTCTGTGACCTCCCATAAATCATCCATCTTTGAGGTGGATCCGTTAGAGTGAGTTATAGATCTGGATCCTGCTCGTTTAAAAGTTTTCAATGCTGTAGTATTTGGTGTGTGTAGGTTCAGCCTGCCTCTGGAGGGGTGTGAAAGTCTTCTGAGCTCATATTTCATTAAATTTGCTGACCGTTCTTAACAGTATGACAAGTATGTTCCTTTAGGATGAGGACACTTTCTTGTTCTTTGTTTTTCCGAGGAGGAAGCAGAAGCTTAATAAATGCTTGTTGGTTGATTGATGTTAGCATGTCAAAATAGAAAGTTGTGGCTTCAGATCTGTGCATATGGAAAAGGCTCCGAATATTTGGTTACAATGATAATGGCTAGTATTTCTACAGCTGAAGCACTTTACAAAAATTACCTCAATTTATCCTCAAAAAATACGGACAATTGGTACTATTATTAACCACATTTTACAGAAATTTGCCCAGGGTTCTACAGCTAGTAAATGCCTAAGGTTACATTTGAATTCAAGTCTGCCTAACTCCAGGGCCAGCAGCCTATCCACTTTGTAGGCAGCCACTTTGCATAATAGAGGAAGATCTGTTGATATCGCTTTATAAATATGCTTCTTCCTCCAGGATCTCTGAGTCTATCAGTGTAGGAATTCTCTCCATAGGAACCCCAAACTCCTTTCAGACTTTATTGGATAGCTTTTGAGAGGCCAAAAAGAAAATTTGATCACCTGCCTACCAGTGATTCGGCAACCACAGAGTCCTCATTGACAGTTCTAAAGGAGGACTTGCCACCACTGGTCCTTCCCTGCTATCTCCAGGAGACCAGGGAGCCCTGAGTCAGCTCCAGTTCTTCAGAAGGACTTGAGTAAGGAAAAGACTTATGTGGGGATGAAACAGAAGAGAGAGCTGTGCCCCAAATTTTGGGGACCTAGGAAAGAAGACCCAATCTTATTAAAGGGATAGGGCCCAGATCACTTCCAGGTGAGGAACCTCCTCTTATCAAAGCATGTTGGTACCTTTTCTGAAACTTACTAAAAGGTTTAGTGACTTGACTAGGGTCACACAGCCAGCATGTGTCATAGGTAGGACCTGAACCCAGGTCTTCCTAACTCTGAGGTCAGCATCCTTTCTACCTCCTCAAACTGCCTTTCCTAACTATATAAGAACGTAATCCCTTTTTTGTAGCCGTTTTATGCATAGATCAGACCCTTTGCAATGATAGTGGAGAAGAACCTGTGATTTCGCACATGTGCTGATCTCTTGGTGCAGAAACTCCCTCTATAGATGCAGGCTGGTCACTGTCCTTATCCTAAGGTTCCATAGAGTTGTCTGGAGATGCTGAAAACCTCAGTGACTCTCCCAGGCTTTCAATAAGTATGTGTCAGAGGCAGGATTGGAACCTGAATCTGGGCCTCTCAGCGGCTCTTTCCATGAAACTTCATTTTTTAGTCACCGTTAATTATCGTCATTATTTTAGTTTTCATTAATTTACTACAGAATAGAAAATCCACCGATATGTGATACATCAGAGAATGATGTATCTCAGAGGAAAAGAGTTTTAGCGCCCCGCCCTCCTCTTGGAAAAAAAAGCAGGCAAAAGTCATTTTATCCGGCAGTGAAATACAAAACAGCGTTGAGGTTCAGAAGCGACCCTGAGCTCCAAAGCCAGAACCTCAATTCTTGCCTTGGTATCAAAATAGACCTATTTGAATATGGGCAGCAATCTCAATAGAGGTCCAAATAGCTCTTGTGAAAGACACGGTATTTCACAAGCAAACAAAAGAAGAAAGCACTAGATTTGGAATTCTAAGCGTTGCCTCCCATTCAGGAATGAGAGAGAGACAAGAGACAGACAGACAGAGTCAACGACCCAGATGAAGCCTATAAACCCCTTATAGGATTGTGAAAGAAATAGATTATGTTTAAAGTTAACGATTATTTGTGGATTGATCCTGCAGCCAAGATTCCAAGTCATACAGGAGAGTGGAACTCTACTGTCTAGTCCGTAAGTCAGAAGTAAACTTAACTTAGTACGGCAAACATTTTTTAGAAAGTGCTTTAAAGACCACTCCACCCAAAGGACCAACGTAGTGCAAGGGAAGAGTCTACTCTGTTTTCTGTGAGAAAATGTTTGAACTTTTGTACTTACTGTCTTCTCAATAAATATCCCTTTGTCAAAGAAAAAAGTTAACTCTACGCGCGTGGGGGAGGGGGGGATAGGTTAGGTAGGTAGGAAGGTATAGACACGGACCCCAAATGAAACCCTCCTGATTTATAAAGGCGCCAATCCGAGGCAGCTTGGCCGCCTGTTTCACAGAGGATCAACCTTGGGTTTCAGAGGACCTGGGTTCAGGTTGGGCTTCTGACATGCAGTGCAGTCCTGTTCTAGTCACTTAAACTCTCGGTTCCTCAAGGCCCCTAAAACTCTCAGCGGCACACGCCGTGCAACTGTGCACCCGCGGAGGCCGTTTTTTCACTGGCAGGTTCTCACACGGGAAAAGCACCGGTCCCGACTGAGAGAGGCGCAGAGAAATGAAAGGTCTTGGTGCGTGACCAGCGGCATGGGGATCCATTTCCGAGTTTGGGGTCTCCCCAGAGAGTGTGAATAATTAGTGAGGGAAAAGATCCTCTCGCATTGGCCCGGACAGTCCACCCCCCAGGACTTTTCCCCTGCAGGGCCTTTCTCGGGGGGCGGGGGGGTCCTCAACGATCTCCATTCTTTTTTTGGATTGTAGTGTCCAATCGAAGTGGCGTGGGTGGGCGATACCAGGGGTCCGTGTTAGGTCACGGGCTGCGGGGGACTCCGGCTCTCCTTTCACCCTTGCAAAGAGAATGGTTCCAAGAGGAGACTACGAGGGGTCAGGTGGAGAGAGAGAAGCAAGAAACAAAATTCTAATTTCAGCGGCTCCAGGCAGAAGCAGGAGTCGTGGAGCCTGGGTGCGAAGTCCCCCACTCCGAAACTGCGTCTCCACCAGGGCTCAGAACCCGGGGCTCTGAGATTCGATCTCTCTTCTCTGGTCTCCCAGTAAAGAGTTCGCGGGGTGGGGGGAGGAGGGAGAGGTCAGATAATCCCTGACGTTCCTCTCTTCCCGTCCGCCAACCCAGCGCTCCTCCAACTCCATAGTGTCAGATGGGCGCTTCCCTTTTTGCCTCACCCCCACCCTCATAGATAACCTTTCTCTTTGTCCTCCTCCCCCTTCGTTGGCTGGGGGCATCCGGGACGCCCTAAAATTCAGGCCAAAATCGCCTGAGAAGGTCGGTTTGGCGAAGGGAAGCGACGCGCTAACTTTTCGGCGGCCTTAGTCGGGTTCCCTTAGTCTACACCAGCTGGTAATCCTCCCGGCATATCACAGCTGGGGAGAAAAAGAGGTGGTCCTAGTAAGGGGACTTGAGCGCTCCCAGAATTCTCACGAGGGCAGAGGCGCCGAGCACGCCCTGACCGGGAGAGAGAGCTCTTGGGCCCTTTTGTTCTAGAGAATTAAAACAGGGGGAGACGGAATTGCCAACCCCTTGCAGGAAAACACAAATCCACTGGTAGGTCTTTGGGGTAAATCTCGACCCGAGCCTAGATGAGATGTCCATGGAAATGCTCCTGGTACGTTGTACTATGTACAAAGAGCCGCAAAAAACGGTCCCTGCCCTCAGGGAGCTCACTTTCTACAGGGGGAGACGACATGCAAACAATTAAATAAGTACAAGACACAGACGGTGTAAATGGGAGCTAATCTCCGAGGGAAGGCCCTGAACTCGGAGTAAACCCTGAGTTCAAGTGCAGATTCTACTACTGTGTGATATTGGGCGAGGGACCAGACCCTTCTAGACCTCAGTTTCCTTGTCTGTCAACTAAGGGGATTAGAGCAGAAGACCTCTCAGGTCGTTTCCAGCTCTATAGGAGAGGTATGGGGCATAATGGACATGGGACCAACCAATCAATCTGCAATCAGAAAGAATCATCAAGAAGCTATGGAGTCTGTAGGAAGAGACCTGATCTAGAACTCAATAGATCCATGTTCTACCCCTGTCTGTGCCGTTAATTAGGGTCAACCAAACCCTCATAAATGTAGAGCTAGAAGGAGCCTTGGAGGTCACCTAGCTCAATGACCACTGTTCCCTCGGTTCCTCCCCCTTCAAAGTGACTTATTTTTTAAAAGATGTTATTAATGTATTTTTACACAAAGACATCGAGGTTTCAAAAGTGAAAAGAATACTGGGCCTGGAGTCAGAAAGACCTAAGTTCAAATCCAACCTCAGCCTCTTACCAGCTGTTTATCCTGGACAAATCACTCAACTTCTTTTTGCCTCAGTTTCCTCAACTGTAAAATTGGGATCATAACAGCATGGTAGCTCACAAAGCTTAGCACTTAATAGGCACTTAATAAATGCTTACTGATTGACCCGTTGTTGTCAAGATCAGATAAGACGTTTGTAAAACTCTTAGCACAATGCCTGACATGGTAAGCACTTCAGAAAGGCTCAGTTCCCTCACTACTTGATCCCCCAATGATTTCCAAAATCATCACCCTAGTAGAGATAGCAAGGAACAAAGAGATGGGGGGGTGGCTAGGTGGCACAGTTAATAGAGCACCACTAGAGCCTCAGACACTTAATACTTACTAGCAGTGTGACCTTGATCAAGTCACTTAACCCAATTGCCCCTCCCCCAAAAAAAGAGAAAAAGAAAAGGAGATATAGTTCAGCAAAATATACCCAACACACTGGTCAGACCCAACGGGACACGCTTCATTTCAAGCCTTTAGCACCTCTGATAAGAGGAGGAGGCATGCTTCCTCATTAGTCACCTGAAATCAAAACCAGTCACTGTGTTGGCCAGACTTCTGTGTTGTTTTCCTTGGTTATTATGTAAATCGTTCCTCTAAATCTCCTTATTTTGTGATATGTCTTGCATATGTATCTTCCAAAGTTTTTCTAAGTTCTCATATTCATCATTTCTTGTGACACAATAATTTTCCATTACATTCACGTATTACACAATTTACTTAATCATTCTGCAATCACAGGGCACCCATTTCATATCCAGCTCTTTGCTATTAAAAAAGCTACTACAAATATTTTTGTATAGAATATGATTTGTTTTAATTTAATCTATTTTTAAATTATAATGACTAATATAAGTTAAGTTTTAATTTAATTTTTCAATTAGCAATTGTCTCTCCTTCCTACCTCACACACACACACACACACACACACACACACATACATCCACTGGGAAAAAAGAAAAACAGAATTCTTATAGCACATATGCATAGTCAAGCAAAACATTCAATTATGTCCCAAAATGTTCATTCTGCATCTTGACTCCATTTACTTCTCTGTCAAGAGGTATGTCATGTGCTTCATCATCAATCCCATAGGAGAATTTTCCAATTAGATGATTTCCCAAGACTTTCCCAGCTCTGACAGTTTAAAGAATCATTTTAATTTTTTTATTTGAATTTGATCATCTAATGAATTAGCTATTTTACTGGCTTTCTGGAACCTGAAGATTCAATAAACATACTTACTATTTCATCATCCAAGTAATTCATACACATATTAAAAATAATTGGTTGAGGATGGAATCTGGGGCATTCATCTTGAGACTGTCCTTCCTCCTTACTGCACCTCCTTCCCGTATCATTCCCCTCCTCCGTTTACTGACTGGCAAATGATTCAGTAATGAACACTCTATAAGCACAGGGTAGTTCACATGTTATTTCCTCCCTCTTAGACTGTAATCCTCATGAGGGGAGGAAGCATATAACTTTTCATCTCTAAATTCTCAGAGGCTAGCAGTGTTGTGTATGGTTGAGTTCACAATATCTATGAATCTAATTGAATTGAGAGGTTTTGTGGCATAGGGACTATTTTGGGATTGCTTGGGGCTTTTCTTGCTTGTTTTGTCTTCTTGCTGCTGCTGCTGTCACTGCTACTGCTACTATTACTACTACTATTCAGCAAAAACATAAATCTGTCCCTTTTGGTTAGAATGGGGTAGACAGATTCTCAGCTATATGGACTCTAAGAGTCAAAGGATCTGGATTCAAATTCTAATTATGAGACTTACTATCTATGTAACCTTGGACAAGCTCACTTAACATCCGTGGGTCTCAATTTCTTCAGCTGTGAAATAAGGGAGTTGTACTACAGGGCCTCTGAAATTTCTTCCAGCTTTAGGTCTAGGATATTATGAATTGAATTGGATTGGAGTGGTCCATTAACCTACTATGAATCCACTTAATCTGTGCCATCACTTAACCCACTCAAATCCATTTTGTCCAAAAGGCCCTTGAAAGAGAGAATCTGGATGGTGTACAGGAAAGAGCTTTGTCCTTGGGTTAGAACACCTGGGTTTGCGTCCCATCTTTATCCCTTCTAAGATGTATGGCCTTTGGCAGGTCCCTCAAGTTCTCCAAACCCTGATTTCTTCACCTGAAACATGGAAACAATACATGATCATAAAATTCTAAGAAAGAAGGGACCTTAGTGGAACTTGAATGAATTTCCAGAGGGTTAGCTGTAAAGTGTTTTGGAAAATTGAAATGCTCTTGTGAGTGTATGATTGCTAAATGCCTTGCTGAAACGCAGATACACTAAGTTTGCCAGCCAAGAAACCCTACGAGAAATGGAGCATAGATTTCAAGCAGGAAGGGAGCTTAGAGGTCTTCTACTACCACCCCACCATGTCACAGATGAAGAAATTGAGGCCCATAGAGGTTAAATGATTTGCCCAAAATCATCTGGGTAGTTAAGTGTCAGATCAGGATTTGAAACTAAGTCTTCATACTCTAAAATTCATTGTTTTTCCCACTGTGCCATACTTCTTGCTTTTTGGGGGGGGGAGGGCAGTTGGGGTTAAGTGACTTGCCCAAGGTCACACAGCTAGTTTTTGTGTTAAGTGTCTGAGGCCGGATTTGAACTCAGGTACTCCTGACTCCAGGGCCGGTGCTCTATTCACTGCGCCACCTAGCCGCCCCTGTGCCATACTTCTTGCCAAAGAAATTGTTATTTTGGGATTGCTTGGGGCTTTTCTTGCTTGTTTTGTCTTCTTGCTGCTGCTGCAGTCACCGCTACTGCTACTATTACTACTGCTATTCAGCAAAAACATAAATCTGTCCCTTTTGGTTAGAATGGGGTAGACAGATTCTCAGCTATATAACTAACCTTACCCACCCCCCAGGAATATTATGGAGAAAGAGCCAGTCATCACATAGAAATTTAGACTTAGGCAAGAATTGAAAGCTTATTCAAAAAGAGGGCAATAACCAAGGTGGAGTGAAAAGAGTTTAGTCCCAAGGTGTCAACTTTAAAGGGTATAAAATTTAAAAGGCATTCCCCCCAGCACTTAGCCCCTATTTTGCAGCAGCCTCAAACTGGCTGCCTCCACCCCTCAACTGGGGATAGCTTGAGGTATTCAAGCCAGGAACCAAAATTACTGCTTTTAACTGCATTAAGTCAAGCCTCCTACTTAACTAGGGCATTCTTCAGCATCCTGGGCTCATAAGACCCTATTTGTAAAGATAGAAGGCAACTTTGAGGTCATTTAGTCCAACATTTTAGAGTTTAGAAAGCTAATACAGAATCCAAATGACTTGTCCAAGGTCGCACAAGTGGTAAGACGCATCTTTCACAAAGTGGTCATTCAGCTTCTGCTAGCACACTCATTGAGAGCTCTTCTTCCAGATGTTTGGCCCAACTGAAAGGCATGTTGGGAATTCCCCCTGGATTCCCTTCTGAGAGTTCTGTCTCCTCTGTCATTTTTTACTTCCATGTCAAGTTTTCTGCCACCCTGGTCCTAGACCTCCTATCTTGGGTTCCTATCCACGAATCAGAAGCTCTTCAAACATACCTATCCACTAACTAACCTTCCCTCATTCATGCTTTCTGCAGATGCCAAGGGAACCATCCGCGAAATCGTCCTCCCCAAGGGTCTCGATCTGGATCGACCAAAGAGAACTAGGACATCCTTCACAGCTGAACAGTTATACCGATTGGAGATGGAATTCCAGAGGTGCCAGTATGTGGTAGGGAGAGAACGGACTGAGCTGGCCCGCCAACTGAACCTCTCAGAAACCCAGGTAAGAATCCCCAAGGAATGTTCTTCTTCTCGATCCTCCCTTGGTCCCATCACCTGATATTCTAAATACATATTCTGCCTGATTGTGCTGGAAGCCCCCGGTCTGCTGAGAAAGTCCCAGAGATCTAAATGAACAAGAATCCTGTGGACAACATCCCAGCAGTCATCCTTGCTTTGTTTGAAACCATCCAATAACATGGAACCCACTACTGTGGAGGCTGCCCCTTAGACTTTTGGACCACTTGGAATGTTAGGAAGTTTTACCTCACAGTGAACCTAAATCTCCCTTTCCACAGCTTCTAACCATTGTTCTTTGTCCTGACCTCTGGAGTCAAGCAGAATAAGCCAAATCCCCTTTCCACATGATTTCCACAATTCCTTTACCTAGTGCTCTATGGCATAATTACCAATCCCTTCATTTTCTCTTCATCATGTTTACCAGCTTATCCATGTTATTACAAAAAAAATGGTTCCAAGAGCCAAATATCAGTTTCCCTGACTGATGAAGTTTCAGTCTTAACCCTCAAAGAGCACCGCTCCCCCTGTAGTTGGGAAGAGAACTCTAGATCTCAGAGCCACAACTAGAGTTGGTTGCTCAGAGCTTTGACTCAGGATGCCAAAAATAGAGTGTTTCACATTTGAAAGGCACTGAGAGTTCTCTAGAAGTGGAGTGGATTCAAACCCCTTTCTGTGTCTTAATTCAAGGCACTTTCCATTCTATCACATTGCCTTCTCTAGGGGACAAATCACAGAAAGTCAATACTATAGATTCAGTAGGAGAAGTAGGAAAGGGAAAGGAAGAAGAGGAAAAGGAAGAGAGCTGGAAGGGAAATCAGAAAGGGGAAGGGGAGAGGCAAAGAGGAGGTACAAATAGGGAGGAGAGAAGAAGAGATAGGAAGGAGGTGATTCAGTCTGATTGGAAAGCTATTTTCCTCCTTCAGAATGGCTATCACTGATCAGGCTCGGGAAGTGACGATTTGTTTTCCCTGATTGCTCCCATAGAACCTAAAATAATCCAGGCAGATGCACCTGGGCTCATGAGTCTCCACTGTTCTCCAGCTGGCCGACTCAGCCTTAGCAGCTAAGAAGCCAGTCCCAACCTATGAGTCCTAAAGAATGCCAGAGGTGGGAGGGCAGAGTTACCAGAGGGCCAAGTTCCTCAAACCCATGACCTTAGGGGATAGTTAGTGCAGGTAAGCAACTTTAGCACTGGAATCCTCCGAATTTCCCTTTTCTTGATTCTGCCTCCACGATATTACAAAAACTGACTTCTAGAAGGAAGCAGGCATCATTGATTCTCCAAACTACAAAGTATCCTCGGAGATCCTGCTTTTTAGAGAATGAGACCATGAGAGGGGAAAGATTTGCCCCTTGTCAGATGGAGAATCAGTAGCAGATTCAGGTTTCTTGATTCCTCAGCCCAATGACCTCTTGTCAGTCCTTATCCTCCTGCTCTCCAGACAGCCAAGGGAAATCAATCCTCCCCTTCTCCAGGAAACTTTCTCTGATCATGCCAGCCCACATGGATGCAGCCTTTCTCCAAAATCCTATAGAAAACTTCACATATTCCTGGACTTGGAGTCAGGAAGACCTGAGTTCAAATCCTGCCTCAGACATTTGCAAGATGTGAGACCCTGGCCAAGTCACTTAACCTCTCTTGGTCACACTTTCCTCAGTTGTAAAAATAAGGATAATAATAGCATCTACTCCTAGCATTGTTGTGAATATAAAATGAAAATATGTGTGTATGTATGTATGTGTGTGCAAAGCATTTTTCAGACCTTAAAATACTATTCAAATTTTAACTATCATCAACATCATCATCATGACCATCTTCTACAGTACCTTGTTCTGTCCTCTGCTTCCTCCATATGTATGTGTCTTAAGAAGGCCAGGGATGGTGTCTTCTGTCTCCCCCACCACTCACAACATCAGGCTGGGCACATCAGAGATCCTCAAGAAATCTTCAGTGACTCATTGATTTATCCTCACAGTCATTGCACTATTATCACTAATGTATGCTTAGCACAGTGTCTTGTACAGAGCAGGCACTTAATACTGATTGATCGATAATGTAATACTATTGAATGTGTTGAACTGAATTCATCTCCATGTCTCCTGCTTCAAGTCCTGGGCTTTGCTCATACAGGGCAGGAGGAAGGAAGGATGAGAGAGGCCAGTGCAGACGTGAAGTTGGTCTCACTTTGCTAATTCCTTTGTGCTTCCCCCCCATCGTCTCCTTCTGCTGATGACGTCCAAAGCAGCTGTCCAGGACACACTTGTTGCTTCTACCCTAGCACATCTCCCATTCTCCCTCATCTGGTGTGAATGAAAGATGAAAGATATGCTGGCCCTTCCCACATATTATCCTTTGGAGAGCAGACTTAAGGGAAGTGTAGGCTGGAGGCTGCATAGGAGGGTCTTTAAGTAATCAATTTTAGCCCTGCCCCTCCTACCCTGAGTGAAAACAGAAAACAAAGGGCAGATGAAACAGAGATAATGAGGTATTTAACTGAGAGCCTGCAACCATAGCCTGTGAAGATTTACGAAGTCTGAACAAGTTCTTTGATTGAATTGAATGGAGAGCTTGGGATGAGCTGGATGGAAATTGGCCATGACCACTAAAGGCCTTAAATAGCTAAGCCTGCCAGTGCTATGCTCAGTCAGTCCAGGTTATGAGCAGCTCTGTGGAAGGTGACCCCTACACTGGAAGGCTATGGCATTTGGGGAAATTTGTGTGACTAGAGCAACTCATGTGTGACAAGGCTGTAGGACCGGCTGGGTCCTCACTGAATCAGCGGCTTTCTCTTGCTCTTGCCTGGGCATCTACACTGCTGTTCTCTTCTCAAATCCACTGGTCTTTGACTGATCTGTGCCTATTTGGCTATTATGGCACTTCTTCTCTATGGGGGAAGGGAATTACCGGTTCCTTATTGTAAGGAAATAATTCAGTTCTTTGGTGTGTAGACCCCAGCTAGCAGAATGCAGCCACCTAGCTACTTAGAAAAACTTCCTGTTGTTTTTCGAGTGTTTTTTGGGGAGGAGCGGGGAGGTGTTAGACTATCCTTTGAATTTGAAAGACCGTGAGTACAATGAGCGGAAAAAAACCAATGAGTTTGAAATGAGTAAATGTCAGTCTGAAGTCACCTTCATGGCCTTAGGTATTAGTCTCAGTTGTCTCATATATTAAATGGGGGAGTCACTCTGATAACCTCTGAAGTCCCTTCCAGCTCTCAATATATGATTCTTTTCATCTGTTAGTGCTGAAGCTTCCTCAGTCTAACTTTATCCCAGTCAGGGTCCAAAATTCCTCTTTCATTCTATTATATCCCTGGGTCTGAATCCTGGGACTCCACTTAGCAAAACTCATAAGGAATTTAGTAAAGCCGAGGTGAAGGCCATATTTTCCATCCTCCATAACGCTCTGGAAGCCATACAAGTTAATTTCTGTAGAAGGGTACAATGGAAGTGGAGAACTTTGTTCGATTTCCCAGTAGCGGTTCAAATGATTGTACTCCCCACGTGTTGTTATTGATGACCATGCGTGCATCATCATCATCGTCATCATCATCGTCATCATCATCGTCATCATCATCGTCATCATCATCGTCATCATCACCATTGGAGCTCACATTTGTACATCATCTTATGATTTATGAATAATAATTCACTTTAAGAAATACAAAATACTTCCCTCACAAGAGTCCCAGATGGCAGCTATAGAGCAAACTAGCCCTGGAGCCAGGAAGACCTGAGTTCGAATTCCATCTTAGACGCTTGCTAGTGACCTTGAGCAAGTCACAGTCTTCCTAAACATCAGCTTCCTCAACTGTAAAAGGGAGGTTATGATAACAGCACCTGCCTCTCAGCGCTTTTTGAGAATAAGAAATAAGACTTGTAAACTGCTTTGCAAAGCAAAGAGCCCTCCGTACATGCTAGCAATGATTAATTAACATCATTCTCATCTTACCCATGAAGAAGCTGAAATGAAGAGAAATGAATGCAGTGTGAGGACCCTAATCCTGGCTTCTGATCCAAGGGTTCTACCTTTTAAAATAATTCTTTTTTAAGAATTCTGAACTTACCAAATATAAACAAGTGTGGATATTTCTGTTATGTAAAGAAGAACATTTCAGAAGTGGGGTTACATGTGAACCCTCCAATCTTTTACATTCACTTGAGTTTTTTTAAAGTATATATTAAATTTAACACTAAAATATCCACCCTGCTCTCTGTGTTTGTGTTCCATTCTGAACTCTCCTCTGTATTTTTAATATTTTATTGAAGTTATTTTATTTTTCTCCCAATTCTTTTACATCAATATCATTACTTATCTGCCCCACCCCCAAAATCTTTTGTCTCCTCCTTAAATGTAAAAACCTTGCCTAGTAACAAATAAATAGTTGAGAAGAAATTGGCACATTGGCCAAATCTCAAAATGCATGTCTCTTAATACCTACAATCTAGATTCCTCTATGAAGAGGGAGGTGCTCTGGAATCACAGTTGGTCAAAGTCATTTGTCTTTACAATGTTAAGATATGTTAGTTGTTCTTCTGGTTCTGCTCACTTCACTCTGGATCAGTTCATACTAGTCTTCCCAGGCTTCTCTGAAATCATCTTCCTTGTCATTTTTTTTAAATAGTGCAGAAATATTCCATTAGGGGAGCTAGGTAGCACAATGGATAGAGTGCCCAGCCTGAAATCAGGAAGACCTGAGTTCAAATCCAGCCTCAGACACTTACTCATTGTGTGTCTCTGAGCAAGTCACTTATGCCATTGATCTCAGTTTCCTCATCTGTAAAGTGAGCTGGAGAAGGAAACCACTCCAGTATCTTTGCCAAAAAACCCCCAAATGGAGTCACAAAGGATCAGTTATAACTGAAACAAGAACAACAAAAATATTGCATTAACATTTCGATTCCATAATTTGTTCAGCTATTTCTCAGTGGGTAGAAATCCCCTTTGTTGGATTCCTTGCTACAATAAAAAGAACGCTATATATATATATGGAGTCTTTATTTTTAGCATTTCTCTGACCTTTGGGGGGCATGTGTCTAGGACTGTTATTACTGGGTCAAAGTATGCACAGTTTAGATTAGTTGGTTATAGTTACAAATTGCTTTTCAGAATGGCTAGACCATTTCCAACTTCACATTCAGTATTTCTTAGGTCTCCTAATTACTTTTAGGAAAGCTATGGCTAACTAAACCTGAGGTTGCCCACAAGATGGCCATCATTTCAAGCTACAACAGAGTGCCTGTCTTCCCACCCATCCTCCAACAATGAGCATTGTCCTTTTTGGTCACATTCTCCAGTCTCATAGGTTTGAGGAAGTTGTTCTCATTTAAATTTCTCTACCCAAAATCCTTCAAAGTCTATTGACTTTAGGCTGAAATGCACAATCCTTAGCTTTTCATTTGTGACTTTCACATTCTTTCTCTTTGAACATTCTCTCTGTGATAGTCAAATTGACCTGTATGCTCTCCGTACTCCAGACCTTATTCTTTCTATGTGCAGTCTTTGCTCCGGTGATCCCCTTTATCAAGAAGGTACACCCTCTCATCTCCAAGTTCATTTCAAGACAGTCCAGATACTTTTACCTATAGAGGGCCTTTCCAGAAACCCTTCCCCTGTCCCTAGTTATGAATACAATTTCCCTTTTGAAACTGTTGTGGATTATTTTGTGTATATTTTGTCTAGAGGGATCTAGGTCACACAATGGATTGGTAGAGACGCTTGAAGTCCCAAAGACCTGAGGTCAAACCAGACCTCAGACACTTACTACCTGTGCTGACCCATTCAGCCTCTGTGTCCCTTAGTGATTACAGCATCCACCTCTCATGATTGTTGTGAGACTCCATTGAGATGAAGTTTGTAAAGCATTTGCTTTACAAGTATTCTCATTATTATTATTTTCTGTGGATGTGTCATGTTCTCAAAGTACAACCTAGTTCCAAAAGTTTTGTCTTTGGGTGTACCTTGTACCCAGCAGGTCTGTCCATTGACCTAATAAGGTGAAATTTAAGACAGCTGTAAAATCTTGGGGCAACTGGGTGGCACCATTGTACATAGAGAACCCCACCTAGAGTCAGGAAAACTCATCTTCCTGAGTTCAAATCTCACCTCAGACACCCTGTTTGCCTCAGTTTCCTAAAATGAGCCAGAGAAGGAAATGGCAAACCAGACCAGGATCTCTGCCATGGAAGTCCCAAAGGGCGTCACAAAGAGTCCATCTCAACTGGAACAACTGAACAACAATGAAAATATGTGCCAAGTGCTGCACTAAACTAAGGTTGAAAATAAGCAAAAACATCTTACCAATTGTTGCTGTCCAAACATGGATGGAGTGGTGTACCTTAGGCAGTAGGGTGTTCCCCTTCACTAGAGGTTTTGGGGGTGAAGGCTGCATAACCTTGTGTTGGTTATGATGTAAAGGGGAATCCTTGTTCATGAAGGAGTCAAGTCTAGTCTAGGTGACTAGAAAGGCAGAGATCTGAAATCCAAAGGACGTATATTCAAATCCACTTCACTTCTTTGAGACTCCCTGAGACCCATTCTGTAAAATGAGGGGGTTGAACTAGATGGTCTCCAAGGTATCCTCTGGCTCTAAATCTGGCCCTGTGGTAAAAGGATCCTATAATGTGACTACTTCATTTCCTTCTAGCTCTCAGATTCTGTGGCCCTGAGCATCTCCCATGTACCATAGCCCTAGGAAGTTTGAATGATTGGGAGCAATCCATTTTCAAGATGTAACTTGGATCCGGATTCCTTTATATATGCCTTCTCCTGAAACAAGAACTTTAGACCTTCTAGCTACATCTACAATCCTCAATACCAGATGCCTTTCTAGAGAATGGTCAGCAGAGGGAGCCTCTAGTAACCATGGTGTCCTGTTCTTGAGGTCTTTCAGGAGGCCAGAACAACAACAATTCTCTGCTTTTCAGAAGGAAACCAGGAGAGGGATGAGATGGGGCCGGCCATGAGGTCACAGACTCAGAGCTGGAAGGAGCCTTGGAGACCATTAATTCCAGCACCCTCCTTTTCCAGAGGAGGAAACTGAGCCCCAGGGAAGTTATGTGACTTGTCCCAGGTCATACAAGGTAGCAAGAGACTGAGCCAAAATTTGAGCTGACTCCCAAACCAACAAGATTTCTAGAGCACTATGCTGACATCAAGGTTAGGATGAGACCTCTGGGAGACCACTATCTGTACGGTGTCAGACGGGTCCCCTTCCTTTTGCAGGCCTCTTTTTTCTCATGCATTAAATGGTGGGACTGGACTAGATGGCCTCTAAGGCCTTTCCCAGCTCTAGCTGTTGTGATTCTTTGGATCTCTGTTCCCACAGACGTAAGAGATTTGAAGTAGCTCTGGTATCCATCTACCTCTTTCCATTGAACAAATTTTTAAGGATAAATATAGGTAAGACATGGGCTGGCAGAGGGAAGCAGAGGGAGAAGAGTTAGGGAGACCTCTGGATGCTCTACCCTAAAAAGGTCATTGGTTGCCTATTTAATAGAATCTGTCTCTCTTCTCCCTCCCTTCTTTTCCTAATCCCTCATTCTTGCTCCCACCACCACCTTCTACCATCCCATATTTCCCCATCTTCTCACTGGTTTCATCAAAACCATTGCTTCTCTTCACTCCACTCATTTCTGGTTCCATTTCTCCCATTCTCTCCCCTTCTCTGTTTCCTCTCTATTTCCCGCTGTTCCCAACTCCCAACTTCTCTCTTACCCTCTACTCCGCCTTCCACTTCACCAAGGTCAAGGTCTGGTTCCAGAACCGCCGGACAAAGCAGAAGAAGGACCAGAGCCGGGACTCAGAGAAGCACTCGTCGACTTCCACCTCGGAGGCCTTTGCCACATCCAACATATTGCGACTGTTGGAGCAGGGACGTCTTCTCTCAGTCCCTGGGACCTCTAGTCTCCTGGCCCTGACCTCCACACCACCAGGCTTGACCACCAGCAATGGGGCCACCACCCTGGGGCTCCCCCGGAACTCCTCTTCAAACCTCACTGGGAACAGCCCAACTGAGAGCCCCTCCAAGGCAGGAGCCCCCTTTGGCCTAATTGGGCCCCAAATAGCCTCAGCTTCAACTTCTCCTCGGCTCCCACCCCCACCACCTCCTCTATGTTTCACCACAACTGCACTCCTGGACTTGCCCAGTGGGTATGAATTGGGCACTTCAGCCTTTGCACCATACAGTCGACTGGAAAGGAAAAACAGTAGCCCTGGGAGCAAGAAGGCCAGCGCAACTTAACCACCTCCTACCCTGCACTGAAACTCCCTCCCCATCACACCTACATTTGTCCCTCCACCCCATTATCCTGGCCATGGAGTAAAAAGAGAAAGACTTTCCCACTCTCCATTAATCTGTCTCTCCCAGCTGAAAAAACTCATCAACCAAATGTCTGGACAGTTTGTGTGTGTGTGTGTGTGTGTGTGTGTGTGTGTGTGTGTGCTCACTCCAATGAGGGTGCAAGTGTGTGTCACTCACGCAAATAAAAGGAAAGGCACAAGAACGAAAGAGATTTTTTTAAATTGCCCTGCTCTTCCCGCCAGACTTCCAGTCCTCTGACCTTCCTTCCTTCCTCCTTCTCCTCATGTTCTCCAGGCCCTTTTAGCAGGAGCTGAAGTGAACCAGGAGATCTGGGAAGAGTGAGAGGATTAATGGTTGGAAGTAGGGCCAGAATGCTGGCTGGCCTTTCCATCTTGCTGGAGGGTGGCTTCTTTCTGTTCAAGGCTCCCTCTTAACATGTAGATGCCAAAGTTGGCCTCCCCTACAGAGGATGTGGTTGCTTATGCAAGGTGATATGAGGGAAGGTTCCTTCTATCCAAAATATCTCCCCTATTCTGGTGCCACTGTGCCTGAAATTCCACCATTAGCACATAATCCCCTTGGGTTCATCATTACTCTTTCTCTATTATAATGATAACTACCTAAAGAAGTAGGGTGGGGAGGAATACATTCAGTCCCTAAGTGAATATGGCTGGTAGGAATTATAGAATGGTAGAAATGAGCTCAGAAAGGGAAGTATGGAGGCAGTGAGGACAAAATGTGCTAACTTCAAAGTTGTGGCTGGGGCAGATTTTGCCAATAGATCTCATGTTTGGGGAAACAGACCCATAGTGGGGAGGCCTTTCCTGAACCTACCTATATCAACTGGCCCAAGTCAGGATCCTCCAGAAGTAGGCAATAAGAGTGCTCAGTTTTATGTTTCCACAGACAGGAGATCAGGCCTGTCAAAGTATTTTGGGGGTGTTGATATGGTGATAAGTGGGGTGGGAAATGATAGGGAGCATGGAGAGGGAGATTGCTTTGCAATATTGTCCATTACATGGAAGGATTTAAGAACCAATAAGAACAGGGCAGATGGCATAACAAAAAAAAGTGGCCAAAGCTAGTCCACGATAGATCATGGGTCTAGTATCCTGGGATATGTGTCAGCCTCAGGGAGAGGGAAAGATAATCACTGCATCATTCTCTGCCTGTCAGAGCATACCTTCAATTAAGGAAAATGTAGATATACAAGGGGAAGCCACAAAAATCCTCGGCGTCAAAATATTGTGTCCTCACTCACCACCACCACTGTCATCACCTCTATCATGACATCACCCTCCTGACACTCTGTCTTCATCGCCAGATATTATCATCCCCTTTGCTATCATCAATAACAGAGTCAGTACCCACACTAACATTAAGGAGTGGGATCTCCATCATGGTCATCACCATCAGCACCACCAACAGCGCCATTATCACTATGAATATATTATCACCATCACCATCACCATCACCATCAGTACCACTGCCTGCCTTCATCATTACTCTTGTCACTTCCCTCATTACTACTTTCTTATTACTGTTCTTATCATCAATATCAGGAACATTATAATTATCAATGTTCTCACCATCCAAATATCACCACACCCAACAATGATCAATGTTCAAATCACTGTCGCCATTGTCTTGGCCCATCCTCATCACATAGTTATCACGGTCTATGTCATTGCTTCTGAAATCACCATCATTGTAAACTGCTAGTGTCACTGCCCCTACAACCACAATTCTTTGTAGGACACATGAAAAGTTAGGAGGAAAGAGAAGGGGAGACAGTGCCCCTGCAACACACACCTTAAGAGGGCTTCAATCCAGCGGAGGAGATCCCGGCCCTGGGGGGGGGGTCTAAAAATCTAGTAGAGAGATAAATGGTACTTTAACACAACCAAAGTCTTCCCAGCCAGGGGCTCACACCCCATCTCCTCAGGGCTCACCCTTCTCTCCCTAAAGGAGCTCCTGGGAACAGCCTCCTTTTCCCTTTCTCTACCTATCTTTGTTCTAGGTTTAGATCCTGGCTTTGTGGAGATCTTGTGTGATTTTAGAAAAATTGCCTAATCTCTCTTTAGTTTCCTCATTTGTTAAATAAGGGGATTTGACAAGACAACCTTTAAGGTGCCTGCCAAGGGTACATCTCTGATCCTGGGATCTGATCCAAGGTAGCCCTTAGGGTTGCGGTAGGCAGAGGGGAAGAGATAAATTCCTCTGGGGCACAGAGGACAGCTTCCTTCTGAAAGCCTAGGATTTCCTATTTACTGTCAACAAGTGTGCAAAAGAGGAGGAGGAAGGGGCTGAGCTACACAGGCAGAAGGCAGCCCACTCCAGCTCCAACCCAGACTCTTAGTTAAAGAGCTAACTGCCCTGGCTCCATCCTCCTCCACTGCTCAGAGTAGACAGGCTGGGAAATGTCGACCGAGGTAGAGTCTAGGCCGAATGACATCCTGGGCAACTTTGGAGCAGCAGCTGCAGCTCAGGAACATATCCAGGCGGTCACACGAAACTACATCACCCATCCCCGAATCAGTGAGTTATTCTCCCATGGCATGAGAGGGCTCTCTGGGGAGGGGTTGGTAGGTTCCTTGCTATGCAACATCCCACCTGGCCCCTTTCAGGTGGGGGAGTGACCACTGGATGGTCAGGATACTTCAGACCTTTGAAGAACAGCTGGGGGTGGAGGGTTGGAGTGAGAAATGTCCCTCATGGTACCTGTGATCCTCCTGCATGTCTGCCCTGTTCCTATGCCTGTCTTCATAGCATGAAATAAGAAACTACTTTACAGACCTGATGGTGGGATGGGGATGGGGGTGGAGAGAGACTGGCAGAGTTAGGTGCTTTGCTGTCAAAGGAAGGGGTCGTGGGTTTGCTCAAACCCATAGATTACAGGACAGTAGGAGGTGGGAATGGGGAGGGGGAGTATTTCCAAATTATCCATTCCCTCCTTCTTCCTCTTCCATCTAGCTGCCATCAACTCTGACTCTGGGTCTCCCTCTGTCCTTCCCCCCCCCAACAAACTAACAAGGACCCTAGAACAAGGAGGGCTATTCTGTGTTCTCTCTGCTGTCTCCACTCTCAACCACACCCACAGCCACAGCCATGGCCAACTCCTACTGAAACTCTAGACAGGTTCTGGGCTCCCCACAAACATGGAAGGCAGGGGCCAGCCCTGCAAACCATGTGTTTGGGTGTCAGAGTGTGTGGAGTGTGTCAGTATGGGTACCACCTATGGCCACTGTGGAGGGCACTTGGAGGGGGCAGGCATGCCAGCAGCACTATATGTCTATTTATGGGTGTCCCCAGCTCCAGAGATTTCAGGACAACTGTGATCTTAAGGTCTAAATAGCACACAGTCTCACACACACACACACACACACACACACACACACACACACACACACACACACCCTACTTCCCCTCACCTTTACCAAGGTCACACCTGCCACTCGGCAGGCTCCCAACACCTACTTCCTGGAGAGTAAACAGACAGATTGAGCTCCTCCCCTCAGCCTTTGAGGGTTCAGAACTCCCCAGAGCCGGCTCAGACTGAGAGCTGGCCAGACAGAGACAGAAGTGAGACCTGGCTGGTGCTGGGGAGGAAGGAGCTGAGAGACAAGGGAGTGGCTCAGCCTCCACACCTCCTAAACGCCCCAGTAAGGAGAAAACCGTTGCTAACAAGGTTAGAGACTGAGATTCAACTACATTCAGCAAACTTTTGCTAAATATTTATTACATTCAAGTGACTGAGCTGAGGACTAGGCACAAACATATGAGAAAAGACATTGTCTCTACCCTCCAGGACCTTAGAGCCTGGGAAGGAGGGCTGGGGGTTGGGGAGGATAAAATATGGAGGTAATTAACTATGATAAAAGCCAGAATGTGGGAGAGGTAGAGGAGAGAGCCCGTGTACCATGAGACAGCTGAGAAGGGAAAGATTTAGAGGTCAAGGAGACCTTAAAAGGGATCTAGTCTAACCCTTCACCTTCCAGGGAGCATTTACATCCACCAGACATTTGTTAAGTGCTGGTTATACACCTGGCCCTTTGCTGAGTGCAGAGGATACAAAGACAGCAGCTAGCATTAATAAGAACAGCTAACACTGCTGTAGAGCCTAGGATTTGCCAAGCACTGTGCTAAGCACTTTAATAATTTCATTTGAACCTCACAACAACCCTGGGAGAGGGGTGTTATTATTATCCCTACTTTACGGATGAAGAAAGAACCCTGCCCTCAAAAATTCTCATACCAATGGGAGAGACAACAAGCAATCAGCCAGAAAAAACAAGATTTATATTGTGAAAAGGGGAGGGAATCTAAGGGGAAGACTCCAATTCCAGAAAGTGTTAGAAAAGGGAATTGGGGTAGAAAGGGTAGTTCCAGACAGCTGTTAGACATGTTCCCACAGAAGGGTGTTAGGGTTAGAAAAATGACATCAGAAATGAAAGAAAGAGAAACAAAGACAGAGAAGTGAGGAAGGGAGGGAGGAAAGGGAAAGAGGAAGGAAGAAAGGAAGGAAGGAAGGAAGGAAGGAAGGAAGGAAGGAAGGAAGGAAGAGAGGATTCCATTTTGGTTTCAGATATGCATTCCAGGAGGAATAGACTTTTAGACCATCTGGTCTGACCACCTCATTTGACAGATTCCCAATCTAAAGTCCAGAGAGAAGTTATATGATTTCCCCCGAGGTCCTACTGTCAGTAGAAGAAATGGTAGTGGGGGGGAGGTTAGGAGCCCAGACTCCAATTCCCATACTCTATACACACCTCTTAATTTGAGTTAAGATTGGGGTGAGATGGGGATGAGTCTAGGGAAGGCTTAACTGAGATTATGATGCTAGAGTTGACCTTGAAAGAAAAGAAGGTTTTTGTCTTGGAGTCAGGGAGACCTAGGTTCACATCCTGCTTCACACACTAAGCTGTGGGGTTCTGGGTAAATTCCCTCACCTCTTTAGAAGTCATTCTCCTCATCTTGAAATGAGAAGGTTAGACTAGATGGCCCCTAAGGTCCCCACCAGCTCTAATCTGAGACCCTGGAATCCTAGGTATAGATGAAGGTGGGACCATCTGTTCCAAGGAAGGATGTGAGCAAGAGTACAGAGGGGACAGTAGAAAGTAGGGCAAGAAATGGAGACCAAGAAAAGTACAGTTCAACCAGAAATAGAATAGGTGAGGGAGGGGCGGCTAGGTGGCGCAGTGAATAGAGCACCGGCCCTGGAGTCAGGAGTACCTGAGTTCAAATCCGGCCTCAGACACTTAACACAAAAAACTAGCCGTGTGACCTTGGGCAAGTCACTTAACCCCAACTGTCCTCCAAAAAGCAAAAAAAAAAAAAAAGAATAGGTGAGGGAAAGTCATGTGACAAAAAGTGGGTTGCAGTCAGAATTGAATGACCTGACATGCTAGGATTGGGAGTTTATACTGTATTTCCTAGGCAATAAGAAGTGGGGATGGGGGCTGAGGAGAGTCATGAGACCAGAGGGGCAGCAAATGGTGAGAAGAGAGTTAAAGGAGCAGATAAAGATCCCCTAATCCAATGGGGGAAATGTAGTCTCTGTCCTGAGGATGATCCAAAAGGAGGGAGCCCCATCCTCTAAGAGGCTGAGAGTCCTGAGAAGATCCTGCCCTTCAGGAAACCCAGACATCTGATAGACTTGAGAAAGAACATATACAGAGAAATAAGGACTGAGATAGAATCATAGACACTAGTGCTGGGATAGGGAGAGGAAGATGCTGGGTGGAGCTAAGTGACCAGAAGGTCTGGCCATCATTGGATCCAATGTCCAGGACTTGCTGCTCCATGGATCCCCACCCCCAGATAGAATGACCTAGGAAGGATGATATCCTCTTCACATCCACCTCCTCAACCATTTGGCCCCAAGGTTCACCCACAGCCTCGCTCAGGCCCAACCCAACCAGCTTCTTTCTGATCACAGCCACCCTCTAGACACAGTTTACTGTCAATAGTCAGGGAAGGGGGTTGTCCTGATACTGATTCAAGGTCATGTGTTTTTCTTCCTCGGGAGAAACCAAGCAACATTCTACTTCCTTATCCTGTATCTGATGCAGTGATAACATTCCTAGGGTCTGGTGGTGCCAGATGTGACTAATAATGTGGTGAGCATGGCTATGCCCCATTGGAAAGTGGTATTAAAGTATGCCACACAGTTTACTAACAACTTATATTTATGTAACAGTTACTGTTTCAAGAATGTTTTCTTCATTCCATCTCTATGAGATAGGAAGCAAAATTCTTATCCCCCTTCTTTTTTGGTCTGGACCTGTGGTTTCATTGGTGTAGGCAACTCATTACCCATGCAAGTCAGCGCAGCAAGTTTTCTGTCACTTAGCTGCCCTCAGCATTAAAGGATTTACTCAGTGTCACCTCCGTCTAGTAGGTGTCAGAGAAAGGACTTGACCTCAGGTCTTGTTGTCTCCAAGAGTGGTCCTTCATGCACCATGTGACACTGACTTTCCCTTCTCCCCTTTCCCATTAGACTGTGAATTCCTTTTTGTTTTGGTTTATTTGGTGGGGGGGGGAAGTAAGGGTGCCTAGTGCTTCCCTAGTGCTTAGCCCACTGTCTGGCACAAAGTGGATGTCTAATAAATGTTTGTTTACTTGGCAGAACAAAAACTCAGAGAAGAAAATAGCATGCCCATGTTCACCCAGCTAGTGTGTACCTGAGATGTGATTTGAACCCAGGTCTCCTGACTCCATAAGCAATTTTTTCACTATACCACACTTTGTTCAGTCATTTTCAGTAATGCCCAACTCCTCATGACCCCATTTGGGGTTTTCTTGGTAAAGATACTGGAGTGGTTTGCCATTTCCTTCTCCAGCTCGTTTTACAAATGAGGAAATGAAGTTAAGTGACTTGTCCAGGGTCACACAGCTAGTAAATGTTTGAAACCTGATTTGAACTCAGGTCTTCCTGACTCCAGGCCTGGCCCTCTATCCACTGTAGTGCCATCTAGCTGTCCCTCCTTATCAGTGTCAGTCTCATTCAGTAATAGCCACCTTTGTCCACCACAAATGCTACAGCTATGCTCCTGCCTCCTTTGTGGTAATGAAATCTTGGAATAACCAAGTGTTAACTAATACTCCAGAAGAGAATCACTTTGCACTAGAGTACTGAGGGGTACTGCCCAGGACACAGCTAGCTGCAAGACCCCAAACTTGATTAGGTACAGTTGTCAAATTGTTGGTTTTTCTACTGGTATGGTTGATATTTTTTTAAACTTTTATCATGGAAAATCTCTTCTGCATGGCACAGTTCAAATCTGAAGCCAGACACTTGGATTCCAATCCTACTTTGCCTGTGATGACCTGTGTGACCTTGGGCAGGACACTAAAGTTCCTTAACCACCAGTGTCCTCATGGTGGGTTGGATGACATGACCTTCAAAGGCATTTTCAGCTTGAGATCTCAGGTCCTATGATATTTTGTGTTGTGATTGTTGGGGGGAGTGTCTTGATTTTGGTAAGCTGACCCTTGTTCCCCATTTAATTCTAACCCTCTAAGTACCTTGTAATGGAATGAGCCCCTGGTTTGGAGTCAGAGATTCTGCATTTGAAGCTCACTTCTAATACTCACCACCCATACAACTTTACCCCTCTCTAGGTCTCACCTTCAAGCTCTAAATCTATTTAGTCCTCAACCGCAAATTAAGGTTATAGGCATTATGAGAATTATTATTGTCATTTTCCTAGAGGAAATTGAGGCACAGAGAAATTTCATGAATTTCCCATGCCAGTACAACTAGGAAAGTTCAGAGGTGGGATCAAATTAAAGTTTTTTCTGACTCCAAGTCTAGGACTCTATCCACTAGACCATGCTGCCCCTCTCCTAACATCATTGCATACCACAAAACCAAGAGGGAAGAGACAGAGACAGACAGACAGAAAGGAGAAAGCGAGGGAGCATTCATGCTCTAACAGCCTACCACAGACTCTCAGACCTAGAAGGCACTTCATGGAGCATACAGTCCAGCCCAGTCCTGTTCAACATTCCCCCTCTACATTTTGACAAGTGGTCATCCCATGAAGAGCCTTGAAGGAGACAGAATCTATTCCCGGGCAACCAATCTACTCTGGGGCAGCTCCAACTATCAGCTTTTTTCTCACATCAGCACTGGATCTCCTCTGGAACTACATCTAGTCATTCACTTATTTCACTTATTCGCATTGATTAACTGTGCCTGGTGCTAGGGTCACAAAAAGAGAACTGGAAGGGAAAAAAAAAGCCCTGCCCTCAAGAAGCTTGTTTCCTATTGGATTTTCCACCTTTGCTCCTCCTTCTGCCCTCCAGGACCAGGCAGAACAATCTGATCCCTCTCCCACATGACCTCTTCAAATACTTGAACCCTGCTCTCATATTCCCCTAAATGTCCAATTCTCCAGGCTAAACATCCCCAGTTTCTTCAAATAACGTTCATATAATGTGATGAAACGTGCCCAGAATTGAACACCGTGCTCCAGCCACAATCTGACCAGGATGAATCAGGTGGAATGAGGCACATTTCCTTCATCCTAAACATCATTTTTCTCTCAGTGCAGCCTGAGATCCCATCAGCCTTTCTCATTTATCACATTAGACTCAGACTGAGTTTGCCATCCACTAGTATCCCTAGGTCTTTAGACAGAGGTCTGGTCACACCTGGCCCATCTTATACTTACACACACCACACAGCCTGCAGGCTGTGTGGTGTGTTTTTTGAAGGCATTTAGGATACAAGAATAAGAGTACAAGTGGGATAGTAAGGAATAGGAGGATAGAGGGCTCCCGATGATGCATTCCCCAGCCTCTGAGGAACCCAGGGGCCACTCCTTCCACAAAAACAGCCTCCAGATTTCCTGTTCCCATCTTACCTTCTCTTACCCCTGCTGTCTTGCCCTAATCCCTTTCCTTTCCTCTCTCTGGTCCCTTGCTCTTCACCTCTGACCCCTAGCTTTGCCTAGTGTGAAGGGCAGGGCAGGGCCTTCACAGGACTGAGGAGGGAGGAGAAGCCAATTAGGCAGAGAAGCTCATTAGGAGAAACACCTTCCACAAAGGGCAGGGTCTGGAGTTGGAAGGAAGCAGTGGGGGCACCGGGTCACCGATGGAAAGACAGGCTAAAACCTTGAGGTTTCTTTAGTCTCTTTTAGGGTATAGGCTAAGAGGGTCAGATCCTGTGCATATCAGCTCTTAGAGAGGCCAGAGACAGGATGTGCTCCAAACTCCAGACAACCAGTGCAAGGGCACATTCAAAGGACAGCAATCAGGAACCCAGGAGGTCAAGAGACTAAGTCACAGGGGATCTGCTGAAAGAACTGGAGACTCTTTGCCTAAAAACAGGCAATGGCAGGATGAGGGGGAGGGCAATGATTTTAGATATTTTATGTGCTTCCATTTGAAAGTGGAGCTAAACTTGTTCTGCTTAATCCTAGATGAGAGAATCACCAACCAATCCATCCCCAAGCATTAATTAAATATCTACTGTCTACCAGGCACTGTGGTAGGTGTTAAGGACACTAAGATAAACTCTGTTACAGGAACATACATTCCATGAGGGTAGACAACATGTGTAAACAGAGAAAGATGGATGGATGGATGGATGGATGGATGACGGACAGAAAGAGAGAGGAAGAGAAGGGAGAGAGAGAGAGAGAGAGAGAGAGAGAGAGAGAGAGAGAGAGAGAGAGAGAGAGGTGAATAAACAAAGAGATAATAAAGATAGGTCGGTGAAGTATTATTAAACATTTACTATGTGCCAGACATTGATAAAACATACAAACAAATAAGATAGCCCTTGCCTTCAATGAATTAATCTTCTAATTGGAGAATCAGCATTTAAAGGGGTGCTAGAAGGGAGAGGATTGTGCCTACTGCAAAGAAGTCAGGTTCTGGGCAAGATAAGAAAAAAGCTCCCCATCAGAACCTGCTGCCCCAGGGGAAGAATTCAAGGTTCTGGCTGAGGGGAGAGGATGGTGGCTGGGGTGGACAGTGAAGGGACAGACAGTATGTAATGACCAAAGTACAGAACCTGTCTTCCCTCAGAGACCTCCCTTTCTGCATCATAAGAATGGAGAAGTAATAAATGGGCTGAAATTAGAGGGAGTCGGATTTCAGTCCAATAGAACTTCCTAGCAATTATCAAAACCATCTAATTATACCTGATTCAACTTGATGGGAATTTACTTCACACCTGCCATGTGTTAGACAAGACACTGGGTGCAAGAGACACAAAGATGAAAAGAATCCCTGCCCTCATGGAGTTTACATTCTACTGGGGGAAACAACTATGTACGTAGATAAGTTCATACAAGTCACTGGACGTTACCTGGGGGTGGGGTAGAGAGTACAATACTTGGGAAAATCAGGAAAAGTCTCATGTAACAGGTAATGTTTGAACTGAATTTTGAATGGAGCTGGAAGTGAGGAGGGAGAACATTTTAAGAATGAGGCCAGCCTAGGCGAAGCCTTGGAGGCAGGAGATGGAATATTGTGTGCGGCATGCAGACCAATTGGGCTGGAAGGTAGGGTACATAGAATGGGTAACAGGAAATAAGCCTGAAAAGGTAGGAGGGATCCAGGTGGCCTAGGACACCTTTGGGGGGAATCAGCACCCAATCACCGGGAGAGCCCAAGTAGTTCAACCAGAGAAGCTTCATAATAGGGGCAGGGGGGTGAAGTGGACTAGATGATGTCAGTTTCTTTCCGCCTCTAAAGTTGCATGATACAGTGGAAAAGGGGCTGAAACCAGAATCAGAGGACCTGGATTCGAATCTCTGCTCGGTTATTGCCTGTGTGCTCAGAAGCAGTCTCTTAACCTCCCTCCGTTTTGTCCTCTGTAAAAGGAGGGGGTTGGGCTAGATGGCCTCTGAGGTCCTTCCCGTCTCTAGACCCACAATCCTAGGGTTCTGTGCCAGAGGGAAGGGATAATAGAAGATGTGGAAGAGGAAAATTAGAGGCAGGGTTTTCTGGTCCCTTGGAAAGACTGGGGCAGAGCTGGTGACAGAACTCAGGGATCCTGGTTCAATAGTTAATGGTCTGTTGCATCACCTGAAAGATGGCTACATATGGAGAGTGCAGGGATGGGGCGGTGGTGGCAATACTCCAGGCTCAAGGAACATCTGAGCCAAAGCTAGTCTGTAGACAACATACAAGTTCATTAGCTGTGGATGACGCTGGGGAGACAGGTCTGGAGGATCAGGAGAGAATGGATCTGGATACCAGGCTGAGGCTCTTCTCCCTTTCTCCCATCCTCCCTCCCTCCCTGTGTCTCAGTTCCCTCCTCTGCAAAATGAGGAGGTTGGACTAGGTGGCCTCTGAGGTCCTTCAAGCTCTGATATTTTGTAAGTGTATCATTCCCAATCCATTCCTGCCCCCCAATCTCTGTGCTGTCACCCCTGTCCCTCCTCCTCTCTCTTCCGTATTGTCACCGTCCCTAACCCTTCTTCCCACTGCAATCCAGCATCCAGAATCTGGCCAAGAGGTAACAGGGCCCACACCACAGTGATGTCTCCCATGCCCCCCTCCCATCCCACAGCCTCACGCATGGGCGACCCCAGCCTTTCTCTGCCGTCCCCTCACATGATGCTGCAGGTGTGCCTGGTCTGCTGGTCCCCAGGCCCTAATTAGTGGGCTGGTGGGGGATCCCCCGCTGGGCCTTTGACAGGGGAGCCAGCAGGGGGTTGGAGGGGGGTAGGGGTTGAGGGTTAGGAAGGGGGGACTTGCCTGGGACTGACAGCTCCGTAAAAACTGTCAGATAGTACAATGAGCAGGTTACACAAGAGAAGAGGGGGAGTGGAGGCTGGAGGAGCTCAGGGGCTCCTTAAGGGAGCGTCTAAAAAGATCCGAGAAGTCCTGCTAAAGACCCCACAGAGGTCATCTGAACCAGCACCCTGCCTCTCTCCTAACCTTACCCACAAAGTGGGCAAGCAGAGTCCATGCTCTTAAAATTCTCTGAGGGAACAAGGAATGATTATGATGTTCAATTGGGGGCCTGAATCCTGCCTCCTGTGGTCCCAACTGGCTCTGTGGCCAAGGGGCACTGCTCTGAGCCTCAGCTGCCCACCCCCTCTGCCTCAAGCCCCCACCCCTCCAAGCTATGGAAAAACTGAAGAAACCATCCTTGTCTCTCAAAGGCTTGTTGACTGGCCAGGGCAGATGGTTCATTCAGAGTCCTCCATATTCTGTCTGCTGAGTCTGGAGGAGACAAAGTGCCAACAAGCTCCCAGTCGGATAAGGAAGCTACAGGTCCTGTCTCAGGCTGGCTTACAGCCTAAAGCACTGTGATCCCCAAAAAACTTTGTGGGAGATAGGCATCAGGGGACCCGGGTTCGAATCCTAGCAAGGCCGCTTCTCGCTTTCTGTGGGCCTCACTTTTCTCACTGTGATGCAGGTAGATTAGAGTAAATGACATCTAAGACCCCTCCCAGTTTGCGTGTTTAGGATGCTCAGGGTTGCACTATAATACAAATGCTAGATTGTTTATGAGATCAGAGTGTGAGAAATCAGCAAAAGCTTCCCAGAAGAATCTTGGGCCTTGAGGGCTGTGAAGGTTCAGAAGCAAGAGAGACAATTCATGGAAGAAATTCTATTGGAGTGAAGTCTTCACAAGAAGGGAGAGGAGAGAAGACCCAGAAGCCTTGAATGCCAGGCTCAGGGGATTGGCTCTGTTCTAAAGGAAGGAAAACTACCAAGTGCCTCATGAAGCACTTTACAAATACCATTTCATTTGATCCTGGGAAAGAGGTACTATTGTTATCCCTATTTGACAACTGAGGAGACAGTTAAGGCAAACAAAGTTGTGACTTGCCCAAGATCACACAGTGTCTAAAGCCTCATTCGAACTCAGGTCATCCTAACTCCAGGTCCAGTGCTCTAACCACTGTGTCACCCAGCTGCCTAGAAAATGGAAGCCTGGACCAACTCTCCAAGCTAGCCCCTTCCAAGCTAGCAAGCTTGCCCACTGGCAAGTCCTCCCACAGTCTCCATTTTGAGGAAGGGCCCAGGACTGCCGCTGTTCATTCAGCTCCACCCTGATTCTGATTCTCCTAACTTGGACACCATATCCCCTTGCAGGCTCATTCCCTTTTTCAGGCACCTTTTATGTGTTATCTTCCTCTGTTAGAATGTAAGCTCCTTGAGGGTAAGGATTGTCTTTTAGCTTACCACAGAGTTTGGCACATTTGGTCATGTCTAGTCACGTCTGACTCTTTGTGACCCCTTTTGGGGTTTTCTTGGCAAAGACATGGGAGAGGTTTGCAACTGCCTTCTCCAGCTCTTTTTACAGATAAGGAAACTGAGGCAAACAGGATAAACTGACTTGCCCAGGGTCACACAGCTACTAAGAGTCTGAGGCTGCATTTGAACTCAGGTCTTTCTGACTCCAGGCCCCACACTCTATTCACTGCACCACTCCAAGGAATATTTGTTGCTCTAAGGCTAACAGGACCTCTGACTGATTTCTCAGTCCAAAGGAGGCTTGAAGGCGATACAAAGGAAAGAGTACCGGCTCTTTCCCAGAAGATCGAGGGTCAGATGCTGTTTCTGCCATTCACTGTCTGTTTGACCTTGAAGCACTCGTACTCCTCAAGTTTATTTCCCCCTCTGTAAAGTAAGTTGGTTGGGCCAGAAGGTCTACGATGGAGGCAGGTGGGGGAGGCGGACCGTAATTCTGGGACTCTTGAGTCTTCAACACAAAGCTAAGGAATTTTTTTTGAGAAGGGCATACTCTTTGCAGTGAGCCCCTAAGCTTCCCTGGCAGCGATCCCCCACTGAAGGAAGCCCCTCCCCCGGGGCGGAGGAGGGGGGCACTGACGGCTGTTTTTTTGTCTTTGTCCTCTGCCCAATCCCTTCTTTTCTCCTCCTCCCCCCACCCCTCCCATGGGAGGTAATAGCGACTGATTGTCAGGCTTAATGGGGATTTCATGTGACAGGAGCTGTGAAATGGGGTGGGAGGGCAGGCCAGGCGGGGGTGAAGTTGAAAGACTTTTCTTCTGGGACAAGAATTGGCGATTTCTCTCCCTCCGCTCCCTACCCTGCCCCGGCCCACCCACCCTGCGTCTTTCCACCGCGGAGTTCAAGGCTTTCTTCTCGCCCAGCGGCTTAATGATGATGGCGTTGGAGTTTTCCGATGGGCTGGCCCTTGCCTTTCTATGGCCCGCTCTGAATGAACCTCTTTTACTTTGCTCTGTCTCCTCTGCTCAGTGGATGCTGACATCTCAATCTCAATCTCTCTCTCTCTCTCTCTCTCTCTTTCTCTCTCTCTCTCTCTCTCTCTCTCTCTCTCTCTCTCTCTCTCTCTCTCTCTCTCTCTCTCCCTCTCTCTCTCTTCCGCTCTCTCTCTTTCTCATCTGTGTCTCCCCCCTCCCCGTTGTCTTTTTGTCTCTGACCATAGGTCTCTTGTTCTTATTTCTTTCTTTCCCTTTCTCCCAATTGGTCTCTTTATATCTGTTAGTTTTTCACTCTCCATGTCTCTGAGTGTCTCTCTATCCCTTTCCCTCTCCCCCTCCTCTTCCTTTTCCTAATTCCAGATGGCTGACAATATTGACAAAAAAATCATTAAATTTGTGTCAATATTTGTTTTTACATCCTAAAATCTTCCCCTGCATAATTCTCCATCTCTTTCCCAGAGAATTATCCCTTACTTTAAAAAAAAAAAAAGAAAGAAAATTTAAGAGGAAGAACAGTAAAAACCAGCAGAACTGGCTAATACCCAAAACATTTTTACCATATGTGATTTTTCATACCTGTGGACCCCCCACTTCTGTAAACCAGCAGAGAGCTATGTCTTCTCTTATGTCTTCTTTGTAACTTTGTAACATTCATTGTTGATTGTTTTGTGGTCATTCTTTCCATTTGCATTGTTGCAGTCATGGTGTCTGCCTTGTTTCCTTGGTGCTGCTGCCTTCACTCTGCATCAGTTGATGTCAACCTTTTGATGCTTCTCTGTACTGATCACGTTCATCATTTCTGACAACAGTCCGTTTCACTCATGCACCTCAGTTTGTTTGGTCATTTCCCAAATGATGGACATTTGCTTTTTTTGTTTTGTTTTGTTTTCTTACTATCCATTGCTTTTGAATTATCTAGGACCAGGTTCTGTTCCCATTTGGATATTCAAAGGCCCCATATCCCTTCTCACTGTGACATATTTTAATAATAGCTAACATTTATATAGCACTTCAAGATTTACAAAACTTTTTCATACATTTTCTCATTTGAATCTTACAACAACTCTGTGGAATAGGTATTATTATGATTATCCCCATTTTACAGATGGAGAAACTGAGGCTGAAGTGACTCATCCAAACTCACACAGGCAGGATTCATATTCAGAACTTCCTGACTCCAAACAGCAACACTCTATCCACCGTACCACCCAGCTGCAACCCAGTGAACATGGGGTGAAGTCCTTAAGATACCTTGGCCAGTTACTGTTCTTGTAAAAGAAATCTTTTTAAGTCATAAGATTTGGATCTGGAAAGGACCTCAGAGGTCATCTCATTCAACCCATCCATTTCCAGGGGGAGGGGAAGAGACCTGTCAAGGCCGCATAGGTTAGTGTTCAGAAGAGCCAAGAGCTGGGCCCAGGAGCTCCCTCCAAATCTGGAGCTCCTTCTACAACAAGGCAGTCACAGCTCATTGATTATTAATATTTCTAGTGGAGGAGGCAACCGAACCCATCCACCTGGTGTGGAAGATAGATCATGTGGGATTCAAGGGTGATGGCGAGGAGGTTCTTAGAGATCAGCAGCACAATTCAGGATCAATGAGGAGGCAGCATCTTGCCACTGATGCTAATGAATGTTTTCTCTGCATCCACTTAACGTGCTCACTCAATGGAGCCATTATACATAGCAAAGCACAACCCCTCAGACAGGCAGGACAGTTTGAGAAACACTAGGGAAGTCCAACCCCTCATTTTACTGGTGAGGAAACTGGAACCCTGAGAAGGCACTGGACTTGCCTAAGGTCATACATCCAACTTGGGTCCAGAATCTAGAATCTAGGTCTCCTGACTCAGGAATTACACATAAGTGTAAAATCTTGGTAGTATAAGTGATCTCTGAGATACCCCCAGTGTGACCCATGCCTAAAAAAGAATCCCTTGTATAACACATCTGACAAGTAAGTAGTCAGCAAGTCCATGCTTGAATACTTCCATTGACAGGTGTAAAGCCAATGCAGTAGATTCCTGAGAGAATGCTACTGTGAACAGCTTTTAAGATTCAGATTACACAGTATTAGTGAACACTCTGTTTATTCCATTACAAATCTTTATTCAGTACAATGTTCACAGTTTCAA